>CM046442.1:117400959-118000959 GCA_025506515.1 Flaveria trinervia | reverse complement strand
GACAACAAGGGGACTTGTGTCGTGTTTAGTCAGTAATCACGACAACATAGCCATAAGCATAAACATGATTTAAGATAAACATAGATAATAACATTGTATGCAATTCCCACAACCCGGGAACAAGTTACATAGTGTAATGTTGTTTGAAACAGATACAACAATTGTTCTCAAAATGACAAGTTTAGCCCGAAAACGCATCCTAGGGTCTCCACTAAGGCAGCACACCTAGAACCTCAGCTAGCATGATCACCTGAAAAGATATGCTCAAAATGGTCAACAAAATTGTTGGTGAGCTCGCAGGTTTAAATGTAAATAAGTAATTGATGTTGTATAAAGTTGTTGCAGAATACCGTGCATACAGTTATAAGTAAGCAAAATCGCATGACAAGAGCTTTACAACCAAACCTAACGACGTACACAAAGAATCTTGTCGGAGTATATTCACCCAAGGCCCGTTCCTGGCTTCTGTTGGTACTAACTAGTATACCAACACGAGGGTGGGGGTGTCAACCCAAGTAGTACTACCAATACCTATCCGTCGGTTCCTACACTAGAATTAAATGGTTGTAAGAAAGAACCACAAAGCAGACTCAAGCATGTATCAGATAAGTACCCACAAAACAGTAGCACATTGATTCCAAGTATGTAAATTTTATGTATGTTGTACAGCATGAAAATGGGTGAGCATACTTTTCCCCCATGTTTGTAGATGTTTGTAAAGTAGTATAAGCATAAAAAGGGGCCACGAAACTCACATGTTAAGTGGTAAGTATGAATGATCAAGATTCCCAATAGTTGAATGCAATGAACAGTCAAACACCTATTGACAATTATTGTTAAGCATTAATGACGTGTAAAGCGTATAATAATGTTTGGTCGGTTCGGGTTGTATCGTTTCGGTCGTGGGTAGCACACACACAAGCAGACACACGAATCAGATATTATGTAGATCCAAGTACTAAGAGTAGTCGTCATTGCTAATGATATCCGTATAAAGATCCCATTGTTATAAAAGATAGTACTTGTTAAATATTTGTAGTCCCAAATGGGTTGTTGATAATTGTAAAGTGTTAGGTTGATTTCAATTGAAATAGTATGTGCATGTTGATAGCGTTGACTTTAATCTTTGTGGTCAAGCAATGACACTTTTATTGATGTTACCTTATCATCATCAGACGTTCAAGAAGGGAATACACACACAGCGTCGCCAGTCACACAACAGGACCAGACGCTCGACTCAACACTCCATTTGTACGAATCAACCTTCAATCGTACAAATCAGCTTCATTGGCACGATTAGACCTTCATTCGTACGACTGGCATTCAGTCGTACCACATAACACCCAATCGCACGACTTAACCTCCATACGCACGAATCAACCTTCGCTCGTACGAATCAGCTTCATTCGTACGACTGAACCTTCATTCGTACGATTGGCCTTCAGTCGTGCGATACACGCACAGTCGCATGCATTCATTCATCCGCATTGACTCAACCGCACACACAAATTCATCCGCATTGACTCAATCGCACACACACTCATCCGCATTGACTCAAACGCACACACATTCATCCGCATTGACTCAATCGCACACACATCCCTAGTCGCACGATTCAGTCGCCCGAAAGACACGGTCGCATGACGCAGTCGCATGACTCACCCAGTCGCACGGCTCAGTCGCAAGACAGACCCAGTCGCCTGCACTGCAGGTTCGCGACTACTGAAGTGCAGAGCAGCCTTCGGCTGTCCCAAGCACGGGTTTTACATAACAACGACTTCCAGAATCACAGAACAAACACACACGAACAAAAAGCACATGCAGAAAGTCATCACACGCACCCACACGACCTCTTGTGTTCGAGTTGACCCGAACACCCGAAACCCTAGAAATGGACAGCAGTAAAACGAGCAAGAAATGGACAACCAAGGTCATCTACCTGCAAGGATGGAGTAGACTAGGTTGTAGACGAAGCCTAGACGAAGAAAATGAGACCAAAGGGAGCGTTTTTGGTGCAAGAGTGAAGAAGATAGGTGAAGAAGAAGAAGAAAGTGAAGGAGAAATGGAGAAGATGGAGAAAAATGGCTGGGAATGGGGTTTTTTATACCCATCCCAGGTTTGCAAAATGTCAATTTTAGTCCCTGCACTTAGCCCCCGAGTTCCCAAAGTTTGTTTCGATTGAAAACAACTTTAAAATGTTCGTTATATTAATGTTAAAAGTGTGTTTTATGGTAATTGATAACTTAAAATCGTTTTATTATGATAATGGTTATAATTAAAATGATATATTTAGTGATAATGGTGATAAAACTTATAAATGGCTTAGGCTTAGCACACATTCACGGAGGAAGTACATGCACAAGGGTAATAAAGCAAACATGATTCATTAAAACAGGAGTTCATGAAGAAGAGGAAGAATATTTAAAATAATTCTGTGGTTAATTATGTTGTTCAACGGACCTTAAGGTGACGGATGTCACATAACTGGAAAACTTAACGGACATTCGTTTCAAGGACCATTGTTGTTACGTTTGTGCAAAGTTTTGGACCAACCTTATAATTTCAAAGAGTTAGGGACCGAAAGTGAAATTTGCCTAACCACAAGAACCACCCATGTAATTAAGTCTTAATTTTGAATGAGCAATCAACTTCCAACTTACTGCATGCTTTTGCAAGTTTTATTAAAATACAAAGGTTATGTGTTTAACTTCCACATACGACTAAAAATAGATTTCGGGTTGCGCTATGAGGTTTTCTCACATATGATGAGTTTTTTATAATAATATCAGGTTCAAGACTGATATACGGGCTATCATTTTGGAACATGTCAGCCTAGAGCTCCAAGATTCCATACTCGAGTAATGAAGATAATTGAATGAGTCAGCGACCTTTCACTTGCTAGGTTGCTCATCAAAAGCGAAATTGTCAATTGGAGGTGTGCAATTAATCAAAAGATGTCTATTCTTCGGAATGAATATGTGTATTTGAAGTACCTAGACTCTTGGAAGCTCACGATTTTCCAGCAAGCTAGGGCTGTCCAAAGCACTTGCCGCTCGTCGTTCACTTGATGTTCGTTTAGAATTTGCTCGAAAAATGCTCGTTCAAACTTTTGCTCAGTTTTAAACAAACTAATCAACTCAGATCAGTTTGTAAACGAGCCAAACACGAGCAAAGGTCCGATCAGCTCGGTTCGCCTCGAATTATTATATATATATATATATATATATATATATATATATATATATATATATACACACACACACACTACATATATATAGTTTATATCTAGCACTTTAATAGATTTGGCTCATTGTTACAAGTATATAGTTATATTTATACATAAAAATCAATCAACCAAATAAAAAAGTTATTACTAAGTATAAAAGTGAAATCCTACGCTATTAAGAGACAAAATTTGACCACTATCTTACTCTTAGTCAATCACTGTCATCGTTCTCTACAATATGTTCATCGTCATATCGGCTATAGTATTAGCCTTATCGTCAGCCACAATACATTATCATCGTATCTCATTGTAATATAAATCAAGTTACACAATAGATTGATTGTACAAATTGGTTGTCGTTCGTTTGTGCTTTCTCGACGCTCACTCGAAAAATTAACGCTCGAAAATTGCTTGTTCGATTTTGGGCACAGCTGTAAATGAGCCGATTAGCTCGGTTCAGTTTGGAGACGAGCCAAGCACGAACAAAGGTCCACTCAGCTCGGCTCGGCTCGTGAACAACCTGCGACCTGTGTCTTTGGCACTTGGACTAGCAATCAAAAATTTCAAAAGCACACTCATCAAATAGTCTAATCAAAAGTTAAATATGCTTGCGTTAAAATTTATACACACGTGTGATATGGTCAAGCGTGAGTGCATCACGAGTAAAGTGGCAAGAAAAACTAAATTTTATATTTTTAACAACCATAACACTACACATCATCATCTTCTATTTAAATTAAACTTCACATTTATACAAACACTGTTACATCCCTAAATATATTTATACTGAACACAATCACTGTCTACATGACACCTACGTGACATCAATTCTTCCTCATTATCACTAACCTTACAAATAGTTTTACAAGTATATTATTAGATTGTATGAAGAGGTTTAAGGTTGTTTCTACAAATCTAAGATGTGTTTTTATAAAATCTAGCAACTTTGACCTGAATTAGGTCAACTCATATTTTTAAACACTAACATACCCACATTAAAAGGCATTAATGTAGAGTAAATGATCCTAACCGTCTAACAATAAAATAAAAATATAATAATGACTGATCCATTTTTGGGTTCCAAGTCAAGTCACCAATGAAGACAAACTCAATTATTTCATAAATAATACCCATAAATATTTTACAAGTGGAGAGCAATGACCCTACATCCACTATTATATTTATCAACTAGTTGACACGTATTTATTGCTTCCAAAATCCAAACTCATTCTCCTTGACCAAGTCAACTCATATTCAACATCCATAATTCATAATGACACAAATGATATATACTTATATGATGAGATATGATGAATAAAATCCCTAATAGTCTTTACTCTTTAGAAGTGTTACAAGCCACGTGTCACGTGTTTAAGGATAACAGCGACTTTATATGCGTTTGACGCAATACATAAAATACCAGATGCGTCACTAGAATAATTTTGACGCGCTGTTGTACCCACCCCAAGATTAACATGTTTTAAAAAGTTTATTTTTAGAAGAAAACATATAGTAACGTCCTATTTAAAATAGCTATAAAAATACTTAATTGATGGTTAATAATGATCAACGTTTGAAAAGATAATAAATGGAACAAAATTAAAAAATATATCATCAACAAGTAACTATTACCCTTGTCTAAATTTACATGAGAATGGAGTCCATGCGACCACACTCTCATCTTAATTAACCATTAATTAGAATTGATGAAATACTCATGTAACGTGACACTATGGTTACTACATGAATTCGTCTTTTTATTTAGATAAATTTGATTTTAATAATCAAACTATAAACTACTAGATGATAATAATTTATATTATATGTTTGCCCAGTAATAATCTTAATTTAAATTTTTTGTTGTCAAGAACAATCCTAGTAGTGTTATTATTATATTTACATTTGATTTCCACTTATTTTTCACTTTATTTCATTGTATGTTTCTCTTTTTCATTTACAATTATCATCATAAGCAAAATCGAGTGAAAATCAAGTGCAAGTTAGTAAATGATTATACTTATAGGATTGCTCTTGACAACGAAAATGAAAATAGGATTATTATTGGCCAAATTGATAGTACAGATTATTATTAGCCAATAAGTTATAGTTTAAATTATTAAAATCTAATTTGACTTTTATTTATATGTATGATATTTTTTGATCGGCAAACATGCAAATACACTTTACCATACACTTGCTCCACTCATAAAATTACTATAACTATACTATACAGAATCTAAACACAACCAGTTAGTTGACATATACCCTTAGCGACATATATGTTTCATATAAAATCAAAGGCTAAACAAATGGACTAATTCATGAGCCACAACCACCACTTGCTACACGACATTTCTCAAGAAAACAACCCAACAAAAGTTCGCATAAGTATAACCATGCATTTCCATATAAATTTGAGTTTGGATTCTTGTGATTGTAGTCACTCGTTTATATATCAACCACTCTTGTTTTAGGATATGTTAATGGCTAAATTGTTATGATATTTTAAAATTATTAGCCGTTAAATCTAGTAAGTGTTTTGCCCATTTGACCTTTTATAATTTTACTCACGTTGATGATTGATCCAAAGCATTATAATATTATTTCATAATTTCGAGAAGAGTAGTGGATGAAGATCTTATAAACATGTTACAATAATTGCTATTTGTTTTATGGTATAATTTATAACATCTATTTATACCATCTATTTATACCATCTTTAGTATGGGATGTAGCACGTCTATTAGTAACGTTTTCATAACTGTACTTGGAATTAAATTATTCGTTATATAGATTTACCGGTGAGATTAGTTTTAAAAACCGAATGATGTTATAATAATTCAAAGATTAAAATTATATAGTTATACCTAACTTAAAAGAAAATAGTAAACCATCTTAACTTTTGGTGTGGGTTTTCAGTTACAATAAAACATGAAGTTTTAAATAAACAAAATATAAAGCATGAAGTTGCTAAACCATCATGTTATGTTTATCTGTCACTGCTTGTTTGCTCGCTAAACTGTTCTTGAGTCGAAGTTGCTAAACCGTTCTTGAACCAAAGGATTCAGGCTCTAGAACTAACCTGAAATGGCCTACGACACCCTAATGGATTGACTTTCTTCGACGACGTAGTTGCTCGAGCAAAATAAGCAGAGGAGCTTGCTTGTTAAGAGCCCGAAGAAACCAAATTCAATTACTCGATACTTGACACGCAAATTGATTATTATGAGCTCAGATACAACACACAGAACACACAACACAAATAGAACACAATCAAGCGTTACTAACACATACTTTTATATAATGACTATAAAAGGGCAATCACACACCACACCACCTGAGCATGTAACAAATCTTCCCATGTCCTCACACATGCATACAAACAAATTGCCCATAATTCCTAATAACATCAACCATATGTATATATATGTATGTATATATGTTTGTATCATTTATCGACAATGCCTAAAAACATCAACTCAACTCATTCACGGGCCACAACCACCACTTGCTTCCCGACGTTTCTGCCAGAGAACAGCCCGACCAAAGCTGCGGGTGCACTCTCGAGCCCTTCAGCAATGTCTTCAATGTAACAGATCTTCCCTTGTTTTATCAAGGGTATAATCATTTCCATATACTTTGGATACAAGTGATAGTACTGAGACACAATGAACCCTTGCATGCGCACGCTCTTTGCTATTATGTGAAATAGGTTGCGCACCCCCTCCCCTTGCTCTAGGTTGTATTGTGAAATCATCCCGCATGCTGCAATCCGACCGTTTGTTCTCATATTTGAGAGTACTGCCTCCAACATCTTTCCACCAACGTTCTCAAAGTAAATATCAATTCCATTGGGAAAGTACCTGCAGCATTGAGTTAAAAAAACATCTCAAAAGACTAATTCAACTATGATCCTGCTTTATCTTGGTTAGAATTGGGTGGGTCGGGTAAAAGATCAAAATGGCTAATTTTTTAAACGGGTCAAAGCGGAATGGGTTTGTTGGGTTGACTTGAAACACATTTTGTCCATAACTTCTAGAAAAAAATTATGAATATTCAGTGTGGCAAATACAAAAACAAAAGGTATACTATTTGATAATAGTCTTTTAATAAAACGGTTTTAGGAGGCTGTATGTGTTAAAATAACAGTTTGGATGGCTTTCTACCCATTTGAAATTTATCATTTTAACGATTTTCTTAAAAATTATATTGGGGGGACAACTATGTTGCAGGCTAACTAACCTCCTTAGAGCTGCATCTAGGTCTTGCTCTTCCTTGTAGTTAAAAGCCTCATCAAATCCAAATTTATTCTTCAACAGATCAACCTTAGGTGATGAAATACACATACAAAAATGATTCAGATAGAAAATATAACGATTATCGTGACATTAGAATGAAAAAGTTTATGGTGTAGCAAGGAATTAACAGTTGTTTGTAGGTATTAGGACGAAAAGAAATCAGAAAACAACATAGCTAATTTCATAAAGAAGATAAGTTAAACATACGCGAAGCATTTATATAGCATAAACTGTAATAAAAGTTTAAAAAATACACCTACCTTCTCTTTTGTACCAGCACTCCCAACAACATAGCATCCTGACAACTTTGCAAACTGACCAACGAGCTGACCAACTGCACCTGAAGCAGCTGAAACAAAGACATACTCTTCTTTCTTTGGAGCACAAATCTCATAGAAACCAACATAAGCAGTCATACCAGGCATACCTAGAAACAATTCAAAGATAAAAATTAGAAGGTAGAGGTAAAATGGGCTTACAGCGCCGGGTTGACCCAAAACACTTATTGTCCAATTCATTTTATAAATATCTGATGTCAGGCATGGTTAAAAATAGTATATTATTTCGGTTGTAATCTGATCTTGTAAGTAACATAATCAAAGAGCTTCTATGTATTTAAAAGCACACTCGCTTTTGACATGTTTTCTTTCTAGCTATTTTTCCATATTAGCAGCCTAACTTGTTAGAGATAAAACATAGCCCGAATCAACTCACTTCGAAGTAAATGGGAGGAAATTCACTTCTCTATGAAAAGGTAAGAGTCATGAAGAACCTTCATTGCCTTTTCTATTCACCAGAGCATACTTTAATGGAGTGGACTTTTCATGAACATGCAAGTGTTGGAGTTCAAGAACCAAAGGATGATTCTTTGGCTGATTTTTGGTGAAAACGATGAACAGATATTTGATAATAGAAACAAGAATTCGACAAAGGAAATTTTGTGATTTCTTGATGATGATCATTGTCTCGGATCACGCTATATATACAATGAGGGAAACGGTTTGTAGCGCCAAAAAAAAATGTTAGAACAGTTAACCTTAACGACAACCACCAAACCATCGTTATCATTTCTAACCTATGATTACATATGAAAAGAATCCAGTAAGTATAACGTTACTGGTCACAATTGTTATTACAAGTAGACATATAAACTAACTTAAGTTTAATATAATCAATATACTTGTCATGAAAATTAACATGTTGGACCATATATTATTTGATTTAGTACAAAATAAGGCAATCTCATACATTATAAAATAGAATCAATTATTCATTTATGGGTAGTAAGCACAAGGCTCTCCGAGACAACATTTATTGTGTTAGATGCCATTAACTAGACCATACTTCAATTTAACAACCATAATATCTGATCCTCTGTGCAATTGCACATGCTTGTGATCTCCCTGCAGCCTGAATCCTATCATTTATGTTTTAAATGCTTCTACAACTTGCTATATGCCCCATGGGCCATGACTCTATTTAATATAAGTACTTGTCATTATATGCACACACACATGTCCAAACCAAAATCAAATTAAACAAAAACCATACCAAGAATTCCTGTATAATAAGATAGAGGCACATCGGTGTGTTCTATCTTGAATAGAGTTTCAGGAGCGTTGATAATGCTGTATTCCTCCCATCCAATAAATCCCCAAACTAGGTCACCTTTCTTGAAGTTAGAATGCCCAGAATCAATAACTTTAGCTACTCCATATCCTGATATAGGCTGCAAGGTGGTAAAGATTACATCAAAACACAAGCTGACATAGTAAATTGATGTCCTACAAATGCATGTTAGATTTAATTGGTAATCAAAGTAGATACATAAGGCTTTATTATACAACTTTACTTGAGTGGTGGTGAGTTCTTGTTATCAAAAACAATTATAAAAGTTCATGGCTTGAACAAATTGATATACCATCTACCTAAATGCCTATTACTCCACTCCCTAACTAGTACTTGATTTTAAAAGCACGAGGCCAAAAGCAAGAGCTTCACGTACTATATACAACCGCATAAGGCTTACGTACAAGCAAAAACTCCATATCTCTCGTTTCTTCTTCATCAAGTAACCATTCATTAATCTCTTTTTTTTAATCATGTTGCATGCCTACCACAGGACCGTAAGTTTGACTAGTTTTGATTCATGCGTGCATGAAGCGCCGCCTCAATCGCATCGTCCGTTTCCAAATCCAAAACTAGAATATGTTGATGGTTAACTTTTTTTATTAAAGCATAGAGTATTTTTGTTATTCACTCTAGTATGTGCTGAAGCTACTTAACTTTTTTGTCCATATCGACTAAAAACTAATAATAATTATCTGAGAAAATTTAATGTAGCAATCTTACAAATATGTTTAATAAGAAAAAGCTTGCTTTATTTTCTTCTGTTTAGGGAAATTATCGGTGAACAAAATCCGTTAAATCTCCCTTCAAAATTCACATATTGCCCACTTTATAGGCTTGACCCGCACCACTTTAGTGAAGATAAACACAAGTTGTAACTAGACCAAAAGGGCATTAGCTTAAGGGAACTATCTAACTATTATGCTCTGCAAGGCTGCCCCCAAGAATTGTCAAAAATTTTGTGTCCTGAGGGAGTTTAAATAATGGGCTCCTATAATAAAGTTAGTAATTTGTATGAAAAAAGTTTATAATATGACAATTGTTATTATACGAATAAACAAAACAAAAGTATTTAGCAAAATAATCTAAAAAGTCTATAATCACTTTATTATTAAAATTTGGGTTTTAAAAAGGGTTTTACTTATGTAGTTGGTAGTGAGCTAAACTAATTAAAATGTCCATGGGTTAAGTTTTAATTTGTTAAATATTTAAATTGTTATTAGGTTTGTTAATACGTTTTGTTAACGACCTATAGGTTTTAAAAATATATGTATAGATACATATATAATAAAAACAACTTTTTTAAACATTTCGAGTCCCTTGATCGACCCTTGGGTGGTCACCTACCCGGCTATCCCGCCTTGATGCTATGGTGTTAGGGTATAGCCGTATAGCTTAGGGGAGTAAATGAGCTCGAGCTCGTTCTAGCCTATTATTCTTAGATCAAGCTCGGCTCGAATAGTGAAACTAAAGCTCGAGATCGGCTTGAATAAGCTCGATTTAACCTGCGTACAATACAAATAATGAGCCAAAGCTCGGCTCGAGCTCTTTCACGAGATAACTAATAGATTTAAGCTAAAGCTCGGCTCAAGCTCGAGCTTGATTTGGCTACAGTTTTTCGTGTCCTGTGTTTCATTATGGATTGCATCAAGCTCGAGATCGATTATCGTAGTCTTTTTCACTAAATATTAGTGAGTTCGTTAAGGCTCGCTAGCCTTAACGATCCTTGAATGCAAGGCTCGACCTCGGGCTCCACAACTAATCGAGTCATACTTGAGGCTCGAGATCGGGCTCGAGCTCGTCTAGGGTCGGCTCGTTCAAGCTTTTTACCGAGTCGATCTCGAGTAGCTCTCGAGCCGGCTTGACTCGTTTACACCAACATGATGCTATGGTGTTAGGGTATAGCCTATACTTAATTTGTTTAACAGCAACACTTCTGACTTTACGAAGAGAATTTTTCCTTAACTCTCCCTTCTTACCACTAGCCCCTCAAGCTATACTTAATGACGCAAAGAAATCATAATTCTGCACAAAATCACATTATATATCTATATAAAATGAAAACCTTAGCTACATAGAGTTTTTATGCTCTTTTGTTTTAACACAAAAGTTTAGTTTTTTGCATAATGGGCCATTACATCCATATTTGTACTATGATTTCATTTTAGGTGTTATAACAATATAACATTAGTAGACAAACACTTAGATCTTCAACGTAAATCTCCGACGCAATGCGTGGATGTGACATTTTCTAGTTCATAAAATGAAATATCGAATGATCAAAGTTGTCTTGAAATACTCTTCCTTCCCATTTGATCATAAAATGATATAGGTAAACACCTAAATAGTGTAAGACAAATAAAAATTATTTGTATTTAACTAACTTGCTTTGTCTTGATCCCTAATATATCGATTTTTACTTCGATTGTGTAACCTAAACCTATAAATCAATCTTCTTCCTCAAACCTTCACAATGTAAAACATTTAAGATTGTTTAATATTTCTCTTGTTCTCCTAATTTCACACTTGAATTACACAAAAACATAACCCTAAGAACAAATCGCGCATAAACAACATGATTTCATCCCCAATCAAAACAAATAAGAAGAATTCATAGCGTAATTCAGAAAACGTATGAAGACGAAGAAGTTACCGACCGAACCAGGAGTAAACGAATCGATGTAACTCCCTTTCGATTGGCTCATTCTTCCACGCATGTACGGATCGCACGAGAGATAGAGGTTCTTAACAATTACGCCATTAGAACCTTGTGGAAGCTTGAGGGTGATGGTGTTGGAATCAATGAGGAGCATGTCGGATTCCTTAGGGAAGCCATTAACGTAATTCTTCAATACGATCTGCTTGTTCTTCACTTGTTCTTCCATTATGATTTTTGAGTGATGAATTGGGGTTGAATGTTGCGATTAGCGATCGCGAATGGGGTTTATAGGTGGTGGTGGTGTAGTGATGTGGGTGGATGATAGGGGGAACACGTATGTGTGATGATTATTGAGCGAGTGTTCAGTTCACATGTGATGTGAGAAATTTGAAAACATGAAGAATAAAAACACAATTTGAAATTGAACAAAAGGTTTCATTCACGTTAAACACGTTATATTCTGTTTAGGAATTCAAGTTTGAAAATTGTAAATATTTTGGTTTTTGAATAGTTTGGATATAAAAATTAATCTTACTTTTATCTTATGAGATAAATAAATTACTCATTTAAAGGATTAAGGATTCCGGTTCAAGAAAACTTTATTGTTCTTATTTTTTCCGGAAAAATTTAAAAAACTTACAACAAAACACAAATATCATAAGAAGATTGTTAATAGTAGAAAATAGATACAAAAAAGACAAAGGCATGAAGAAAACATCTTTTTCTTTTTTTTCATTTTTCTTTGTTAAATGGTAAAAACATACAACAAAGTGAAAATTTCATAACAAGATTTAGTGGATGTTTGTCTGAGTTTTTAAAAGTTTCTTTTAACTTTTTGAAGAGATAAAAATACAAAAATATCTCTTCAAAAGTCACTAGAACTTATAATTTGTAATTTCTGAAAGAGTATTTTTGTTTTTTTATTCCTTCAAAAAGTCAAAAATAACTTTTCAAAAGACCAACCAAACAGCCATTTATTAATAGCGAAAAATAAACATAAAAGAAGAAAGACATACAACCCTAACACTCTTGTATCTAAAAATAAAGACTCAAGTTCATCTGGTATAGGCAAATCTAATTAAAAATAAAGACGCATCTAAAACTAAAATTACACATAAAACTAAAAAGCATACCAACAAATGAAAGCATACATAATATTAAAAACAAACCTGAAAATAATCTAACAACAATCTCAACGACTAGACGCTACCAAAGTAGATACTAATCATACTATATAAAAAGAAAACATGGTGCACAAGATGAGACTTTGGGGACATGGGACCAACTTGGGTCTGATAGAAGTATTCTTATCTTGTATTTCTGCAGTAGATTGTTTTCATGTCATTTCTTCTAAATCATATGATATCAACCTAAACTCAAACTACAATCGAGGATGTATGAAACGATTGTGAACAATTTATCTTTATCATACATGCATGTGGTTGTTACTATTGGTTTGATGAACTTACGTGTCCCAAGAAACATGATAGTAATTAATGAATTATCAATTTGATTGTAAGTGATTAATTCATAAATATGTATATAAAAGAACTTTTTATTGTCCATTGTTGTTAGGAGTATATTTGCAGTAGGGTTGTATCGACTCACACTTTTATAAGCCTAAGCATACGATATTGACATTGAGTAGCAACATTGAGATCTTGAAATTATTTATATATTATTTAAACAAAACATGTGTTTGAAAACCATTGATACTTTTTTTAAAAAGAAAAACTGTTGATAAACAATTTGATAAATCCAAATCAAGATAAACGACACAGAGCCTCAACTAATGAGTTGAAAAAACATGAAAATCATCGAGAACATCAAGCACCACACATTGCACTTGAGAAGCAAAGTGAAGATCTAATATTGAAGAATCGGTCACGATTGAAAGCATAAGTGATGTAGTGAAGTGGTTGACATTTCAAGCTTATGCTTTACGAAAACATGATAAATCTTCTAGTTCTAAGAATCGAAGTAATTTTCTTGAACTACTACAAACATAAGATAGAAATGCCGGATATGAACACTCCATTTACGAGGACATGATTTAGAATTCATAATAGATTATTTCAGATATGTTAAAAGTCATTGAGCTAAATTGTAACTCTTTTTTAGGTATGCACCTTTCTTTCGCATCGTCATTGAATATCTTTTTATAATTTTATATGTAAAAGTGGTCATTTGAATGAAAAAAAAGATTAGATATTAAAGTTTTTTGTATTTGTCCCAACCCAAACCGAATCACTGATCCGATTACCCAAATATATACCCCGAAACATAGCGATACAAAAAAATGGTCCCGCAGCCGTGACTTCCGGCCCCCACCCCCGCCCTCGTACTTTAGTTCAAGCTCCGTTATTGGGTGAAAGGTTCACACAACTACAATTAACTACCATAAACGTCAAAACCACATCCTAATTAAAAACTAGCATTGACCAACATTGCTAAAAAATGTTTTCAATTTGTTTAGAGTAAATTTGTTAATCTATGTTCACAGTCCACAGTTTTTTAAATCTTTCCTTTTAAGTCCAATACATAGATTTGTTAAATAAAAATGTTCACAGAAGGGTGTTTTATCTTTTCATGTTTGAAACTAGTAGGGAGAGGATCAGTAATTGACTAAAGATAACCCGAATGAATGCATTTTTTCAATAACAGTTTAACGTATCCGTCGAGTTACAGCTACACCACTCGAGAATTCATCGGGCAAAAACTGACCTTCCTTCACTGATTAGAATAACAAGGATTTGAGAATTTAATTTTTTGCAAACTCAAAGAATTCGTCTCCTATTCTTTCGGGTGGTTGCCTACCAAAAACAAATTTTAAAATGTTTGAGAAGTTAATTATTAGGACCCAAACAACTTATGATCAGTCACTAGTGTCACATGGACATTATCCCTCCGTTTGAACTTTGAGCATAATCACCCGCTAGAGGATTACCAACTCGAAACTCCAGTCGCACTTCCTCGGTGATACGACCACCAACTCGATGACATTTTTGAACATCAAATCGGTGGCATGGGGGTCTTGAGTATATGGGTGGTACGTGACGTTGACCAACGTTGGTCATTGTTTAAGCGTGGGTCGATGCTTAAACATCTCTATCAAACAAATAAGTAATGCCCAAGTAGTAACATCACACAGAAAGTAAGAAACAAAACCATCTACCAGAGCTGACGGAAGGCCCAGTTTTTGTATCAATCAATCCGCCCAGCTGGTCCGGTCTTGTTATCAAAGCGTTGGTTTGTTAGATATTTTAAGATAATTTGATTGACTAGTTGTCAAATGGGATTATAATATCCATCAAATAAGTTAGAAGGTGCGGAGTGCACACGCGTTTGAGTTATTGTAATATTCGGCATTAGAACCTCATAACGTCTTAGGGGCGAAGCTTCTAAGCAATGAAGGTTTCAAGAAGGCAAGGTCCACTTGGCGGGGTTCGGTCGGCAACCCCCGACGGTGTCCAAGAGGTAGAGCCCTGGTTGGGGTTTAGCTGTTAGGTTAGCTTAGAAAAATTTTATTTTGGTTAAAATAGATTCATTAAAAATGCATTATAATATTGTTTTCCCGGGGGTGAAATCCAGGTAGATATGTACAAACCGGTTTGGGGCCCCAAACCGGTTCGGGTCCCAAACCAAAACCGGTTTGGTCAAACTCGGTCAAAACCGGTTTCAAAACTTTAAAAATCAAACCTATCAAACCGGTTTGGGTCGGTTTGGAACCGGTTCGGGCCCAAACAGTTTTTTTTTGTTTTTTTTGTTTGTTATATTCAAACGAAATTTTAAACTTTTAATTAAAACATAAATATTTATAACATTTTATATAATTTATATAATTTAAAACAATTTATATAATTTAAATAATTTATAACATCTTATAACATATATAAAATAATTTATATTATTTAAACAATTTATAACATTTATAAACATTTAAAACATTTAAACAATTTAAACATTTAAACGATTTAAACAATTAAACAATTTATAACATTTATAAACATATATATATACTATTTATTAACATTTATAAACAATTTAAGCATTTTAACAATTAATAACATTTATAAACAATTAAACAATTATATCATTTATAAACAATTTAAACATTTTAACAATTTATAACATTTAAATAATTTAAACATTTAAAACTAAACATTTAACATAGTCGTTTCTTCGTTCTTATTATACTTGTACATTTATTCCTCGCCACCAGAACCGGAACTGTTACGAAGGTAGTCATCATATGCCGCTTCATCATCAGTCATTCCTGGTGTCAATCCGCTCTCTACCTCGTCCTCGTATAATTCTGCTTCGTATTCCAGTTCTCCTTCAAGCGATCGTTTGTCTTGTACTCTTTCCGCGACATCCAAATAATCTTTCAAGCAAATTGACATTTCAACTGCTTGTGGAGTGAGTCGAGTTCGTCTTATTGATATAATCCTGCCACTAACAGAAAAAGCATATTCCGAAGCTACCGTAGAAGTTTGGACGGTTAGTAAATCTCGGGCTATGGTGGATAGGATGGGAAATTGATCTTCCTTACCTTTCCACCAAGCCAACAAGTCAAAATTTTTAAATTCATGTGGAGTCATGGTCGATAAACAGTTTGTAAGACCATACCTCCCGAGTTCACTACTCGGAGTGTTACCACGTTGACGTTTATTACATTCATCCTTAAAGTATTATATAAATCAAACATTGGATCATTCGAACATTTGGCATTTGCCGCATGCCTTAAAGCATCATGGATTTGTGATGTTTCCCCGTATTTTAATAAATAACATCATACATTTGTTGTAATTGTTTGTTGAAAGTCGCTTTTAAAGTTTTACTATACATTGGTTTACCAACTTCTAAATCCAAATTAAAAGTAATTTTATCAAGTAAAGTTTCAACCCCCGACAAATTTAAACAAGGGTTTAAAGCAGCGGCACATGTAATAACGGGAGGCATTTCTTCAAAATATTTTTTAAGTTTTTCTTTTATTGGGGGTATCATATCGGAATAAGGTCTACCCCTACACGACAATTCATTTAATTTTGAAGTCATTAAATAAATTTGATGTAGTACCAATGGACTCGTTGGGTAATAAACTCCAGAAATACATGTAGTTGCATTTTTAAAAACTTGAAGCATTTTTGTTACTTCTTCGATAATGGCCCAACCCGATGGATGGTAAGAATTTGCCTTTCCCCGACTTACCAAACTATTATGAAAGGCTATTAAACTTTCTTTTTGTTCAATAGCCTTTTCAAACATGTTACATGTGGAATTCCATCGTGTTGGTACGTCCCAATTCGAACCTAAATATTTAGTATTTGCGTCTTTACAAAACTTGCGATATTTAGTATTTGCGTCTTTACAAATTGCGCCATTTGCTCCCGAACCGCATCAACGTTATAAGCCCAAATATTTCCTTCGTTTGTCATCGAAGCTTGACCTTGAGAAGGTTCACCTTTTAACGCTTTACAATATTTATTTGCAATATGGTTTTTCAACGTTGTGTTTGCATCTTTTTTGAAAAACTTATGACAAAACTTGCACCGAGCCTTGTTTGGACCGCTAGCCATTTGACATAAATCGTAATTGCACCATACTTCGGGGTTCCTATTCGTAGGAAGGATTGATATCACCACGTTGCTTGAAGATGCTTCACAACTAACGGATGATTGAGCACTTGTTAAAGCCATTTCAGAGATTTCTGTGAGAGCGTTTTTGAGAGCGTTTTAAATGAAAGTATTCGTGGAGAGCGTTTTGAGATTTTAAGAGTAGAGAGTGTTATAAGTTGTTGTGATTCAACCAAAACATCAAATACATATATATAGTAACCTAGTGGGGGTATAATGGTAAAAAACATCAAAAAAACGGTCAAAAATCGCAAAAACGGCTATATAGCCGTTGGGTAACGGTAACCGGTTTGAAAACCGGTTTTGAGGACCGGTTTGAAAACGGTTTGGAGGACCGGTTTGGAGGACCGGTTTGGAGGACCGGTTTGGAGGACCGGTTTGGAGGACCGGTTTGGAGGACCGGTTTGGAGGACCGGTTTAAAGGACCGGTTTGAAACTTGGAAAGGTTAAACCGATCAAGAACCGACGGTTCGGGCCCGGTTTGAAAACCGGTTTGGGCCAAACCGGTTTGGGCCTCAAACCGGTTCCGGTTTTTTTGACCGAACCGGTTCCCGAACCAGTTTTTTTGGATACCTCTGTTGAAAACTACACATTTTTAGACCATTTTGATGTAAAAATGAAAATTGCCAAACAACAGTTTTATTCCCATCTCCTTCAATCAAATTGTTTTTTCATTTTTGGTCATTCTCTGTTTTCTTATTGTGGTTCACGAAACACACATAAAATCATATTTTGATCTTTATTGACACCTGAATTGTATCCAATTAAGATGTTTTGTATGAACCATCGAGTAAACTCGATCCATAAGTGTTATTCACAACTCGTAGATTATTCAGTTTGTTTACTTTAAATTCTCTACATGGTTAAATTTACTCTGAAAGTAAACACTGTTGCTTAAATACAAAAAGTGTATGAAACAAAACACCATATAAAACATGTGGTTACATTCAAATCAGTTTAAACAAATAAGTTGTTAGGTCCAAGCTTCTGTCATGTTAATGAATTCATTATAATACTTGGAATTATTTATAATAAGTAAAGAAACAAACAATATACCAACTAAAATCCCACTCGACAACATGATCTTAAGATAACACAAGTGTAAACTTTACCTCTATCCAGTAGGATAAAAAACCGCTTCTAAAAAATCATGGCTAAAAAAACACTAGTGTCATCCATTTGGGATGTCTCGAAAATAGAGCATGTTGACTATAAGTGATAGCGAGTTAACGGAAGCTAACTTGGTATGCAACATTGATTGTATGTAATCAACCATGAGCTCAACCTTAACTAGCTCCTAATGCAAAGAACAATATGTGGCAAAAAAAAGACTCTTCTTTAGTTCAAAAGACAAACGAAATGTAATAACACACAGAAGAAAAAAAGTAATGCTCTACGTGCCGTATAAATTACCCTCCACCATAACATAGTAAAGTGAACACATTAAAGATACTTATAGATGCATCAATGGTCGTAATTATTGCAATTGACATTTACTTATACCTAGGGGCGAAATTTACTTGGGAGCCGAGGGCCCGACCCCCCTGTTTTTTCGCTTCAATGTGTAGAATTATGTGTATTCGATCGAAAATTTATATACATATTGAGTGGCCCTCCTCCTAATTTGAGTCTCGTGACTTTCAACCCCTCTTTCAAACTCTGCCACTACTTATATCATTACGCCAAAAACACTTCTCAAAAACAAAAGTTATTGATGGTTCAAACCAAAAACGTTATAGCTTATCATACTTCTATCTCAAGAGTATCATGAAACACAAGGCTAAGCATACACTACATTCATTGGTTTATTATACTTCACAAGATGAAGTAATATGTCCTAAAAAGTGGGATGGTTCCCTTATATAGTAATGTATAGAATGCAAAGCTGAAGACTTTAAAGAAATTGATTCATTCACGAGCCACAACTACCACCTGCTTCCCGACATTTCTGCCAGTAAACAACCCAATCAAAGCCGCAGGTGCACTCGCGAGCCCTTCCACAACGTCTTCGATGTAACAAATCTTCCCTTGTTTGATCAAAGGCATAATCATTTCATGTACTTTGGATACGTGTGAAAGTAATGAGTCACAATGAACCCTTGCATGCGCAAACATTTTGATATTATGTAAGATAGGTTACGCACACCATCCCCTTGCTCTAGATTGTATTGTGAAATCATCCCGCAAGCTGAAATCCGACCATTTAGTCTCATATTTGGGAGTACTGCCTCCAACATCTTTCCTCCAACGTTCTCAAAGTAAATATCAATTCCTTCGGGAAAGTACCTAACACGTAAAAGTAATAATAAACACATCACAGCATACTAATCTGACAATGATCCCGTTTAAACTGGGTTGATCAGGTAGGTAACAGATCAAAACTGGTAATTTTTAAAATCAGCCGAAATGGATCATGTTTGTTCTACAAGATTTTGGTTATGAACATTTAGGTTGCCAATAACATATACAACAATTATAAGAAATTTCAATAGAACGATTTAGGAGTTTGTATGTATTAAAAATACAATTTGTGTGCATTTTAACGTGTTTGGCCCACTTTTAATTCAATCTTGGGTGACAACTATGTTGCAGGCTAACTAACCTTTTTAGAGCTGCTTCAAGATCTTGCTCTTCCTTGTAGTTAAAGGCCTCATCAAATCCAAATTTATTCTTCAATAGATCAACCTTGGGTGATGAAATACGCAAACAAAAATGATTCGCGTTAAAAAACTGAAGATTATCAGGTTTGTGACAATAGAGAGAAAACATTTATGATTTAGCAAAGAATTAGCAGAGTTGTTTAGGCAATAGGAAGATAAGAAGAGAAACCTACATAGCAAATTTCTTAAAGATAAATAACTGTGTACGCATCAATCATACAAGTAGAAACTATGGTAAATTTAAAAAAAGCACCAACCTTTTCTTTTGTACCAGCACTCCCAACGACATAACATCCTGACAACTTTGCAAACTGACCAACGAGCTGACCAACTGCACCCGCAGCTGCGGAAACAAAGACATACTCTCCTTTCTTTGGAGCACAAATCTCATAGAAACCAGCATAGGCAGTAATACCAGGCATACCTAGAAACAATCCAAAGATTAAACTCAGAAGACGATCGAGGTGGCAAAATGAGATTACGGGTCAGGTTGACCCGATTCCTGAAACACCAGTTGTCCAATACTTTCGTAAATTATAGCGTCAGACATAACTACAAAAACTATATATTTCAGTTGTAATCTAATTTTTTAAATAGTATAATTTACAAGATTGTATGCATACAAGTACACTCTGGGTGCCTTTTGACTTATTTAACATGTTTTCATTTTTGCTATATATATATATTTTTAATTTTACCTGTTTGACATGTTAAAGAGAAAATATAAATTGAGTGGAAAATTTCTCCCCTACGAAAAGACACATGAAGAGCCCTCTTGGCCTCTATGAAAACTAACATGTTGGATAATACATTATAGTACAATAAGTATTTCAATTTTACTTAATTGTTTAAAATACTCTCAGTAACAACAACATAGAATCAATAATTTGTTTGTGTGTAGCGTGTCCAAGGCTTTCATAGACAACATATATTGTATTAAATGCCATAAATTAGGCCATTCTTCATTATAATAAGCATAATTTCTGATCCACTTTACAATTGCATATGCATATGATTTCCCTGCAGCCTGAATCTTATTTTGAATGCATCTACAATTCTTAAATGCCTTAGGAATCTACTTAATATATGCACTTGCTGTTTATACACACATATTAGAACCAAAATTACTTTAAACATAGAGCATACCAAGAATCCCTGTATAATAGGATAGAGGCACATCAGTATCTTGAATCTTGAATAGAGCCTCGGTAGTGTTTATAATGCTGTATTCCTCCCATCTAGTCCCTCCCCAAACTAGGTCACCTTTCTTGAAGTTTGGATGCCCAGAATCAAGGACTTTCGCTACTCCAAGTCCTTCTATAGGCTGCAAGATAACAAAGGGTACACCAGAATAAATAATAAGTCAAACGCACGTGCCGGATGAACCAAGGCCAATCATAAAATTAATGTACCAAGTGGATGAAAATATAAATAATATGATACACCTAATAGTATGAATTCTTGTCCCTATTCAAAATCAATATAGGATGTAGGATTTGTTGGTATTTACGGTTCTAAATATTGGATAGAAACTACAACTTATCACTTCGAGGCAAGCGATCTTTATCCTTAGAAGTTAAAACAATTTCGCCTCCACCATCGCATAGAACAATGTGCTTTGGGTTTCAAGCAAATCTTTTCCAAAGGTACAACGAAGCAACAGGTGGTATTCCTTGTATAACACGACTTGGATGGTGACAAGCCGATTGAACTTACTTCAAGTAACTAGAAATCATGTTTGGTACCAACATAATTATCAAGTAATCTGCTATTTAGGGAAGCATAGTTTCAGTGTCCATGCTTGTATACAAATGATTCTCTAGTCACCATTATATACAGGCATCTTAATAACCTATCAAATGGTCACAAACACCTTCAAATAGGCACCTATATGAAGAGCTGCAATGATTCGTTAGTAACCACCACCCGAAATATCACATCCCTTTGAGCCGTCACCTTTCGAGGTGCGACTTATCCGAGCAGGTGCAATTCATGGACCCAATCAACCCAAACAAAATCTATAAATTTCTTTTCCTCTTAACCTAAAATTCAACCCAAAAACTACACATTTACTTTTCTCATTTTAAAAAGAAAAAACTAACAAAATAAACGTTTGACCAACCATTTTACCAAAAATGAACATGTGACTTTTAGTCCATACTCTATATTTATCCATTTTCAACAAATAAAGTCGGTTCCTCCCTAGCCGACCCAATAATTGACTTGGTCAAACATGAAATTAACGAGCTGTCACATATCCCGGCTTACCCGACTACATTGTTTCCAAGAGAGACTTTTAGTTGTCCGAGCTGACGTCGGCTAAATTTTAACCAGGTCAATATTTATTTTGATGTTTTCATATGATCAAATGTTCATTTTGGTCATTTTCCTTCTTAAACAATCATCTAACAGGACTCTACAAGTCTATACTACAACCTGCACCACTAGAACAATCAGTAAACATCAACAACACATCTCTCCACATTCCACATTTAAACACCACACTACAAAATCCTAGGGTTCCAATTTCCAAATCAAATCCAAACAGAACACCATAACCTAATCACAAATCATCCAACAACCAAACAATCAACCAAATCAACGAAGAACACGAAGCCACTTACCAAACCAGGAGTGAACGAATCGAAGTAACTTCCTTTCGATTCGCTCATTCTACCACGCAAGTACGGATCGCACGAGAGATAGAGGTTCTTCACGAGAACGCCATTAGAACCTTGTGGAAGCTTGAGGCTGATGGTGTTGGAATCAACGAGGAGCATGTCGGATTCCTTAGGGAAGCCATTAACGTAATTGTTTAACACAATTTGGTGATTTCTAACTTCTGCCATTTGTGTGAGTTTTGAAGTTTTGTTGAAGTGGAAGATGATGCAGAGGATGTGGAAGAATGGGGATTGTAAATTGAGTATAAAGGTCATGGTTTGCAGGTGAGTAACTGCTTAGAGTTTAACTTTTTGTGTTTTGATTCTAGAAAGAGAGTTGTTGATAAAGAATTTAAAAGGAGGGTTGTTGCAAGAGATACTTTATTAATTTTCAGAATCATTATTTTTCTTAACACTAAACAAATATTATAAACTTAGTCATCCGTAAATCTAATTATGAAATATCATACACACTTGGGAACATAAATATTGTTGATAACTTGGCTCGCTTACTATTTAAAAAAAAAACTCAAGATCATTGTGGTAAAACCTCTTACTCATTTACTTATAATTTTTACTGAATGTTACAGAATGTTTTTTTAAAACCAATTGATTTAGGCTGATTGGTTTTTCAAATCATTGTTATATACATTTTATTTATGAAAACTCTTGATTTTCATAGGATTTATCATAATGACCACTAAACACTTTATAACTTTAGTAAAGACATGTATTACGTTGATTAAAAATATAATAAATTTTATTAATTATAAAACGATATCTAAGATAATAATAAAACAATGATATCAATTTTTCGACTTTTGTTTTAAAAATTTTTCAAAAAAATAAATTATAACATATTGTTTCAAAATAAAATATTTTTTACTATAACTCTTAATTTTACTTAAATTTTGTTATAAAAATCTACTTTAAAAAGTAACAATTTCAATGTATTTGTATTTTTAACAAAAGTTTGACGTTTTAAAAAAAATATTTAAAAAAATTATTTTTTAAAACTAAAATTAATAAAAAATATTTCTTAGTTTATTAATAATAGTTTTTATCTACAAAAATTTAATAATATTATTAATAATTAATATAGTCATGTAATAAAAATAAATGTGGTACTGATACATGTCAATAATAGTTATCATTTTATTATAGTACGAAGATAAATATGAAATTTGTAAGTGTTAAAGGGCATATTTAAATGATAGGTTATTTAAAGAGGAAAAAAATATCATTTTTTTATTTTTTTTCATTTCTTTTTTTTTCTTCACTTCTTTTCAATTTGAAATAATTACTTTTAATCTTTAATTGTTCTTTTTTCCCTCTCAACTCGGAACATAATTATTTTACTTTCGTTTCATTTCATTCCAACCCTCAAACTCCGAAACAAATTTATTTATTTTTCTTTCCTTTAGTTTTTCTTTTCTTTTCTCCTCAAATGAACTCAACACAAAATTTATTTATTGTTTCTCTCCTTGTTATTTCTCTTTACTCTTTAATATCATATGCATATTAGATGTTGTTATTAGGTTGTTTTATGACACATTATTAGTACGAATTAATTTTAAAGTTAGTATTAAATTATTGAATTAATTTTAAAGTTAGTATCGAATTATCATAAGGTAAATAAACTTTGTTCCATTTAAAAACTCTTATTTTTTGTCTTGATTGTCCTTAACAAAAACCATATTAAAATTCATACAAGTTTTTAGGTTACAGGAAGATTTATTATCATTGATATTGTCTTGATTCTTTTAAACAAAATCCATATTAATTTTTTATTATTTTATGATTAATATTATTACAATATAATAATTACTAATGTTGTTGGACAAAGAGAGATTCATATTTGTTACATATTGTATTTGTTACTAACAAACGAGAAATATGACAAAATAAAAAAAATCAAATTTACTTATAACAATTTTTAACCCACAATGAATATTTTGTGTTTCTTGTTATCTTAAACTAACAAAGACCCTGTAATTTGCAAATAACAAAGGACCCCCCATCCACCATTTTATTCATAAACTATTTATCTATATTTACTCCTTCCAATCACATCCTCCTCACCAAATCAAACCACATTCAAAAAAAATTCATACAACGTTAAAAACAACACCAATCATATGTAGTTAAAGCCTAAATATACCGACTCATTCGCGAGCCACAACCACGACTTGCTTCCCAACGTTTTTGCCCGAAAACAGCCCAACCAGAGCCGCGGGTGCACTCTCGAGCCCTTCTGCAACGTCTTCTACGTAACAAATCTTTCCTTGTTTTATCAAAGGTATGACCATTTCCATATACTTTGGATACAAGTGATAATGATCACCTATGATGAAGCCTTGCATGCGCAAGCGTTTTGTTACCAGCAAGAACAGGTTACGCACCCCGTCCCCTGCTCTAGATTGTATTGTGAAATCATACCGCAAACTGAAATCCGACCATTTAATCTCATGTTCAGAGTACAGCTTCCAGCATCTTTCCTCCGACGTTCTCAAAGTAAATATCAATGCCATTGGGGAAGTACCTGAGTATATCATATGGAAGAACAATATCAAAATAATAATCTAAGGGTTTCCCTTTTTTATATCAATTGATCAATCTGCATCATGCTGTTTGTGGTATGCAAATGTTATGCAAATGTTAAGAAGAAAGCAGTTGAAAAGGACACGGGTCAACCAAGTCAAACAGATCGAGAACGTCAAAGAGTACTTTTAAGGCATAAAATTCCCAATTTGTTGCAAAAAATACAATATTTTTTAAGTAATATCTCTTTTTTGTTCTAAATTATCATAAAAATTTTCGGACAAAAAGTGGTTATGTTTAGTCTGACGCGACATGTACCAAATAATTACTCGTTCATCCGGACCATTTTGCCAACTCTAGATTCTTAATCTAACCTCTTTAGAGCTGCATTTAGATCTTGCTCTTCCTTGTAGTTAAAAGCCTCATCAAATCCATATTTATTCTTCAGCAGATCAACCTTGTGTTACAAAATAAACATACGAAAACAAATTGGTGAAAAATATACATAATTGTTAGGTTTGCGACATGAAGATGAAAACATTTATGGTGATAAGAAGCAAGCAGTTAGCAGTCTCTCATAAGTAATAAGAACAACTTTAATGTATGTTCATCAGTCATATGAGTTTGAAAATACGGTTAAATATTCAAAGCACCAACCTTTTCTTTTGTACCAGCACTCCCAACGACATAGCATCCCGACAACTTTGCAAACTGCCCAACGAGCTGACCAACTGCACCCGCAGCTGCTGATACAAAGACGTACTCCCCTTTCTTTGGAGCACAAATTTCATAGAAACCAACATAAGCGGTCATACCAGGCATACCTACATAACAATCCAAAGGAAAACAATATACCGGAATATAAAACACAAAAGAAACACAATAAATATTCGCATAACAATTCATGATTTGAATTTTCATAACCTTATCAACAGTATTTGAAATTTAATTAGAGAAATGTCAAAAAAATAAAGAAAATATAACTATATAAGACAATCTCAAGCACCAGAAACAAGACAATCATCGATTATAGTATATATGATGCCATACGGGCTTATTGCACCAAAATGCAATGAACTTTCGCCTTTCTGTCATTGTATCTAATGACCATTTTTTTGATGTAACAAACTTTTATTACGTTAGTGTATGATCCAAGTGACCTGTTTTAGAAAGATGAGGTGGCAAAAGGTTTTTAATGGTTATAGGAAGCCATCAAAGAGTATAAGTTTGTTACATCAGATGATTAAAGAAATAGCCTGTTACATACAATGACAAAACCTTAAAGCTCATTAGATTTTCATGTAAAAAGCCCACATCATAATTTGCATCATTTATTATAGCAATCATACTTTCTTATCCTCTAGACTTTACTTGCGAGTGAGATTTACTGGGTATGTTTGTTTGTATGTTATTTATTAAAGCAATAATAATTTTTATATATTATGAAATTACATCTGATTATGAATTCCTGCAGCTTGGGTCAATGGGTCCTATCATATATGCTCACATATTCCTCTACATCTTCTTATATGCTCCATTACTCAATATAATTAATGTATGTATGTTCCACACATAGACACACATGCATACACAGGAACATTGTGAAAGCAACCTACTAATACTATTAAAGATCCTTGTGTATTTTACAGGGTCTGGTACGACTAAAAGCAATTTAATCTGTATGTTGAAAGTATAATTATCTTAATCCATATATATAGGTGTGTCTAAGCATAGTTAAATTAGTGGGTCGTTTAAGTAATTAGTCGAAAGTCAAACTTAGTGTCTAAGTATGTAAATGTATGTATGTATAAGGGTTTAGGGTGTCAAAACCTAAACATACTAACTACCATGTGGGTATATATAGATGTAAAGTGTCTGTACATTTGTAATGATCAACATTCATATCAATCATACGTATTGTTCATCAAATTCTCTCAAGTTTCATACAAATTGTTCATATTCAATCGTCAATCAAAGAGCCTAATCGATCCCCTAAAGGACCAACACTGTAAAGATACCTAGAATTCCTGTATAATAAGATAGAGGCACATCGGTATGTTCTATCTTGAATAGAGTTTCGGGGGCGTTGATAATGCTGTATTCCTCCCATCCAGTAAATCCCCACACTAGGTCACCTTTCTTGAAGTTAGAATGCCCAGAATCAATAACTTTAGCTACTCCATATCCTGATATAGGCTGCAAGTTGGTAAACATTACATCAAAACACAAGCTGATATAGTAAATTGATGTCTTTCAAATGCATGTTAGATTCAGTTGGTGTCAGCAAAGTAATTACATGAGGCTTTGTTATACAACATACAACATTACTTGTAGTGGGTCCTGTGTAATTTAAAGCAATGTTATCAGTTCATAGTTTGAACAAACTAAAATGCCATTAGCTCAGGTAGGGGTAACAAATAAACCTGAACTCGACGGAAAAACCCAAAACATAACACCTTTTGGGTTTGGGATGGGTTTATGAATATAGGATTAGTTATAAAACTAAATGGGATTATCAAGACATGTTCCCACATTGAAACCGAATATATTATTATATTATATTATTGTAAAAATTTTAAGTAATACAATATGTAGTATAGTCAAGTATTTAATATTTTAAGTCAATTTTTGGGCTGATTTAAGATTCGTTTCAAGTAACAGGAATCCCAAAAGATAATTTTAAACGACGTAGGTCGTATAAGCTGATTTCTGATTACAAGTAACGAATTCACAACATATATGTAACACAATTTTAGAAGTAAGTATCATAGACTTCTGTCTTTCACTCTACTAGGTGCTCTGGGCTGTGGCTACTTGACTTTAGTCCCAATTGACCTTAATGCAATAATATTATCTCATATCTTTTGGGTTAATGTAAATTATCAATGCACCAATTTCATACATATTACAAAATAAGACCACTATAAAACATTAAAACCCTAGCTCATGTTCTTCTGTTGAGTGGAATCATCTAATCATCAAAAATCATACTTCGCCTAATATTCAAATTCACTTCCAAACAATATGGCATTTTCTCCTAATTTCACACTTCAGTTACACCAAATATGATGCTCAAAGTTTCAATCCTAGGGCCAAACAAAAACCCTAAGAACAAATTGTGCAACAAACTAGCTATTTTCAATTTCGATCTAGAATGAAACTATATAATGGAGGAGTAATCTATAATCGTAAGATCTAACATTCGGACGTAACGAGCATTTTGAGAGCACCAACCATGATAAAAAGGACACAACTATTGCTCCAAATACCATTACAAAATAATCAAAAGCATCTCCAAACCTATAGCACCAGCGACCAAACATCACTTTTCATACATGATTGAATTAATAGGCTCCAAACACTACTTAAACACTAAACTTAATATAAAAAAAGCTTTAATGAACTGGGTTTTATCTTTTGTTTTTGTAATGTTTTTAAAAACCGGACCGTACAGTGACGTCTTACCTGTCCGTTGGTCGGACCGGTTGGTTCAACCGGTTGGACGGTATATAAGAACCAAATAAAATTATAATTATTTTTTATAAATAAATGTAAAAATTACGAAAAAATAAAAAATCATATAAAAAACCGGTTTAACCGGTCTGGTTTCCGGTCCGACAGGTTCAATCAGTCTGACCACTGGTTCAACGTTAACTGGACCCGACTGGAGTTCGGTTCCGGTCCAGTTCTCAAAACCATGTTTTTTTAAGCGAGAAATATTTATTTTAATCGGGTCCACTGTTCCTCAACCACTCAGAAAAATAGTTCCATTGCTTATCATACCCCCGGCTCAACTTTAAAAATTTTGTTCAGAGTAAGACAAGACGTGAAACCTCTCCGTATTTACATGTCATGAGACCTAAAGTGAACTTTTAAGTGTCGTTATGACTAAACAACCACCACACATAGTCTAAGAACGTTACCGACCGAACCAGGGGCGAAGGGTTGGAAGTAACTGTCTTC
Source organism: Flaveria trinervia (assembly GCA_025506515.1). Lineage (NCBI taxonomy): Eukaryota > Viridiplantae > Streptophyta > Magnoliopsida > Asterales > Asteraceae > Flaveria > Flaveria trinervia. The sequence continues at coordinate 117,971,687 of CM046442.1, read as the reverse complement.
AGATTTGGTCATTCGAATTCGCATGTACGGATCGCACGAGAGATAAAGGTTCTTAACAACAACGCCATTAGAACCTTGTGGGAGCTTGAGGCTGATGGTGTTGGAATCAACGAGGAGCATGTCGGATTCCTCAGGGAAGCCATTAACGTAATTGTTTAGTATAATCTGTTTGTTCTTGATCACTTGTTCTTCCATTTGTACGTGTGTTGAAGTGGTCGTGAATGTGTGTAAACGGTGGAGTTGAGGATGACGACTAATGAAGGTGTTGAAGCATTGGGAATGTGGTTTGTTGATAATGATGATGTGAGTGGATGGTATGGAGCAAACATGTGTGAATGGTGACCGTAGACATGTGAACTACTGAACCAAAAATAGAAATTGTCAGATTATAAATGATGAAATATCAAATATTAAATAATAAGTGATGAAATTTAGGATTTTGTTTATAAGCCAAAACAGTAAATTATTATATATTATATTTATAGATGATAAGCATGGAAAAATAATGATTAACTCACAAAATTGCTTTTACGTTTTATCACCGTTTGCATGTTAGTTCTGTATATAATGGCGGAGCTTGAACTAAAACTCAGAAAAATAAAATGAAAGTAAATTATTTTATGAGGACGGGTTTTAGATTTATTAAAATTTATTTTTTAAAACTATTTTTCATTTGAATGTTCATCTACTAAATAGTTTTAACAGTTTAATATTCTTAATTGGTTCGACACTCTATATTTTGTTAACATAGTAAAACCTTTTGATTTAAACTGGTTATGTTATGTTTTAGAATTGTAACAATAACACAAACATCATGGGCTAAAAGATTATTGTATAACAAATCTAACATGTGCTGTTAAAAAATTCAAACAAAATATTTAGTCATAGGTAAAGTTATCCTGGACTTATAATTATAAATCCTAAAAAGTTCCTACTTTTTGTCAAACTTTCAAAAGTCAAAACAATAAAGCCGATGCCGACAAGATTATTAATTACTTTAAAGAAAGAGAGTAAAATATTATTTTTGTACGTGTTGTTTTGTTAAAATTTTCATTTTAATTCATTTTTTTTATCATTTTAGTTATTATAATTTACTAAATATTGATATTTTCATTAACTCCATTAGTTTTGTTAAGATTTTCGTTAATTATGAGAGTAGTGTAGTCTTTTTCAACACTCTAATTATCCAACTGTGTGTTTTCGTTATGAACAGAAACAATAAGCATGTATCTTAGGATTCAAATAGATAATAACAAAACTTGATGATTCAATGCTAAAATATAATAATGATGAACACAAAAGTGTTTAATGCTTGATGTTTATTGATTTGATGTTGAAATCATCATCCATGAAAGATGATGATATGATGTTATAGGTAATGGAACTAATTCCCACATATTTTGTGGAGAACTATTCACACTTTACAATGATGATATATATTAATATTTATACTAATCTAGCATTTACAATAATTACAAAATAAACTCTGGACTAATATTTTTGTTGTTTTTGTTCTTCAAGTCTTCAACTTCAATAATATTGGAAATCTTTAATTTCTTTAAAGGTAGAATACCCAACAATACTCCCCCTAAATTGTAAATTTCCGATGTGAATTGAATCTTGATGTTGATTCTCTTGAATAGTTGTTCAAAGCCAAGAATTTTGTTGTTGACGCGAAAGCGATGTCTTCAAAACTTTGGTACAACTATTTTTTTTATTTGTAATCCGAGTCACATACACAACCTTGAATACTTGTTTTTTTTGTTGTTGTTGGCACCTACAAACACCAAGCCCAATTTGTTTATTTCACAGCCCAATTTGTTTATTTCACAGCCCAAGTCTCAAGCATTTTGTTGTTGATCACACAACCCTAAATTGAAAAACCCTAACCCTAATCGCAGATTGACCTCCTCGAATGGCAGCCGCTCTCTCCGACCGCAAATGCAAACGCTTTCCTTCCCTCGCGCGACATTGTTCATCACCTTCATCTTCGACGTTCACTTCTCATCAAGTTTTGGCGATTAGAACAACCTCGACTAGCTGCGGTAGCCGATTCAAGCAGCCCTCTCTCCGGATCCACCACTACAGCCGGCGGATATCATCTCCGACAGTTTCTGTCACCCGCAAAGCATCTTGCGAGCATCATCATCCTCGCTTAACATTCCATTGATTCGATCCAAATCCATCAGATTCATCTCAAATCATTGGATTTCTCATGAAGAACACACTAAGTTTTTCTCCAAGTTTTTTTCAGATTTTCAATAATTTTAGCAATCTAACCACGAATCTCATCAAAAATCAATATGAATCCATCAACTCCGACTCTGATACCAATTGTGTGTTCCCGTTATAAACGGGAACAATGAGCATGGATCTTAGACTTCAAATTGATAATAATAAAACTTGATGATTCGATGCTAAAATATAATAATGGTGAACACAAAAGTGTTTAGTGCTTGATGTTTATTGATTTGATGTTGAAATCATCATCCAAGAAGGATGATGATATGATGTTGTAGGTGATGGAACTAATTCCCACATATTTATGGAGAACTATTCACACTTTACAATGATGATATATGTTAATATTGATACTAATATAGCATTTACAATAATTACAAAATAAACCCTAGACTAATATTTTTGTTGTTTTTGTTCTTCAAGTCTTCAACTTCGATAATATTAGAAATCTTCGATTTCTTTAAAGGCAGAATACCTAACACCAACTAAAACTAATTAATCAATAATATTCAATTAAAACTAATAAACATATGAAGCGACTAGTGAGACCGGACGCTTCAATTTAAAAAACTTTGATTAACTCTAACTCATGTTATCGATTGAGGTCTGTTGTGGGATTGAGGCCTGCTGTTGTAACACTTTTTTTGATTGAAGTTTGTTATTGTCGTGACGTCGCGTTTGTTCAAACGTGACAACAATGAACGTGACAACAACAGACCTCAATCAAACAAAATGTGACAACACCAGATCTCAATCGAACAACGATGCACATTTGAACAGTACGTGAAGATCAATAAAAATCCCACTGCGGACCTTGTTGGGTATTCTACCCTTGAAGAAATTAAAGATTTCCAATACTATTGAAGTTGAAGACTTGAAAAACAAAAGGACCAAAAAAAATATTAGTCTAGCATTTATTTTGTAACTATTGTAATTACTAGACTAGTATAAATATAAGCATATATCATCAATTGTAAAGGTGAATAATTCTCCATCAAAGGTGAGAATTAGTTCCATCAACAATATCATTATATTATCATCCTCCATGTATGATGATTTCAACATCAAAGCAATAAACATCAAACATTAAACACATTGTGTTCATCATGTTCATCATCATTATTATTTTAGCATCAAATCATTCAAGTTTTATTATCATCAATATGAATCCTAAGATCCAAGCTCATGGTTCCCGTTCATACCGGAAACACACAATTGGTATCAGAGCCGGAGTTGATGGATTCATATTGATGAGTTTTCATGGTTAGATTGCTAAAATTATTGAAGATCTGAAGTAAGCAATTTCATCAACAATCCATTCAACAATACAAGATCCGATGCACACAATGCAAGGAATCGATGAAAAGGGCTGCGGATTTGCGGCTTCCGAAGACAAGGGTTGTGAATGCAGCTGCCGAAGGTGGCCTTAGCTGCCGAATTAGGGCTGTCGAACCGAATTAGGGCTGTCGAACCGAATTAGGGCTGTCGAACCGAATTAGGGCTGCTCTAATTAGGGTTGCTCGAGTGGAAGGGGAAGCCGTAGGAGGCCTTCCTCGGCTGAACTAGGGTTTGCAACCTAGGGTTACAAATGGGCTCGTGAACACCATTGGGTTTGTTACTTAGGCTCCATCATTAAAACAAAAAGAAAAGATAGACACAGATTTAATTGTTTAGGCCGCCAACATCAAACAAAAAAGATGGACTCGGATTTAATTATTTGGGCCGCCAACATCAAAAAGAAAATATAGATTAGGGTTTTAGCTTAAAGTTTTGAAGATCTCGCTTCCGCATCAACAACAAAATTCTTAGCTTTGAACAACTATTCAACAGAATCAACATCAAGCTTTAATTCACATCGGAAATATACAATTTAGGGGGAGTATTGTTGGGTATTCTACCTTTGAAGAAATTGAAGATTTCCAATACTATTGAAGTTGAAGACTTGAAGAACAAAAAAAACAAAAAAATATTAGTCTAGGGTTTATTTTATAATTATTGTAATTACTAAACTAGTATAAATATAAGCATATATCATCAATTGTAAAGGTGAATAATTCTCCACTAAGGGTGAGAATTAGTTCCATTAACAATATCATTATATCATCATCCTCCATGCATGATGATTTTAACATCAAAGCAATAAACATCAAACATTAAACATATTGTGTTCATCATGTTTATCATCATTATTATTTTAGTATAAAATCATTCAATTTTTATTATCATCAATATGAATCCTAAGATACAAGCTCATTGTTCCCGTTCATACCGGGAACACACAGACCTCAATCGAATAATATGAATTAGCGTTAATCAAAATTTTTAAATTGAGGCGTCCAGTCTCACTAATCGCTTCATATTTTTTTGTTTTAATTGAATATTAATTGATTAATTTGTTTGAATTGGATAATAAGGGTGTTGAAAAAGACTAAAACACCCTCATATTTAACGGAGTTAGTTGAATGGATAAAAAATAACATTTGGTAAACTACAGTGACTAAAATAACAAAATAAATTTTGGATTTAAATGTCAAATACAACAAAACGTCAGGGACGAAAATGACCTTTTACCCTTAAAGAAAAATAAGAACCGTATTTGAAACTTATATAAAAGTGTTTCTATTTATTTATATAATTTAATAAAACTTTAATCGATTTTTTTAAATTTTCATTTCCTTCCTCAAGCTATACATAATTTACACTTTAAATCCGTTTCATTTTATAATAAATTGTATTCTATAATAACTTTCGTATGTTAACTTTTTCTAAAAGGAAACACCTGGCTTTTTTTAAAACAGTTTTATATTCAAAATCAAACTATTTTGGTATCATTGCTATAATGAATGCAATTACCATTTGCATTATCATAACGAAACGTACGAATTACGAGCAAAAAATAATTGCGAGCTTCGATATTATTAGAACTGGTTCTAGTATTTGCTATCATGGCCTTTGACGAGCCAATGTAATAGAACATCGATGCCAAAACTGTACATTAAGTCATGTATAGCGAGACAAAATATAGAAATAATGGTACCCAAACTCACCCTGCGTAGCGTGAGAAAAAAAAACTCAAAAAGCGACAAAACTCCCGTCACAAAACTCGAAAGGAAAACAAGTTTTAAACTATTTATAACATCGTCCAGGATTGTTGTTGAAATATATAGTCATTCAATTCAATCACAAGCATATTTATTACTTTTAGTGATTTATTTTTCCCTTTATGTTTTTCTTCATCTATTTTGCATGCGACATGTTTCTGACCAGAATGTGATTCGTGGTTGATTTATACTAGATTTTTCTCCCCAGTGTATTGCGCCGGAGGTTGGCTATAATTACAAATATCAAAACATAGATTAAAAAACACGTCGCAATAGCATCACTCTTTTATAAAACCGTAAAGCATTCTCCTCATAAAAGTGACTATAACTCCTTAAACTATTACTTTTCTAAATTTCCTATAATCGGATGAAAGAGTCGGTTTTAACTTCCACACCAACGGAAAACCAGAAAATCTAAACATTTTGTTTTTGGTTTTATCATTGGGTGTAACCTACCTTTCATCACCACGTTGTTATATTCTAAAACAACTATTCATTAATGTTGGGAAGGACTAAGTCCTTAATTGTTTCTCTTAAGTCATTCAGACCGGGCAACATAATAGATTATCCCCCTGCGCGTTTCGAAGGAACACTGTGTGTGCTTGGCAGATATGCAATATTTGCTATTTACATGGTTTCGGTTTTTGAATACGTACAACATCGGTGCTGATGTATTTGTACAAAAAGTTAAATACAAATAGTTTCTTATGTTTTGTAGAACTCTATATCAAATTATGAAGTCGGTGCATCAAAGTGAAGTGTTTCTCATGGTTGTTTGCTGCTACTTTTATTTGCTGGGTGGATTATTATATGATGTTCCTTGATTTTATTGTGTTTCTAGCCTTTGCGTGCATATAAATTATAGCTGTTAATAAATTTTTTCAGTAATGTGCAAGTTTTCGTTGTAAATATTTCCAAATCTAAAACTTGGTTGCTGGCTTTTATTGTCTCATATGGCATAGGTTGTTGTGGTGTCACTGGAATCATTATGGTTGTCATGAGTTTGGTTCACTTGTGTTGCTTATTGTGCATCATAGAGTGCCTGAACGGTGTGGACCTGTACTTGAAACCCCGTTCTCTTTGCTTCGACAACTTCTAGTTGTGGTAGGATTGTTGTTGTGCTGCTGCAAGCATCTTTAATCCTCAATTCTGTTGTGGCGCTCTTACAGTTTCGTTTGAGATGATAACACTAATGCGGTATTTGTTTCAAGGAAACAAATATATTAAACATGACTATATCTAGTATTATAAGGAAATAACATTTGGAGTAAATTTAGGAAGCATTTGTAAATCAGGTAGCCACATATATATAGATAGGGCTAACTAACTTTACAGTTGAGATAGAATTGAATTCCTAATTTTTAAAAAACTCACTGTTGGAAAAATGTATTTAATTTAAGGTTTTTTACTGTGCTTTAAATTAAAATAAAGTAAAAAGATCCCAACAATTAATTCAAATTTGATCATTCTTGTGTTATGTTATTATTCAATAAGGATAAGTAGATAGGTAATAAAGAGCTATAACAAAAACCTATTTGAGAGTTATAATCATATATTTAAGTAAACTTCACAAAATAAGGAAACATGCCAATCAAGGAGTCATGCTTGCATATTTCTGTTATCAGATAAGAAGGGCAGTTTATATTAGAATCTGTCTTAAATTTGCTAACAAAAGGAGCTCAGTATTTTCAATTATTGATACTAAGAGATAGGGGTGTAAACGAGCCAAGCCGACTCGCAAGCTACTCGAGATTGACTCGAAAAAAGCTTGAATCGAGCTGAGCTTAAATGAGCTTGAGCCCGATATCGAGCTCATAATTTGGCTTGTTTACTAAACGAGCTCGAGCCCAAGCTTCATATATCGAGCTCGAGCTGGCTCGCGAGCCCAAAGAGCTTTTATTTATATATATATTTTTTATAACATTTTGTACATATCAAATATATATTATAATAATATTATTAATTATTTATAAAAATATGATAGAAACAATTAAATATTATATATTATATATATATATGATAAGTATGATTATAAATAAATATAATAATGATAATTATAAACATATAAAAATTAAAAAATTAATGATAAATGAGCCAAGCTCGAGTTTGAATAATTTCTGACGAGCTCGAGCTTGAGCTTTAGAAATATAACTACAAACGAGCCGAGCTCGAACTCGAGCTTGATAAAGTTGAAATGAGACGAGCTCGAGCCTAAGCGAGCTCGGGCTCGGCTCGGCTCGGCTCGTTTACACCCTTACTAACCTTACTAAGAGATATAGGTGATGGGAGGGATTCCTTGCGTTTTTTAATATATTATGCACATGTTGTGCTAGTTAAAATATATATCTTTTGTAGCATTGTTGGTCGAATAGATACATACCAATACTAATTATGATAGGTATATATAATAATCTAAAACTCAAATTCTCCATCCTCACCATCGTAGGCGACGATTCTGCCGTCGACATCATAGCCACTGCTAGACCATATCTTTCAGGTATCTGGTGACGTTGTGGCCCTAATAGGCGAAACATCGTCCAAATCGTTCACGGGTTATTGTGTCGTTCATGGTGTGGGTGGTGACAGACGAAGATGATGGGCGGCGATGAGAGACCAAGTTGGCTGAAAATATCACAGAGTCAAAGATTACCGATGTTGAAAATTTCGAAAATGCCCTTTACACTGTTCATTCCCCATGGTAAATTATTATAGAGTAATTGTAACATATTATAGATAAGGATTTGGGCCTAAGAAACGGTGCCATGATTGATTTATATTGTAGGATTTATTGTATAACCTTTTAGGGAACGTTTGGTTAGAAAGAATAAAATGAAATGGAATTGAATTAATAAACTAGTATAACTTTTAAGTAAAATTATGTTTGAGTGGGTAATGAAATGTATAACCCATGAGAATGTTTTACCTCAAATTTCTTTGTTTGTGAGATTTTAAATTCCCTCTTTAGGTGGAAGGATTTTGAAATCCCACAACCAAGAGAATTTAAGGTGAAACGCTCCCTTGTATTTTATATTTTATTACCCACTCAAACACCAATTTACTTGCAAATTATACTAGTTTCTAAATTTATTCCATTTCATTTCTTCCAACCAAACTCCCCTTAGTTTCTTACAGGGGCGGAGCTTGAACTCTTCCGTACGGAAAGTGGGGATGAAATTATTGTTTTAAGGGGGGATAAACTTGATATTTATGCAGAAATTTACATTATCGAACAAAAAAAATTACACTTGTGGATTAAAAAATTATCACTACCGACAAAAAAAATATGGGGAGCGGCCCCCCCGGCCCGTAGATGCTCCGCCAATGGTCTCTTACCGACCATCATTCTCATAACAAATTTTTTTATCTCCGTCATTCAATGTTGGATTGTTGGTTGCTTCTTATCTTTGTATCGGATCGTCGCCAGTTTTTCATAATATCATTTTCGTCGTTTCTCAAAGTTCTCGAATGAGGTTTCATCATATAGACGAGTTCAGTCTTAGCTTTGATTTATTCTTGTTCATCAAGTTATTGTGTTGATGATTCGAGTTTTGTCTAATAATCTATAAGTATTGATTCGTTGTTTTTTGGATTTATAAAAATATATAGCTTGGTATTATCAACATATAATTTCAAGTTTTAAAACTTTTCTAAAAAATCTATAAATAGTGTACACCTCAACTATTGTATATCGGTATGTCTTACGTTATAGATGAAATATACGTGTTAAAAACATACGATTATGATTTTTAATTTTTTTGTCTTATGTTTTATATTGTTGATATGATTTTCATTAATAATCTTTGCATTTTTCTACGGATAAAAGTTCTTATTATGTATAAAAAATGCCATCAACTTACTACACACAAACTTATTCTATTTTTTTTTACATAATATAGAAATTTAATATGGAGCAAACAAAGTAGGTGTCATTTAACTTCTAAAACTCTAAATTTATTTAGTTATTTATGTTATTTAATTATGATAAAATCACATGTAATAAATTAAAATATTTATTGTCTTTTCAGTTTCAAAACCTGTTGTAGCTACCGACGAGTCTGTCAAATTGGAGAGCAGTTTCGAAAACCAACCTCCGGAAGATGTAGCAATGAATCAAGAAGAAAGGCTAGATGTTCATGGGTTTTCTTCAATTTGATCTCATGATGGGCCAACATAGATGGGATCATTTGGATGTGCGAGCATTTCGATTAAATTGATCTCATTATGATATACGATCAGAAGTCATGAGACAATTTGGAAGTTGATAAATATGTGGCCTCGGTTATTATTATGATTTGCAATTTCAAGCCCATTGGATTCATGGCACACAAGAGTTTTTAACCCTACTACATCACAATTGTCAGGACAATATCTTAAATAACATTTTTGTAATTTCAAGCTCACCATTGGATCCATGGGTGTTTGTACATTATGGTGGAAGCGGTTGGTGGAAGTGATATATAACAAACTGATTAAGTTGCATATATGTTCGTATAATTGTATCTCATGCACATAGATGCATAGTCTGGGCAAACTTGGGCCATGTGTTTAAATTGGGTTATTTTGGACTTTAAAAATAGTATCATGGTTAACTCTCAATCTCAAAGGGTTGTAATGGGCTGATCTAGAAATAGATGCCACGTCATGTTACATATATATACTTTTTAAAACATTTTTTATTTTCGATATCACTCGATCTTACACTTGCAAATATTTAAATTCACGTCATATTTACGAGCTAATCAACAATGTCTTTAAACTACAAAACCACAAGGGGTCACACTAGGCAAATTGACGTTTCACTATGATGAAGCCTAGATTGAACGCTACAACACCTGTTTCTAGAATCACACTTATTGGTTCGTATCTCCACTATAACACCCTTTTCTCCAATCAACTGAAATTGTTCGATCCACCACTGGAGTTCGAATTCCAAGGTAAACATCATGTCTTACGTGGTCTTAAACCTTGGGTTTCGCTAATATTGAGCGTGAACCACATCAATCCTATTCCCTAATTTCTTGTTTTCCTAATCCTCATCTAAGTCTGCATTCCAACCCCCATCTTTAAGTTGTAAGGGTTTCACTTTTTTGCCCTTTGCAAGTTTCAACAAAGTCTAAGAAAAAAGTACTCGATGTTTTACCTAGCTTTTGTTTTACACAGAGCCAAAGAAGATGCGAGATTACTTTACAACATGATACACGTAACATTAGCTTATACTTTATGCTGAAGACTATTCCTTACGACTTAAACCGTAACCTTTAAATCATAAAATTACAATGTTTACTAGTTGCTTTAAAGTCCCATCTTCAAAATACATGTAACAAAGGGTATGAGTTTGTGGTTAAGGTGAAATACCCAAAACAATTAAAAATAAAAAGGTTTTGAGTTTAACCCTCACTCAAAGCAACAATGCTTTAAGAGCATCCACAATAAATATACACAAAAACACCAACAAATATGTCTAGTCAGCTGACACATTTTAAAAACACTCATCCCTTTAAAACATAAAGAAAAACCCTCAATTAGAAAATTAAAACACACAAAAATATCATGACACGTCATTGCCACCTTTTTATTTATCTCTCTCTCTATATGTATATTTAATATGATTAAAAAACATGTTTGCCTCACCTCCTTTTCATTTTTGATGTTCATGGTGATGAACTTTTACTTCAAAAACATAACCCCACAATAGTGAAAAACGATTTTATGTAATTCTTGACCTAAAAAACAACCTTCAATAACGACCATCGGAGATGTTATAACTTGAGCCCACAAGTTTTTCGAGTTGTGTAAAAAGTTGGGTGTATGATTTTTAGCTGAAATACGAACAGGATTAAGATAATACATGTTTTTGAAAAAAAAAGGTTAAGAAAAAGAAGGTACGAGTTCTAGAGACTCGCAGTCCACTAGCATTTTAACCCGATCCATCCTTACTCAAACCCATCCTGAATCAAATCCATTCTAATCCATTTTTAAATTAGTACATTCTGACCCAAACCCATCCTGACCCGAACTCATTCTGATTTGGCACCCGACCCAACCTGGCCCGTCCATCTTGCTAGGTATACCTCTTACTCTTGTAACGTGTAAAAAGAGATATGAGTAGAAGTCGCAAATTGGTTGCTAAAAAGGAAATTGATCACAAATGTGTAGCAAACTTTGTAGACTCTTTTATAGCTGTTTAATTTGATTGCAAAATTATCCCTGGATGTAAAATGGTTAAAAGGAAAAGATTATTCATGGATGCCTAAAATAGCTGTTTAATTTAATTTTAGATGGTTTTAGCTTCATATCAAATTCCTCTAAAACGAGGAAATTGTTGCCTTAAAATCCCCTCAATTGAAATTACTTATTTTTGCTTAAATTCAAACTCAAATTTAGAAACAACTTTTCATAAAAAGTTAAAGAAGATACTACATTTATTGAAACACACTGATAAAAAAATACTAATGTATAGAATGAACGTGATTTAAGCGAAATGTTTCACTGGATTTCTTATAATGTTATTATGGATGTCTCGGGATCGTAGCTCGAAAATAACATCTTTAACTTACTTACTTATCGCTCATACACCTCTAAATTTAAAAGCTTACGAATTGCACAGTTATAAAAAAATTCTAAAAACAAAAACATAGATAGAGAGATGAATTTTGTGAGTTACAAACAAAAGCCTATTAAGGGATGACATCAATTTAAAGTTTTTTCTTAAATGGCAAGATCAATTTATATAGAATGTAGACAAATGAATAAAAGATTAAATAAGGTAATACTTTATAATAGGTAATCTTGTCAATTTTTTAAATGTGAATTAGATAATGAAACATCTTTAATTAAAATATTTCAATAGGTAATCGTTCCTAATTAAAAGCTTCTAATCACGTAAACTTCAATTTCACATTCTTTCTATATTAATATAACTATTTTATATTAATAATTGACATTCCTTCTATATTAATATTGTTATTTAAAATTAATTGTAAGCATTTTCTTGTTGTTAATTAAAATCAAAATGGAGAAATTAAATCTTAAGACATGAATACTAAATTTCGGTGTTTGTTTTCTTTCGGTTATAAAACTAATTAAATATTTTATGGTTTCTTTTAAATATGAGATTGTTGATGCATATTTGTTAGTCTTGTTCTTGTGACGAAGACACTAAGTTAACTTTCAAATATGTTATTGACTATTTATCCTCGTATATTATCGCCCGACCTGAAAAAAACAATATTTATCATTAGACATCTAGCCTTTAAAAATTTCCGACCCCCATGAAAAAAGATTTTAGGTCTGCCACTGCTTATAAACACGATTAGTCAATTATTTACTTATTTAACATATATTATCTATATTTTAAATATTTAGATTTCAAAAATAATATTTAAACTTTTTTTTGTTTGAATTAATAGATTAAAATATTTTACTAAACGTTTTGTTATTGTATTTATTGAATTGGAATTATTTAAAGGAAAGTAATTTATAAGAATATATAGATTATATTTAAATATCAATAAAATATTTAAACCTACAGATTTTGGTTTATATTTATTAATTTGGACTAAACTTTTCTTTAAAAATTTGAAGCCCAAATGGTAAAATCGAAAAAAAAAACTGATGTAAGCCTAAAGTTTTTCTTTAAAATACACTATTAAATCATAATTTTTTTTTATCTTTAATTTGATGATAATGTTACTTTATCACAAAAAAAATACGTCAATACTACATATATGTAGTATTATGATACACAATAATTATAATATCAAGTACTGTAGATATGTAGTTTGATATACTACATCTATCCAACACATATGTAATACATGTATATTATAATTAGATTAAATATAAAAACAATTCTTGATGATATTATGATGCACTTTTTTTTAAAAAAAATATCGTATGAAAAAATTACAAGCGTTTAAAAATTGGTATTAGTTCTTAAGTTCTCAAATTAAAACTAGTTCTTATATAATTCTCTCTCATTATGGACAAACAAGTTTAGTATCATTTCCGAGTATAAGGATGACAAATTACCTAAAATCATCCATGGATTTCAACCCATGGGAAAAAATTTTAACCAATGATATTTTGTTCAAGTGGTTGAGGTGATGTATCTCAATATTTCTTAAAATAAAAAAAGGTTTTGGGTTCAATTCTTACTTATAATTAAAAAAAATGTTGCAAGTTGGGACAAATGGTTTCCTCACCTAATGTGAGTTTTCCCCTGATCATGGTCTTAAGTTTGAGACTGATGGAGGTAGACTGATGTATAAGCTTTTCTTTGGGGACGTGTCAGCCTAGTGCCCTAAGGTTTCGTACTCAATTAATGAAAATGATCGGTAGGGTTAGTGTTTCTTCAATGATTCAATTAACCGATTTTGACTCGTATTTATTTCTATTCGCAAGGATGATTAAATTATAGGTTGGTACTTTTGCATGCTATTAAACATTGGATATTGTTTTTTTAAAGTAAGTATTGTTTTTATATGAAACATAAAGAAAAGATGGTAATCATGGAAGAAAATGTTGCATACTTGTATAGTTACATGAATATGATAAGCACACATGTTGACTTGATAAGCTATGTGACATTTCAACTTGCCAACGTTATAAATTAATTTTCAGGACAAAACCAAGGCATGTGAGGGATTTACAAGAAACAAGGTTTACGTAAAACACGTGCTTCGGTTGCTTGTATGTAACCCAACATTTCATTAATTAGTTATTTAATAATAATAATAATAATATATAATAATAATAATAATAATAATAATAATAATAATAATAATAATAATAATAATAACAATTAATGATAACAATTATAATCTCTCGAAACACTCTCCCCATTACCAACCTAGGATATTAAAACAACACTATATGCTAAACAAACGTTATTTGTTATTGCTTTTGTAAAAAAAGTGATGTTGTAAAACAATACGGGTGGAATATCTCATGCTAAACCTATAAATCTTATCACCTTTGACACGACTTGGTTTTAATAAACCTTATATCAAAACTCGAAAAGATAAGAATTTCAAAATACTGTATTCGGTATTTTATATAACAATATTATACACCCAAGGTTATACAAGAAAACTAAATATTGACCTGACCAAATTTGGAATGTAATTTAATTCAAGACGTAAGAAAAAATAAGAATGGTGTGACTATTTTTTTAGAATTTTATAAAATATTATATACTTATGCTATAAGAATGAAACCATATAACATTATAACGAAGTGTATATAAAATTAAACACTCCAATCACAACTTGCATATTTATAAATTTAATAAGTAATTAATTTATATATTGAAAGTTATATAAATAATAACGAACTCCAATATTAAAATGTCAAAAAGTAAACCTGGTTTAAAAGACTAATAACTTATGCTTACAACTTGTAAATCATTATTTATTAATTTGCTTCTTAACAAGTATGTAAACATGTACTAGCAATGTTTTTAAAACCGGATTGGAAAACGAACCAGTGTTTAAACCGGATTTAAGAAACGGATGATGTCATGATTATATATATGTATATTACATATGTAGTTATATATATATATATAACTCAATATAAATATTTTATGTGTATTTTGTAGTTATATATAAAAACTTAACAATAATCTTATGTCAAACACTCTAATTCATAGTTTGAATTAAGCTCATTAAAATCCAAAAAACAGAAAAAAAACATTTTCAAAATCCGGTCCAACCTGGTACTCAGTTCAACCACCGTACCAGTTCAAACCAGTCAGTTTCTTGAAAATAAAACGATTTAGGGTGGATCAGACCGGCCCAACCTCAGAATCCCGCTCCAACCTGTTCGACCGATCTGATCTGATCTGTGTCTGAAAACAATGTGTACTAGTATTACTAAACTTAAAACATATTTTGATATTGTGACAATTTATATATCACCTTCTAAACTTGAAAAATAACATATTTTCGCATATCATATTTGAAAACTATTGTGCATTATGCATAAAAACTTGTTAAAGAAATATGTACTTTTGTAAATTCATAAGACATATACGTAATTCTCCCTTTGATATAGGGTATTGTTTTATGTAGCCAGTAACTTTAATAAAAGTTATGATAACTTATTTTAGTAACGTATTTTTTTAATCATTTAGTTTTCAATAAGTAAGTAAACTTGCACCTAAACACATTTTGATATTAGCGCAATTTCATATATCTACCTCTAAAATTGTACAATTACATATTTTCCTAGGTTATGCTTAAGGACCATTGTATATTATACATTTAAAACTTATGTTTTAAAAAAATATGTAATTTTATAAGTTTATACGGGATATGTATTTTGGCAATTTCAACATAATGTTAGCATTCACTTTTAAGAAAAATACATATAATTCGTAGTACCGAACCAAACCTACCAATACTTGTTACAATATTGTCAAGCAATTTGATTACGATTATTATTCATACATAAAATTAAAATAAGAAAATTAATGGAATAAATATAGAGACATAAATGCTGGCCTAAAAATATGGCTTTAAAATCGGAAGAACACCACCAATTCCATGTTTGAAGGTCACGTTACCCCGACGTCTATGGATCATATTCCTACCTATCATTGTCTATGGATCACGTTTAGGTTTTCGTTTCAAATTTTACATAATACTAATTCTATAATAATATTTTTTGGACGATAATAATACACTACGTTACAATCTCGTGTAATACACGGACCAATTAAATTTACTGTTATATGGTTTATAATATAAAAAGTTGTTTTTAAATATTGTGCTTATACGAATCAAATAAACTCATGTACTACACATTTAAAAATTTTAGTTTAACATATTTAAAATTTTAATTATGGATAGTAATTAACTAATGAATAACTATTACAACATTCATAATTAAGAGGGGAGAGAAACGAAAAACTCAATTATTAGATGATCTACAAGTGTCCGGATTTATTTTTATTTATTAGTATAGAGATTATAAAAACGAAATTGTCTTTTACACTAAACTCTAAGAGTTAATGGACAAAGTTATATTTCATGAATTTCATATCTTAATTATAATTTATACACATATCATTTATATGATTATAATTGTTGAGTTTTAAGCCAACATTCCCCATGATTTCTAAATTATTACAACTTTTTCGTACATTTATTTTGTTAAAAACATTACACTATAAATAGTTGTAAAAACGTATTATTTAGTATTTAATTTGCATACGATATTGCTAGTTTTTTATTTGAAAAAGTTACATGTTATGTTATCTGTTGCATTGTTTTCATATGTTAATATTTTATTAAAATATCACACTATAATAAGTTGTAAAAACGTATTATTTAAATTGTTAGTATTTTTTATCTAAAATAGTTACATGTTACGTTACTTGTTGCATTACGCAAACTTTCTTTTAGTTTTTATATGGATATGATAATGTTTTCTCTAAAGAAGTTCATATATACCTTACCTTTAGAAAACTCTTAAATATCATGAATACATATATCGCCGATTTAACAACGTATAGAGGTCTAGATGGACTTGTAAATTGAGGTATCTTTTATTAAATGATTATTAAATTCTGAAAATCTTTTAGAATAACCGTTTCAATTAAATTGGGGCCTTTTTAGTCAAGGTTATTTCATTTTAAACTCTAAGCATATGCGTAGATTCTTTAATTATTTAAAGCACAACGGAAACTTAATCGCTAGACGAAACACGTCCCATAAATTCATGAAATGAAGTGAACAAGACAATAATTGATAACTAGATCTAGCAATTAGTTTTATTAACGGTTAAATGGAATTTTCATTAAAACTACTAGTAAGTTAATAGCGAGAGATTATATAATATCTAGCAATTAGTTAGTGTAGACGTTGTAATATGAACAAGACAATGAATAAAACGTTGTTCCCTAATTTGGTCTATTAATTTTCGGGCACTAAATTAAGTTTTGTTAAAGCTCTTGCATTTTTCTTTTAACATATAATTCGTATTGTGTATTGGTGTAAATAAAAGGGTTATTGGATTTTAATAATCTTATCTTTTATATATTAGCTGAGATTAATCTCAACTCAACAAATGTTTACGGACAATCACAACTTTGAGTTTATTCTCCTCCAACCAATGTTTTTAAAACCGGACCGGACAGTGAACCGGACGCTTTGCCGGTCGGACCGTATATAAGAATCAGATAAAATTATAAGTACTTTTTATAAATATATGTAAAAATTACAAAAAAATAAAAAAATATATTAAAAAACCGGTTCAACCGGTCCAACCACCGGTTCAGCAGGTCCGGTTCCCGGTCTGACCACTGATTCAACACTAAAACGGTTTTAAATACAGAACCGGACCGGATCAGAGTCCGGTTCCCGGTCCAACCGGTCGGACCGGCCGATCCGGTCCGGTTTTCAAAACCATGCTTGCAACGATTCCTTACTAATTAGGAGTTAACACCATTAGTTTTTTTTATGACTATGATTACTTATGATCAAAATACTAAACAGAAAGAAAATTTCAATCTTCATCTTTTGATTTGAACAATTTGACTTGTTAAAGGTAAATTTCAAGTGACGTTGGATGCTAGACATCGAAAAAAGGACCTAATAGAGATTAGGTGGTGGCAGAGTTGAAAATGGCTCAAAGTTAGTCTCATTTAATAAAAAAACTAACGAGCGTTAACTCTCAGTTAATAAGGAATTGTTGAAAGAAAATAAATTTAAAGTTAGTAGTATCTGTAAACATTTTTTCTGAGTTGGGATTAATTTCGATCAATAATAAAAATTAAGATTATTAAAATCCAATAACCCGAAATAAAACTTAAAATATCATATATTTTTCAGTTAATTATAATTCCATTCTCTTAATAAAATATAACGTTTATTACTTTTTGAGGTACAATGGCTAATTCGTTCAAGACCTTCAATTATTAACACATGCTCATTATGATCTATTTTTATTTTTATTTTATCTCCATGGCTCCTATTTCGATTCTCATTCTCCTATTTGGAGTTTAGGATGATCTGAAATAAATGAAAGAAAATTAGATCTGGTAATATTGTAATGGGATGTTTTATTTTTTGTGTTCTTTTTATTTCTTTTATTTGTGGATTAGCCTCTCTATTCATGTCGACTTTTGTTGTCATTTTTTGTTTAACTAGCGGGTAATATATACTCGTGCTTCATAGCGGGTACAATCTTAAACAAGTCATAATTTAAAAGAACATTATGTACTTGTAAAATTAAAGAGCAAGACAAAAACAAACTAAAAGAGAAAAGAAGTAAAAGTATATTATTTTAAACGCAAAAAATAAAAGACAAAAAAAGCACCAGTTTAGGAATAGATTAAATTAAAAAGCTTCCATTGTCTTACGGGTTGCGAACATTTTTACTAGAAAAAAAAATTTAAATGAAAACCATGTGTTATTATAAGAACTTGTGCAAATCTATCAAAATCAATCATAAACGTTATTTTTTAGTTGGAATAAAGATATTACATATATAGAACATTATAATCTTTATTTACATGTGTATATTTAAAAGTGTAAAATAGTTAACGCTTATGTAAGTTATAATAAAAGAACATATATTTGCATTAAACTTTTTACAATTGTAAATTTATATATATATAGAAAATTATAATCGTCTATATAAGCAATAATATTATTTCAACAAAAAAGTTATTTGTTAATTGATTTTGATGAGTTTTCACTAGTTTCATATAATAACACCGAGTTTTATACTAATACTGTCTTGTTACTTCCTCACAAGCAACTTAACTATGTTTCGAAGTGGGGAATTTTCTGGATATAACGTTTATGGTTAGATGGTGAACAAATTACGAAAAACCTTGTCGATTTTATGTGCTAAAAACAGATATATCCTGTTTAGTTATTGGAAATAAAGAACCGTCAAAATTAGCCTCAAGGTTTCTCAAGAGAATCAAATCATTGGCACGTTTTTTGATGTTACCCTCGTTATGACTTTTAAGGATAGGGCTGGTCTGAGAGTGCTCGAAAAATTTTGCGCTCTAGACGAGTAGAAAAAATAAATTTTTTTAATATAAAGTCAATAATACGTATGTGAAAAATCTATAATACGATAATAATTGTTTTACTAATATAAAAAATCGTTGTAGCAAAATAATCAATTTAAATACTTAAGTAAATCGGGAGACACTTCTAAAGTTTTTGAAATGAGTTTAGATTTTATAACTGATAGTATACTAAACTAATTAAAATGTTAATAGAATCTAAGTTTCAATATGTCAACATAATTAAATTACTATTAGGTTTTTAATAGCCTATAGTTGTTTTTTAATATATATACAAACACACACACACACACATACATATATAATTTAGAAAAAATTAAAAAAATTTGGACACCCAAGGAGATTAGGCCCTGCGAAGTCACCCACTTTGCCCCTCCTCTGGGCCGCCCATGTTTAAGCTAATTGGTTTAAGTTATGCATGCCAACAAGTGCATAAAACTGTGAAAAAAACTAACGTATAAATAATGTCACAAACATGCTCGTCGAATATAAGAAAAACGTAACCTGGACATTATTTAATAAAATTGGAAAATTTATATAAAAGTCAAAACAATCACTAACCGGTGCGTTGTGTAAGGCTGTTGAAAATCCTTGAAACTTTATATAAATTAAGTTAAAAAGTTTACATCGAAACGTAAAAAAGAGAAGTACGCCGCAACGAAAAAACCAAACAATTTAAAAATATTAATGTTGACAAAGTTAGCAATGTGCAAATTTGGATTGTATAAAAACGATTTTTAAAAGCTAGATGAAAAACAAAAATTAAAAAGAATTTGTGAAAAAAAAATCGAACCTTTGAATCAACTTCAACAGCTTGTACTTTTATAATCAATGATTGAATTTACATTACGAAGTATGGTCTGTTTTGAATGTATATTATACCACAACGTAGATAAAACAAGCACACCGCCGCAATGATATATTCAGAATTTTATAAGACATTAATATTAAATAGTTATAATAGAAAAACAATTAAAACAAAAAAAACTATGAGCATATATTCAGGGTACAAAATGTAGATGTATCTAAACTTGACATCATCAATTCATTATAATGTAATTTTCAAGTATAAAACTAGTGATAGCATACATAATACACTGTTTTATAAATTCCATAATGTAAAAGATTATATAAATGTCACAAAGTAAAACGGATATATAATTAAAAAGAGTTTTTTAGACTTCATATTCATCAAATGGGGAGGCATCCCCCTCCATTCGACCATTCTCCCTTCTTGTCTCGGTCTTTGCAGAAATAAGAAATTGCCATTTGGGGATGTTGTTGGTGGTTGTTTGATGTAAAGTGTATATATGTAATATGGATGTTGTTTAAATAGTAATTAAAATAATGAAAATAAAATGGATGTTGCCAAGTGGCAATATTGGTATAGAATTTCGACATGTGACAATTATAACTTAACTAGTATTAAGCCCCCGCAACCATGCTAAGTAGAATGGCACACTACCGTTAATGACCAACTATACCAAAAAACTCGTATAAAAAAATACAAAAATAAACTGAACGAAAAGTAGATGTAAAAATGTTGAACCATATAAGCGAAACTAAAAACATATAAGACACGTTAGTTGATCTACGACCAGCACGCTGTGACATGGCTGTTAAACGAGGGAAAATTAAGCGTAAAAATATCGAACCACACACATACGTGGCGGCATGTCAATTCGCAATATTTGGACTGAAACGTAAAACACAAAATTTGTAAATATGAAAAGTATAGGTGACCAAATTTGAAAGTAAAAATTATTGGGACCAAATTGTGAAATATGTAAAAATAGAATTTCGAAGTGTGACAATATTGGTATAGAATTTCGACATGTGACAATTATAATTTAATATGTTGATGATTGGCTAACCTTTTTTATTTTATTATATGTAAAAGATAAAAGATAAAAAATAAAAGATAAAAGATACGTATTAGTGTAGAATATTAAAATAAAATAATCGAAGATGTTAATATGTAAACTTCAGTTTTACTTCAAATGTGACATATTTTAATGCATGCAAAACCAGTTACATACATCATTATATAAAATTCATTCACACAAAAAGTAAATGTGCCAGTTTCAAAACGATAAGTAATGTCATCTTTTTCAGAACACACATTATGGGAATTTTCTTTTGGAGGGTACTCGGCCAGGTAATTCACTCAAAAAGAAAAAGAAACTTGAAATGGATGATATTTGGCTTGCTAATTTAAGTATTTTACAATTCATTTGTTAAATATTCCATCAATCTAAGACTGGCATAGGAGATGCAATTCGTATCGAAACACTTGGAAGAAACTTCAAAGGAAAACAACGTAAGCAAAAGTTTTTGTTTGTTGTCATTTTAATCAGGCTGAAACTACTAATACGTAGTGCCATTAAAACTTGACGAAATACGCATACGCAATAGACACAAGCTATGTTGGCTCCTTGTCATCAGTATTGTCGGTTTCCCTCGAACTCATGCTTTAAAGGTTATTTTTCTAAAGCTCGCTATATTCGTTTATTTTATTTTCTTAAACTATCACGCATTTCATCTTTATTAAGAAACTTTGTAGTGTTTAAAATTGTTATTTTTGCTTCTATTACTAATGTTTTCAAAATCTTCATACAAACCTAACCACTTGTTCTCTAGACCTGAATGAACTACCATCATCATCCATTATAGTATTAGAAGAGCACTTGAAACATATATCAAACGCCAATTCGAAATATATCATATGCTAAATATTTTGTTAATTACCAAAAAACAACAGTAACCGGGACGTATATGAAATTTGTTAATGATACGAATTTAAGTAACCACATGTATTTTAAAAAAAACAATAGCAATTAATTGATGTATGCAATGATTTTGACTAACCATCTGCTTGTCGATGAAGTAATAAGATTATTTGTTGACCTTTCAAAATAAAATCTATAACACTTTGATAAACATTTCAAGTAAATGAAACGGTGTATGCATTATTCTCAACACTAATTATAGTAACTGCTAAAAAAATTCAAAGGAAATAAAATAACTAAAATTGCAAAAAAATAAAATAAAATCTTGGTTGTATGGAGACTATATTTTATACTTTAGACATTCATAAATTGATCGATCTCCATTTATGCATAAAATTGTCGGATAAAATAATTATATGTAATTATCATTTATGCTGATTAATCTCCACTATTTGAGGCTTACTGAATCATATTCGATAGTATGGCTATATTTTTAACTTTTGTACCTTGAAAACAAATGTATGCTAAGATAGAAAAATAATTTATTTAAAAAAAACATCCCCTATAAAATATGAGGTCTCAACCATTCTTAAGTTATTTTTCTACTATATGTCTTATTTATTTTATATGTATATTTATCTAAACTAATAGTATCATATGTATGCCGTTTCCATGTAATACGATCGAATATGTAAACTTCATTATTATTTAAATCGTTTCCAATTTTATTGAAATATAGTTATATTACTACAACCAACAAAATGAATAGTTCTTACATAAATTATTAAGATATAGTTTCATTGTTTAAGTACATAAATATATGGCAACCTATATAATAGGCCTAATACATAAAAGATAAAATATCCAGTGTGTATGTATTAAATACTACTGATACCCTATCTCATAATGTTAAAGGTTCGAATCATGTTATCGACACTATTATAGACTTAGAATTAGGTTGAAGATTCAAGTCATGTGATGTACAATTAATAATACTTGGAAGTAAGATTAAACGCGTATGTGTTTGTGGTTAAAAAAACAAATATGATCCAAAATAATTGAACTCAATTATAAGACATGTTTGTACGTTGATCCAGCCCGTTAATTCAGGATCACGCCACGATCTCCTCACATTACCAATTACCACATAATAATATTTAACTGATAGTACGGTACAAACATTCACAGCAGCAGAAATTACGTATCGTAAACAGTGTGTTGACTTATATTACATTTAATTACTAAACTAATTACAGATTATTACTCCTAATTAAAAACAGTTAGTAAGTGGCTCTAAATCTCCTCCATAAATACCACCACTAACCCATTAACTTCCTCACATCACCAACAATGACAAACCACCGGTTTCTTCCTCTCGCCACCGTCATCGCCACCGTCATCCTCACGGAGCCACCGTCATCTCCGCCGCTGCTACGTACAATGTCAAGAGCTTTGGAGCGAAAGCGGACGGCCGAACCGACTCGACGAAGGCGTTCATGGCTGCATGGTCAGGTGCATGTGGCTCGACCAAGGCGGCTACGGTTTACGTGCCGAAAGGGAGGTTTTTGGTTGGTGGGTTGCGGTTTAGTGGTCCGTGTAGAAATGGTGCCATCAGGGTTCGTATTGATGGAACCCTGCTGGCACCGAATAACTATTTTGTTCTTGGGAATTCTAAGTTTTGGCTGGTTTTTTATCGCGTCCAAGGTGTCACTATTGTCGGTGGCACCTTGGACGCTCAGGGCGCGGGCTTGTGGGCTTGTAAGACGTCTCGTTCGAGAAACTGCCCCACGGGAGCCACGGTATGTGTAGTTGTTGATCAGTTACAAGGTTTCGTTACTTTTTAAAATGCAGGTGCTTTACAGAAAACATAACAGTCTTTTAAAGTGTTCTGTTTTATCTAAAAAGTAATATGACGAGTAACAGACTTTTTAGAACCAGAACACTTTTAAATACCTGCTATGTTTTTAAAAGATCTAAAATATTATGAATTGTATTATGACTTGTTTGTGATCATTTTTATGTGCAGAGTTTAGCAATATCAAACTCAAAGGATGTTATTGTGTACGGATTGAGTTCAGTAAACAGTCAGATGTTCCACATGGCGATCAACGGTTGCCAGAATGTGAGAGTGGTGGGGGCGAACGTGGTGGCGCCGTCGAACAGCCCGAACACCGACGGGATCCACGTCCAGTTGTCGACCGGTGTCACGATTCTGAACTCCAAAATCAGCACGTGACGACTGTGTGTCCATCGGGCCCGGGGCAACAAACTTGTGGGTCGAGGGTGTCACTTGCGGGCCGGGCCATGGCATTAGGTATCAACTCAAGCCCATTAGGATTTCACCAAATATGTATGAAATTGTAACATGTAACATTTAACATGTTGATTACTAAAATGTATGATTATACGTTGCAGCATTGGGAGTTTAGCTAAGGATTTAACGAACAAGGCGTGTCGAATGTGACAGTGAAAAGGGTTACCTTTAAGAACACTGATAACGGTTTAGGATCAAGGCGTGGCGCGACCAAGCAACGGGTTCGTTAATGGTGTTTTGTTCCAGAATGTCATCATGAACAACGTCGAGAACCCGATTGTTATCGACCAGAATTACTGTCCCGGTGGCAAGAATTGTCCCCGTCAGGTATTTTCATAATTGTTTAGGATTCAGCTAAGTACTTATATAAGTTTTTATAACTTTTTTGCGTAAAAGTAAAAAAAAAGCAATATAAAAAAAATAAAATAAAAGTACTTCAACTGAATCCCAACTACTTATCAAAAAGTTATTTTTTGTGTACTTTTGATTCAAAAAAGCTTATATCTGGTCGCGGTTGCAGGTATCTGGCGTGAGAATAAGTAACGTGAGGTACCAAGACGTGCACGGGACATCAGCAACAAAAGTGGCAGTGAAGTTTGATTGCAGTAAGAAGAATCCATGTAGGGGAATAAAGATGCAAAATGTGAATTTGAGCTTTAAGAACCAGCTTCCCGCGTCTTCATATTGTGCTAACGCCGCTGGAAGCACTTCCGGTGTGATGAAACCCACGGGCTGTTTTTAGAGCGAGCGAGTCCTTCTCGCCTGAGCCGGTGCCGGAAAACTGTAGTTGAATCGCCTGGCTTTGTGTTGATGATTGATTGTTTAGTTGTAGGACATATTGGAGGTCAATAGTGGTTAATTGGGGATTTTGTGTTATATGTATGCATGGTGATTGAGGACATTCTCAATAGTGCCCATTTTGTTCAATTTATTTCACAAGGTAATTGGTGTTTTTAAGTGCTTGATGAAATTATGGTTGGAGTTTAGTTTTATGGTAAACTTGTAGTTATAACTTTGGATTATTTAGGTTTTAAGGAGATTACACGTGATTTCTCGGTTATTAGGTCTCATAATCTTATTAATTTTAAAGACTCATATGATAACAATCATACATTTACATTTGTTTTATGTGTTTTCTATTCGCTTATAATCATCCCATGATCGTATTATAAACATGAGTATGGTAATATTAGAATAGAGTTCTAGTTAATTGGCTGATTTTGCCATACATGTTACGACATTTGGATGTCGTATTGTGATCTCAATGTCTTTTTAAATCGTAAAAGAAAATTATTATAAAATTTAAAAATGTAAAAATAGTATTGTTAAATTTTCTTAAGAAATAAAAATGCTAAAGTCGATATTAGCATTTTTTTAAAAGCTTAAAATTCTAGTAATATATTAGATTTCGTAACGATACTTTACTAGAATCTGAAATTTTTATGATTGAACATTTATAAAATTGAAAGCTAAAAAATGACATAATGTAACAAAATAGATAATCATTATATAGTAACTAATTGTTCTACTTGTCACTTAATTTTTACATCTGTACAAGATTTCATACAACAAAACAATATTAAATTTCAGTTAAGAAAAAGTTCAAGTTAAAGCATCAAACCGGGTCACCTCTCATGGGCCATAGCCATATAACAGCAACCATATTGGGCCATCATTTTTTCTTTGCAAGTTTTCCCAGCCCACAACTAAAATTAACGCTTCTAACCCAGGACAATGGGCCTCAGCTGGGTTGGCCCATTATCAGAAGTCCAAAGACAGCTCTTGTTAAGCCCACGCTTTTGATTGAAACAAGCAAGTCCAGATAGAGCCCAGAGGCGTATAAATCGGGTTGAAAACGTTTGAGCGAGTGGAAAGACCGGTTTAAGTCGAATCTGGTTTTTTTAAGAACTGTTTCCAACCCAATTTTTTTAAGAATCGGTTCAACTTGAAAACAGTTTGAGTGAGTGGAAGGACTAGGTGTAAATCTGGTTGGAAAACGCTTTGGTTTGAGTTTTACCGGGATGAAACTGTTTTCCTCAAAAGGTGAAGAATCGATCTCAATCATACGGGTTTGGGTTGGATAGGGTTGATACCGGTTCATAATAAAACCAGTTAGACAATTGGGTTGAATTTTCAGACCGGTTTTTTTTTCATAGTCTACCCCATTAACAACCATGATTTTCATTGTATTCTGATTATGAACCTACATCATTTTATATTCTATTATCTTTCAAGTTTTTACGACACAATTACAATAAAGATTAATAATAATAACATGATTGTGTTTGCCAAAATGGTATTTTTATTCATTTACGACCCCAAAATTGGTGAGACGCATGTGGTATTTGGTTATGGAGTTTTATATAAATAAAATTGAAATTTCTTAAAGAAATTTTAATTCATACGATTTGGATTTAATTATATAAATTTAAAGGAATTTAAGTTGGTGAATCGGATTTGAATTTCTAACTTCCACAAATATTCGAATCATAATCATCAGACGATTTAGTCTGATGAGACCAGAACATCATTTTATTCTTCATTTTTAAAATAAAATAAAACTAGTATTAGCCTCTGCGCGTTTCAGGGGGGGGGGGGGGGGGGCGTAAAACCATATCATACCAGAAATCTCATAAAAAGAAATAGATAAGAAAAAAAATGAACTTAAACTAAATGTAAAAACATTAAATCACACACGTGAAAGGTAAAATATTATGAACAATAACTAAGTCTATCAAGGACCCGCATGTTGCGACAAAGCTGGTAAATAAGAAAAATAGTCGTAACAACGTTGAACCATACACACACGTTATGACATGTTAACTATAAAAATTTAGACCGAAATGTAAAAAGAAAAATTTATAAAATATGAAAAGCATAGAAGAACAAAGTTAAAAGTAAAAAAATAGGGGTTAACTATAAAATATATAAAAGTATTATGGTCAAAATAAAAAGTTAATATAAGAAAAAAAACATGTACAACCATTATTGCTTATAGTACAACACTTAATGCAAAATTAGGTTGATAATTAGTAATATTAATAATTTAATAATAGGTAATTAGTAAATATATAATATATAATAAATGTATATTTATAACAAAAGTTGAATCTTAAACAAGATATGCACAAAAAAATACATAAATCACAATGTACAATAGCATGATCTTTAAACAACTTGATAAGTAGTATTATTTAAATTTTTGTTCAATCACACAAAAAATATAAAAATTTTCATTACAAATTGTAAAAAAAATAGTCGGGAAAAAAGTATTACCAGACGAACTTCTATATGGGGATGCCACAATATCTTAATTATAATTTAAACGTAACAACTAATAAATAATTAACATAAACCCTTTAACTAAGTTATATTAAGACAATTGATTAATATATAACTTACGTAATTAACTTGCAAAAACTACAATACTATTTAAGCGAAAGAAATGAACGAAAGGTTATTAGATAATTTCAATAAGAAACAAGTTACTACAATGAGTTTAGATTTTAGATAATTAACATATACAACTCTAATTAAACAAGAAATAATTCATTTTCAAACCAAATAACCTACATAAAATTACGATTAGTGCATTGACACTACCAGTTACTAACATTTACCAATGGATTAATTACTTTGTTCAATATGAATATGTTAACAAAATATCTATAGCTATATATAATTTTTGTCATTACTGGCAGCTATTTAACAAATTATATAAACTAATCACAAGAACAAAAGTTATAAATTTATTTACTGAATAAAGTAAAATAATAAATTACATATTTAGAGAGATAAATAGTATTACTACATGATTCTTTTAACTGTTTTCTCTTTCACTATATGTGATTATCTTGAATGCATTACATACATGTATGGGTGTTAATCATGTCCAGATGAGAGGCTTCGAGTTGACGGGTTTAGTTGTTCAACTCAAATCAACTCCTTTTATTCATGTATAAAACATCACCCTAGTCCGGACGTACTTAAAAATCGTTTAACCCAAAAACTATCTGTTTAACTCATTAATATTAATGTCTCAAACACGTAGTAATTAAGTTGTAAAGATATTAATTGGGTTTGTGGATTCTAATAAATAGGGAATAGACAAGTTGGTAGCCAACCCTTTTTAATCAAAGGGTTAGTATGATCAACCTGAATAGGATCCTTTTAATTAAACATGTAAAGTCGAATAGAAACAGTTTACTAACCAAGTTAGATATAAGAAACATAAACCTGATTATTATAATCACGTTATATCTCAGATCGGTTAAAAAACAGTAACATATTTACATTTGAGTGAGAGAGAGGTTGGAGGGAAAAATGAAGTGCAGAGGGAATTTCAAATATGCTTAGAAACAAGAAAATAGAATATAAACCATAGAGAGGATATTAAAATTAATTTAATATTGCATATTAATTAGTTCGAGAGAATAAATTAATGCATTAGGATCCATATAGGACGGGGTCACGTGACATTCAAATATGGAATTGGTAGTACCGATTTGGAAGCCTAGTTTTAAGGCAAACATTAATGTCTTAGATTCTTCCTTCAATATTCTTACTTAATCACATACGTCACAAATTCTACTTTTTAATTTTAGTCAAAGGGGCCCTTTGATGACCCTTTGATGACCCTTTGGTGGTATTGTCACGCCACCACAATCATCAATTTAACAACGAGGCAAACCGTAGCAGTGGATTTCCATTGTACTATTTGCTTTTATGTAGCGCCGCGTGTTATCGTGCATCGCCACACATCATGTCACCATTCTCATTGTATAGTAACACCTAGGGCAAGTTTTGTCGTGTTTACAGGTCAATAATGACGCGCAGAACTCACGTATCAAACATGTAAAAGACTTGTTTAACTATTTATATGTTATGTTTATATTTTTTTATATGTTTTTATAAACCAAAAATATGAAATAATAGAGTCTAGTCTTCTGATATTAATTACTTTCAAAAATATATTAAACAGATTTAAAACAGGTCGGAAATTACCAGCCTTAGACTGACAATACCAATGCAGTATTGCAGTTTACAGATAGCCTTAGGCTTCTAATCTATCTCATAAGTAGTAGGAGACTTATGAAATTATTTTTTGAGGACTGAAACGTTTTGAATATTGTTAACTATAGTTAAATATTAAATTAAGCTAACCATATATCTCAAACCTGACCCGAACACCACTTATACACTCACCTTTTAAACTTCTTACATGTATGCACTAACATTAAGCTTGTTTTAAATAAACTCGGTCTTAGACTCTTTCTAACACGTTAAACTAGTCGCGAATCATATTCAATATATCTACACTGGAGTATGTAAAGGCGACATGTACATCTTTTCTAGGAGACATGTGATTATGTTCTAAGTTATACGAAGGTATGCTTATCATACAACCATTTTTAATAATAAATAACATGTTAGTCACATGCCTAAGGTCCAAAATTCAAACCCACGTTAATACCGTACAATACTTAACATCTTCATACATTTATGGCTTAGATGCAATCTTTACGGATGCTTCTATAAACAATTAATATTTTCATACTTCCCAATGACTTTCATTTTTAATAATCAAATCAAATTTCTTCAACTACACTTGAAATTTCATCAATTATATGTGTATATATACACAGT
This sequence comes from Flaveria trinervia, assembly GCA_025506515.1. Lineage (NCBI taxonomy): Eukaryota > Viridiplantae > Streptophyta > Magnoliopsida > Asterales > Asteraceae > Flaveria > Flaveria trinervia. Next base: position 117,941,609 of record CM046442.1, on the reverse strand, counting down.
ATACTATAACTTATTAAGTCACAGTTTTCTTATAGTTTGCCCCTATGGATACACACCTTCTAAAAGCTGCATGCATTTGCTTCATCTTTGCATTACTTCAATCTTGTTGCAATGCAGCTTCTTACAATGTGGTTAGATTTGGGGCTAGAGCCGATGGTCGAAGCGACTCGAGCAAGGCGTTTGAAAGGACGTGGAGGGCCGCGTGTGCATCGTGGAGCTCGGCCACGGTTTACATCCCGAGGGGGGTGTTTATGACTAAACCGGTCGTGTTTAGTGGACCGTGTAGGAGCCGGATCTTGTTCCGGATCGATGGTACCCTCGTTGCCCCGCCGAATTATTACGACATGGGCAACTCGGGGTTTTGGATATTGTTTAGTAAGGTTAATAGGTTAACGGTTCACGGTGGAACCATTAACGCACGAGGCTCGAAGCTTTGGGCGTGTCGCAGGTCGGGCAATCGCTGCCCGCCTGGAGTTAGGGTGAGTATTTTTGGGCATATATATATATATATGTACATAAGTGTTTGATCAATATGTGTTACTAATTATTCAATTGGGGTTATTTTGATTTGTTAAATGGTGTTTAAACCGCTTGCAGTCGATATCGTTCCTGTGGTCGAGTAATGTCGTGGTTAGCGGGCTCAAGTCGTTGTATAGTGAGCTCATTCATATCGCCGTAAGTAGATGCAACAATATCCTGTTCCAACATTTGAACGTTATAGCCCCGAGTCGTAGCCCGAATACAGATGGTCTCATCATTCAAACATCGACTGGTGTTACCATCAGGAATAGTCTTTTTAGGACCGGGGACGATTGCATTGCAATCGGCCCTGGATCTAAAAACGTCTGGATGGAGAAAATCGCTTGCGGCCCGGGCCATGGTATTAGGTAAACTTCAGGAACATATTATGTTTATCTTTTTTTTTATACGGAATATATTAGTTAGAGTTTATTATAATTAGAAGATATGAACAGTGAATATACTAGTTAGAGTTTATTATAATCAGAAGATATGAACAGTGAATATATTAGTTAGAGTTTATTATGATCAGAAGATATGAACAGTGAATATATTAGTTAGAGTTTATTATGATTAGAAGATATGAACAGTAGATTGTTTTTTTGGACTTGCAGCATAGGTAGCTTAGGGAACAGTTTAAACGAAGCCGGAGTGCAAAACGTGACGTTAACCAGCGCCATTTTCACGAAAACACAAAACGGAGTGCGAATCAAGTCATGGGCACGCGATAGCAAGAGCTATGCAAAGGATGTGGAGTTTAGAAACATTATAATGAGGGCAGTCGACAATCCGATCATCATTGATCAGACTTACTGCCCGAGTAATCGATGCCCACGTGAGGTAAGCCAACATTTACAAGGCACTCGCTTCTTGTATACATATTAGTATTAGAGTAACCTTCAAAGTCATGGTGCAGTGGTAAGCGCTTGAGTATCTGTAACACATGTGTTAGGTTTTTTTTTTTTTTTACCTTTGACCCCTTGAGGGTCAGAGTTAGAACGATATGATGGGTCTAGTGAAATTTCTAGTAACATGTTCTCATGGTTGCCAAAAACGATCAGTATTAACATTTTAACAAACAAATGCAGACGTCAGGAGTCCAAGTGAGCAACGTCAATACAGCAACATTAAAGGGACATCAACTACGGTTGAAGCAGTGAAGTTCGAATGCAGTTGAGCAATCCATGTCGAGGGATTCAAATGCGTAACATTAGAATAATGACCCCGAACCGAGCAACCACCTCGATCTGTGAAAACGTGCATGGTCGGGCTTCGGTCGGGTCATCCCCAGAAGCTGTCTTTGATCATTTACTTCTATTAGTTATTGCAAAACAATTGTAATAAGTTTTACTTGATTTCTTTTTGCAATTCAATCCTTTGGTTGAATATTGGAACTGAATATTATTATTAAGTAGTAGTATGAATTGAATGCCACAAATTGGCGTATGCTTGTTCCTTGGTATTTTGTGAATGAACTAGAGTGAACTTGATTACTCTAAAGTAACTATTGAGTCAAAACAAATAAATATCACTTTGAATGTTTACCGCTGAATATAAATGCTGATAAAATGTTTTTAATGGCAAATGCGCGACCTGAATAGGTGTATTTAATTGGTCACATCTATTCGTTTTCTAGTCGGGAGCACACCCCCAACACCTCAGAAGGAAACCGTTTGCTAAGAAAACCCCTAGCTCAATTCTAAGTATTTTTGCTTAGATTGAGGCTTGAACTTATAACTTCCTAACATATAGTTACTTACATGTCATGGGTAACTCACCTTAACAAGTTGGGCTAAAGATTATGGTTGATAATTTATTGATGGATTACTAATGAAGCGCATCAAAATCCAGTCATTTAATTAACAACGGGTTTCTCACAATACCTTTTTATGATGGATTGTCAGTCAATAATCTATCTCTAATGCATCCTTTGGTAATCCGTTGTTGATTTACCGACTTCTAATCACGAGTTAATATTTTAGTGTTTAATTGATGTAAAGGCTTGATTTTACATCGTTAATATTATAGAGCAAGTGACTTTGTTTATGTTTTAATTCATAGGTGTTTGGACCTTAAAGTAGCTTAATTAGAAGCAAAACATAAAAGTTGAAGGATTTAAGATGTAAATACCAAAAGATGGAAAAAAGAGGTCAAGAAAGAGACCCAATGTATAATACACTTCGGGTTTGGGCGTATCAATACGCCGGGCGGCGTATGAGGCGACATATGGGCGGCGTATCATACGTCGGGTGGCGTATGTGGCGTCGTATTGGTGGGTGTATTTGACGAAAAGAACATAAAGTTGGGCGTATGGGCGGTGTATCATATGCCGGTGGGCGTATGATACATCGGTGGCCTAACAACATATGACTTTTGGATTTTCAAGTTTATTTAAATCAAATTAACCTCAATATGATCTAGAACTTCTTGAAGACGAAAAGTGACGAAATTTAAGTGATTTTGGTGTTTCAAGACTCTCAAAATCATCCACAAACATTCTCCAATTCAAGATCAAAGACATAATGAAGATGATGTGTGGCTAGGCTTTTCAATTACTGTTGGAAGTCCGATTCTCGTCAAGTGAGATATTTGGTATGTTTTGATTAGGTTTTCGTAATGAACATTGAGTGATTGAATGAAATTCTATATTTTGATTAATTAAAAAGGTTTGCTTATAAATAACGTTGTTTGTTTGATTATCAGTTTTCGGCTTTCTTGTATCGTAAGCTCATTAAAAAAAGTAGACAAGTTGATATAGGTAAATTAGTAACATTATGAACGAACGAATCTTAAAAGCTTGTTCCTTAGTTGTCATTTTAATCAAAATCTAAGATCTTAAAGTATTGTTCTTATAAACCCTAATTTAAAAGTATCAATTATTAATCTTGTAGAATTGGAAACCTATAAGTAATTGTTTTTCAATATTAAAGTAAAATTAGTTTTAAAGTTCTTTGTTTTATGCACGCTTATTCATTAATTCATCCAAAGTTCTAATTTTTAATTCCAAATTTTGTGTCTTTTAGTTAATCAAGTCACAATAATTAAACACTTTTCACATATTCCCTATAGAGATGACATTACTTACCTTTGTACAATAAAGTTATCTAAAACCAATAAATTAACTTGTTTTTAATCAAGGCTCGCCAACCAGATCAACTACATGTGATATACTTATATTATACATGAAAATATACAAATTTCAATTCAAATAAATTTTATAGACAACCTATACAATTTTGACACTTAATCGAATAATTATCAATGTTATTGGAAATAATAGAGGAACAAAGGCTAAGGAAGCAATAAATGCTACGGGTTGAACAACATTTGGATCGACATGGAAATCAAGACGAGACTGCTGATGTTGAAGACCATGGTGAGACGACAAGCATAACAATACCGTTTTCCAATGGAAGGGGAAACTGAAAACCCTAATGAATCTTATAACAGACTGCCAAATGAACCAACATGTTCTGCCACCAAAAAACTCAACAATAAAATTATAGATAATCATTATGTGTCACTAAAAGGTTTAGTGTTTTAGAAAATTTTATATTATATAATTTATAATTTCTATATAATAAAAAGACATGATTTTATTTTCCTTAATAAAATCTATTTTTTTAAAATAGCTTGATTTAAAAAAATTAAATGAGTTAAAGAAATATAGCAATTAATAAGATAAATTAATTTGAGTATTTAAATTACTATAATGCCATTTTGGAGAAAATATCATGTGATGATATCTCGAAAGAATGACACGAGACAAAAAATACGGGTTAAGAAAATGATAAGCGACAAATTTTTTTTATTATTATATATAACTATGTTAGATATTCGTGTGTTACATGAGTTGAAATAAAAAAATCATATAATAGATTATATATATGTATAATTTAATATATGTTATAGATAACATATCAATGAAATTATTATATATAACAAACATATTAAAATTTTAAACTATAGTATAAAAATAAAAAAAGATTTTGTTTTTCATTTAACAATGATTAGCTACAAATTAAACTATATTTTAATAAAATTAAGTCTCACATGTTATTTATTTGTTGAAAGAAATTAGATCTCTTAAATAAGGGCTGTTTGATAGTATAATCAGTCTCTTAATGGTTCGATTGCCTGAATAGTAAAGCATTTAATAATTAAAATTGTTTGTTTCGCGACCAAATGTTTGAATGGTTTAGACATTTGCTTTTAAATGGTTAAGAGGTCTAATGCTGAATGGTTAAGACCTCTTATCTAAATTGGTTAGACATTTACATTTGAATAGTTAAACAATATATTAGCTCTTAATGGTTTAAACCTCTTAATAGTTAACACTTAATAGTTTAACACTTAATGGTTCAAACTTAATGGTTCAGACTTTTTATTGGTTCAATATTTAATCATTCAGAAATTGTCAAACAACCCTTAAGTGTAATCTAGATGATGATGTAGACATGCTAAAAAATAACCATGTGACAGATAGTTATTTTTATCTATTAGAGTAAATAGATTATCTTATTTATTAAACACAATTTATTTAAATCATTTATTAGAGAACGTAGATTAGCTTATTATGCACTATCACTTGATTTCTACATGCCTAGAACATGACTTATGTCACGATTTCAAGTAGATTACACTGTTACAATATATAGTAGATTTACACTATGTTACAATATATTATGCAACATCGTTTGTACTTTAAATAAAACTTTTCATGCGCATACAATACACTTACCTTATGCATAATTAGTACTTGCCTCATGTGTAGTATATATTTATCTTAAGGCTACAAAATATTTACAACTCAAGTTATGCTTCACATAGACTTAAAGAACAATTTTACATAATGATAGTAACTCAATTCAATTTATAAGCATCCTATATTTATTATTCTCTACAAGACTATCTGATTGTATACAACACTGTAAATCGATTAATGGTGGATCCTTCTAAACTATCGAGAAGCTTAAGCCATGAAAAATGGGTATCCAAGGGACACTCTTTACCGATTACAGAGACTAAAACCTCTTTACAAGTTGAATTTCAGGACGAAAATCATTCAACTAGGGGACACTGTAACATACCTAAAATCCGATATATTTAATTAATTCTATTATTTCATAGGATTTGTACTTATCTTAGTTTAAGATACAATGATCCTATGATATTACGATAATCAAATTAAGATCACATCAAACTTAAATCATTTCATAATATTTTATGTGAACCCAAATAGCTGTAAGGGCGTTGATATGCATTACAACTTAATATTTTACGATGTGTTATTAGACTATCAAATAATCATGATTCAACCGATGTGAGTAGTCAAAAACGCCATACGTATTTCACAAATCATGCTAGAATATAAACCTCAAATTCTAACTTAAAGTCGACTGTAAATATATTCATGAGCATAAAATAAATATTTAGGTCTAAATTATATATACTAATACAAATATAAAACCACCATCTTAGATTAAGGCAACATAACACACTGACTACTAACACACACAAATCGAATTAATATGTCAACTTAATTTTAGTTAATATACTCAAACGGATTACAAAAGAATATATAGATTTAATTCATACGACTTAAAAAAACATTATCGTACACTAACGAAATTCCATTTTACGCTAACGTAAATGATATATTAAACCTAAGTAGCTAATCAAGTAATCATCTTGACATCTTTTAACTACATAAAATTAAAATCCATGACACCTTCCCCCCACCCCAAGAAAACCTTATATAAATCTAAATTTATTCATACTAAATAATGATGACTAATTGTTGCTTGCAAGGATTAAATCAAGATGACAAGGGGCCCTCTTTGTCCATGTTTCAACCGTGCCCCTCTAGACCATCGCTTACATCATTATCTTCCTATCAATACCCATCCACATGCTTGTTCAAAGGCCCCTATAATTACCTTTTACCTTCTTTTGATTTATTTTATAATTCACCCCTAACTTTCCCTCCGTAGAATCAGCTCTCTTCATCTCTTTTATTCCTTCTCAAACTTGATAGAAATGGAGCAACCAAGCTACCTAAAAGATTGCAGCAAGTGTGCATCACACATACCGCCTTTGTTCAAGTTTCGTCTCTTGCGAAAGTTGAGGCATCCATTCACTTACACTTAAGCAGTACTTTAATATGTTTAAGATAATGAAACTGCGAATATATATATATATATATATATATAGGATGAGTTCATGTAAGAACTCTTACTTTTTGTAAGAATTCTTTTAACTCATCTCCATTGATTTTGTGAATTTTATACCTTTTAACATGGATGACATAGATCAAACGAGTCTTTTGAACCATTGTACTTTCCATCTCCTCTACGTAAAATTTATTTTTTTCTTTTGAACCTAATCTCCATAACCCAATTCCTTTACCACCACCACTAGTACGAACCTTTTGGAGCATTTTCAGATGCCACCAGAGAGAGTGGTGGTGGAGAACTTAAAGGAAACACCTTCATCCAAAGTGCGAGCCTTCTGGACCAAACCATGGAGTCGCTGCAACGAGATCACTGTCGATGGTAATAGAGGCGAATCTCCTCCATGATTCTCTAATTCTAGTAGCCATTGACTTCACCATTGATGATCGTTTCACCATTAATTCTACAACCTCTTCTTCGTCGCGACCACTTGTCAAACACCACCCTTTCTCCATCGAAGATATGGGTTTAGATATGGGTTTGCACTAGTCCACCGCCACACCACCTTTTAGATCTAGGTTCATATATGCATTCACACTATGGTCCAGATGAGTAAGTCTCTTTCTTAAAACACAAACCGAAATGAGTTTTTAATCTCCCGTTCATGCTTTCAAGCATGTTTACAGATTAGTAGAAGATACGCAAGAGGAAATGTTGTTTTCCTTTAGTTATAATGGTTTACATTGAAAGAATGTTAGTGGTGTGATTACAATACTTTACAGACTAGTTTACATTATATTACAAACGGTTTTACATTAGGTTAATTTTGTTACGGTGGTGTAGTTTTGTATTTTTGATTTCTTTATAGTTTTGAAATTTGGTGACAGTGGTGTAGACACATAATTATATGATTTAATGTCGTTAGGTTGTTAGGTTATTGTAATGACGTTGCTAATGTAAGTTTGAATGGTGTAATATCGGGTGCAATAGCGATTAGGTTGTTTTACATTTATTAATATTGGTTTATATTAGTTTACATTGATGTAATGTCATTTGGTTGTTATAATTATTGTGCTACTTTTAGTTAGAGTGTGTAATATCATGTATTTAGCAGTGCAACTAGATGTTTTCGTTACAAATTACTAAAAATTACATTAGTATAACATGGTGTAATGTTATTTGTTTGTTAGGTTGCTGTGGTGTAATGTCATTTGGTTGTTATAGTGGTGTAACTGTAGTGTAGGTCACCGGTGTAATTTTGCTAAATTAGGTAAAAAATACAATTTGCAAGATTATATGGAATCAAAGAGAAAAATATAATGAATTTAATGGTGCAATATATAAAAAATAACAATGTATAAAGAAGTTATAAAAGTTTTAAAAACAAAGGGGAAATGTTTAAAATAAAAAAAGAAAATAAGAGATTATAGGTGTGAGTTAATTAACTATTTTGCTCTTATTGTATAAAAAAAGAAGGAAAAGATCTTGACCATTCCATTTTAATCAATGGTTGATAGTGGGTTAAAAGGTTATCATAAAAACTAAGGGTTCTTATTTGAACAACATCCTATCAATGTATAATATATACATATGTATATATATACATATGTATATATATACATATGTATATGTATGTATATATATATATGTATGTATATATGTATAAAGTTGCTTGATTGTAAAATAGATTCCGTTAGAAAATTAATTTAACTTTGAAATTAAATCAAAATCAAAATAAATGATTCTTGAGCCTAAAATTTATTTTAAAGAAATATGTTTCCTAGTAAAAATTTAAGTACAAGATGAAAGGTAAAATTTGGATTTTTTTATAGAATAATTAGGCCGACTTTGGGAGGGCATAGCTATCTCAATTTTTAACCAATTGACTTGATTTTTTTGAAAGTTATTGTTTTGAGTTAGCTTTAAAACCCAAGTGGTCTCACTTAAAATAGTTAAGTTTTTAATCCCCAACTGACAGAAACTTTTTTAAACTCCAGAATATAATTGTACATACTTTTAATAAATATAATTATTTTTGAACTACTAAATGAACTTCATAAAATGTTATATTAATTTTTATAGTAATTTAAAACTCATATTTAAGTATGGTAAAAATTCCGTATTTTATTTAGTACATGTTAATTAAAACCTTAACGCAAAATGACACATAAAAACGCATAAATAATACAAACAAACTTTAAATCGCAAAATGTCGTATAATCACGTGTGAACTTATAACTATGACAAAATATACTAATTTCCTAATATGTATATATGTTTATGCACTTGAATTGAGAAACTTACTATAATGAATTAGTACGAGCCCTCTTGAATGAAATTGTAAAGGGTGAATTGCAAGAAACGTTTCTAAGTCGCAGAGTTCGGGATGAGCTCGTCAGAAGTTCAGGTCGTTGGAAAGTCTACTATTTAAGTTTGGCATGCCGAAGTGGAGTTGGTGTTAGGTTAGAGAGGAGGGAATGGAGGTTGGGTTTTTGTTTGAAGGTATTTGAGTCATTTAATGAAAACTAACTGTAACTTCATGTATTTTAGGGTTATTTATAAGTTTGTATCGTTTATTCTTGTAAGGACTATTAATACTTTTATGAAACTTGTGGGCTATTTGTGCTTATCTAGTCTTTAATTCTTTAATTAAAAAGATTATTGTTTATCTATTAAAATGAACATAATAATAATAATAATAGTAAATAATAACTAATAATAATAATAATAACAATGATAATAATAATAATATTAATAATAATAACAACAATAAATTATAACAATAATAATAATTTTCAAAGAATTACTAAACTTAAAAATGTTTAAACTTAAATTTATAAGGTTAGGGGTTTGTTTTGTATTTTAGAAACCGTAAAAGAAAAGTTTACACATAAAATATAAACTTTTAAACCTCAGGGACCATTTATGTAAATTTATAAACTCAAACCCCCTCCCCTTTCTTTTAACCCGTATTTCCGATGGGAGGACCGACCACCGCCGGCCAACTCCGTCGAGCTCATAACCAGCAAAACCTTCGAAACACTAACCCAAAATCTTTTAGATCGTGTCATGGAACCGTTTCGAACTAGTAGTTGCACGTTAATTCGAATATTAAGTCGGTAATGGAAGCGTGTGAGTTTGGGTAACCGAATGCCATCAACCGAGAACCGTTCATCAATAATGAATCAATAAAGACTCAATTAATCTGGTATACACGGATCGACTAATCAATTCATACCCGTTAATGATCTTAATTTCAAGTTTAACTATGAATTGAAGACCAAATTGAACACTTCACATTCGTGTCCCGAGTTGAAAACGAAGGGTACGAATCACATCGAATTGGAACTATATAACAGAGGGCAAATGTTCCCCTCGACCACTTTAAACTCTCTACAACCTCAATTTTTCTAAAGCATCACTTAAACATCATCTTTAAACCTCCAGTTTCCTTGCGAACGAACCGAGGCAAACTCGAGCTAAAACTCATCATTTTGATCGTAATCAGGTGAGTATGATACATCTTGGTACTCGATTAAGCTTAGGGATCAAAAGCCCTAAGGTTAATCGAGTTGTAACAATCGAATCGAAGTTCAATTTGAATCAATATGGATCTAGGGTTCTTGGATTTGGGGGTGGTTTGTATATGATGCTTTTAAGATTTGGAAACCAAGTTTAACCACGACTAAGGCCTTGGTTCACTGGTTACCCACCCACATTCCAACCTTGAGGTCCCGGGTTCGAACCCGGGCAACCTTACATTTTCTTTTTGGGGTTTTTCAGCCTTCAAAAAATATATAAAAATTTTGAAAAATTATTAAAAGTAATTTTATAAATTTTACTTATTTTTAAATCACTTTAACAAGTTTCTGTAAATTTATTCTTTAAATAAATTTAATATTTTATAAAACAAGGATTATATTTGGTTTATTAATATAAAGAAAACTTTAATAACGAGTTAAATCATAAAAAAAGAAATTACTATTGGTTCATACTTTATTGTTTAAAATTTATAATTTTTACAAACAAAAATATAAAAAGATACCTACAATTTATATTTTGTTTTGTTAACCATATCAAACGATTCAAAGTTTATGTCTTTATGACAACTTATTAAATCAATGTAATTCTTTTTGTTAAATATATATATCAAGGAATCCCAAATTTTCCCTTGAAACCCTAAATCATGTTTAAATGTTAATGTAAAACTTAAATCTTGTAAATATATATACTTAGGTACTTTGTGAAGAACTACGTTGGAACGTTGCTTATTATATTTCTTATTAATCGCCAATTATATATTTATCGACCAAGTGAGTATTTCTATATCTCTTTTCATATTTTCACACTTTGGGGTGAAACATGTTACTTTATAACCATTGCACTTGTAAACGTTTGATTCTTGTAAACTTAGGGCATTTCACATGTATGTTGTGGTAGTTGAACTTTATAGCTACCATGTAATGTCGAATATATGTACAATCATTAACTATTGCTAGCCTGGCGACGTCATAGATCTATGGGCCTGACAAGCCTGCTTGGTTGATCCAAGTACACTTAGCTAATCGTATATACTTGTAAACGTTTGAGACTTGTAAAACTTTGTCAATGTTTGATTGTGCATTCTATCTTACATCCCTAGTTACTTTGTTGTCTAACTTACAACATGAATTGCCATATTTTATATACTTATGTACTGAAAACTATGGAAATCTCACCAACATTATTGTTGATATTTGTAACATCTGTCCATTTTCAAATTATAAACCCAAACCCGAACGCATTTTGAACTTTCATACGATGAAAAAAAATAAATTAGTAAACCTATTTTATTTATTTTATTGAATCATACGTTAGATGCATAATTTAACCAATCTTGACTATTGTCTTATTTAATTTTTGATTTATTTAATCATTTGAACAATTTATAATAAATCTTATAATTTATAAATAAAGTTTTATAAATTTATAAAGTTGGGATATTATTATGAGTTTTTTTTTGTTAATAATAAAGTATGAAATTTTATAAGACTTACAAGATTTATAAAGGTTTTATAAAATAATTAACTTATTTATTTATTTTGGTCTTATAAAGTCCAGGGTTTAATATGTAGTTTTTGAAAATTCATTTGAAAAGTTTAAACATAAAATGATAACCTCTTAAACTACAGGGACCAAAAAGGTAAATATGGATTAAATCCAAACCACCCCCACCCTCCCCTCGTATTTCCGGCTAACCGCCGGCAAGGGGATCCGACCAAGTCCGGCGACCCCCTTAAGACACATATAACCTCCAAATTTTTGGGCGAATCGATCCCCATCACCTCTTGAAACTGTTTCGAGCACTTAATAAACTTTAGTTCGAGTTAAAAGAGTCGATTGAGTTTGAAAACCGTCGACCCCAAATCTTATAACCGTTCGAACAGTAAACCTTAGTAATAACTCAATTAACTTAGCCTAATCAATCATCTATCAATTTCTAAACTGTTCACCAACATAATTTCCCATGGAACACACAATAACCTCATACTTGATCCTTTGCAATACCGCGACCTGCAATAACATCGAAACCCACCTTCCAATCGATCTAAACCAAAATTAGTAGAGGACTTTGAGTCTTGAACATTTCCTGAAGCTTCACACGAAGTGATTTGATTATTGTCAACATTTACTCAGCGATTGAACTCACGTTTGGCCGCAGATTGTTCTTCATTTGTTTTTGTTGATTCAAACAATCACCTGGGTAATTAAATGCATCCTTACACTCGGTTTTACATGGGCAATCAAAGCCCTATGATTGATTCCATTATCGTTATCGATTGATACTCAGTTGGATTCAATTTGAATCTAGTGTTTATGTTGAATTTGGGGGATTATCTCAATAACAACTCTTAAAATTTGTTTTGTATTTGAAACCAAGATTTGGGCTTTGGCCTAACGGTTACCACACTACCACCATGAGCAGGAGGTCCCGGGTTCGAACCGGGCCTCTGCCATTTTTGCTTAAATTAGTTTTTTTATACATTTTATAATGCATAAAATTGGTATTATATTATTAAATCAAAATAAAAATTATTTTGTTAACTAAAACATTTCAGAAATTATTAAAAACTTATGAATTTAAATTGATTATTGTTTTTAAAGAATAACAAAGGTTATAAACATTATTAACAATTTTATATAATTTAAATGCTATAAATCTATTAAGGTTTAAATTTAGGTGATTTCAAAACATTATAATTTACATGTTTAATAACTAAGTTATTTAAATAATTATATAAATAATGATTACTCATCTATTCATTTAACTATGTTATATATAATTAGTTAATAAAGTTATTCCTTAAAATTTTATTTAAATTCTTGAAATTTATAAAACAATATAATTTGCTTTATTCTTATTTTTAAGGTTTTGTAATATAAAACCTTTATGATAATTATTATAAAAGCTCAAAACTTTACAAAATGATTTTAAATAATTTTAACGTTATTTAAATAAGTATTTAATTAATTCTCTTTATCAATTTTTAAATAATTAATTATTAAATTAATTATTTCTTTTTACATATTATACTTAACTTCTATAACCTAAATTTTTAAATCATTCTTAATTATATTGGTCTTAATTGGTTTATATTATTTTTGTTAAACCAAAACATAAACGATTCATTATTTTACTTAATTAATTAAACCCCCAAATTCTAATTGAAACCCTAATTCATGTCTAATTGATAATCTTATTATCAAACTTAATCTTGGAATCTATACGTTTAGGCAACTTGTAAAAGAAATCGTTGGAGCCTCGTCTACATTCTTATCATCATATTATTTACATCTTGTGAGTCTTCCATGTGAGTTTCCTTACCTTCTTTTTACATTTTCACACTATTTTGGGGTGAAACATGATACTTATACATCATACACTTGTAAACGTTTGAGACTTGTAAAGCACTACCAATTCATCTTTATATTTTGTCATGGTTATTTGTGTATTGTAAGTGATTATATGAGATACATAGTTTGTTTACAATCATTAACTATTGCTAGCCTGGAGACGTCTTAGATCTTTGGGTCTGACAAGCCTATTTGGTGCTAAAGTCGATGTATTGCCGACTCATGATGACGTATGCTTGTTCATCATGGGAACCAAATACAATTAGCCAATCTTATATACTTGTAATCAAGTCGAGGTTTGGTTGTAATGATATGTGTTCTATAACCTTACTAAATTATAACCTATGACAAGTGTAGAGATTAATAAAGAGACTGATGCAACCTAAACATCTTAAGTCTTTCCTGCATGCTGCACAAGTGCATTAAAGAAGAAGCTTAGGAAGTTTCACACATGAAACATAAAACATACTCTAAGTGTGAAATCTTCCGAAGCCAAGACCAATATCTTCTGAAGCCAAACATGAATTCTTCCGAAACCTCAAAGACAAAGTCTTCCGAAGCTTGAAGTTCATGAAGACAGATTTCTTCCGAAGACTTTTAGTAACATGCTTTATCTGATGTACTGTTCTATAAAGCTGGACCTCTTTCCGCTGCAACTCTGCAAGTCACCAACTTACATGGTTTGGTGAAAAGGTTCATGCTTTTGGTAACTGTACATTGAGGTCTTGAGTCTGTAACTTTCTACTTTATGTACTTTATCCTTTTTGTAATAGAAAAGGATGTGAGCTATGTCATGTCATAGTCACAAGTCAAAAGGCAATCTGCCTTTTGACTCTACAATTGATTTTGTTTGTGTCTAGTCAATTGTATCTAGCTGGCTTTCAAAGTATAGCCGGATGTAGGTTGTAGTATAAGTATCTCATGTTCTTGTATCTTTTATTAATGATTTGTAACACTTGTAATAGAACATAGATAAGGCAATATACTGCATTCTTGAAAACCATACACTTGTGTTCTTTGTGTTTTGTCTCTTGTATTACTTGTGTTCTTAGTATCTCAACACTTGGTTAATCCAGTTTACTATTTGATTAAAGTTTAGTTAAATCTCCTCTTTGTGTTGTTGTGTTGTAACTAACCCTTCAACGATCCTGCATTTGGTATCAGAGCTTTTCAGGCTCTTGATATAAGATCTCACCATCTTAAGATCCCTCATACACACAAATACTAAACTTTTCAAATGGCAGCCATTTCCAAAACTGATATGGAAACTGGAACCATGAACAAGTCCCCACTGATCACTCTTGATGATTTGATACCTGGTTTTTAAGAATGGAAGGTTTCATCAGGTCTCTTGATTCAAGAATGTGGGAGTCTATTGAGAATGGACCTTTAATACCGTGCACCCTTTCTACTACTGGTGTTGGTATGATTCCCAAAGATGTGGCTAACTACTCTGATGAAGATAGGAAGAGAGTAGAGATCGACATAAAAGCCATGACAGCTCTTCAAACTGCCCTTCCAAGCTCTGTATATAAAGGTTTCAAGAAGTGCAAAACAGCCAAGCAGCTATGGGATGCACTAAAACTGATGTATGAGGGTTCTTCTGAAGCCAAGGAGAACAAAAAGGATCTCCTGAAGTAGCAGTTTGAAAACTTCACCTTCAAAACAGGTGAAACCATGACTCAGTAGTATTTCAGGTATGTTGAGATTGTGGATACCCTAGTGGATGGAGGAGTTTCTCTTGAAAACAGAGACATTATAAGGAAGTTCATGTCCTCACTTCCTAGGTAGTGGACACACTACTGTGTGGTGATCAAAAGAACTGAAAATCTCAAAACTCTTACTCTGACAAAGTTATATGGGATTCTCAGTGGCTACCAGATGGAGATAAACATGCAAGGTTCATCTGGAAACTCCAACAATCAAATGGGTTCAGCCCTGCATGTGATTGAAAGGGATAGCATAGAACCCAAACATCATCTCTTATGCTACCCTGACAATCACCAAAGGGTCCTTTCATCACCTTCCCAGAGACACCAAGGGAGAACTACACTCAAGGAAGCCCTTTCCAAGAGACAAGCTCTTCTCAAGCTTTTGTGTCTTCTGATGAAAGTTGTGGCAACTCTTTTTTCACTCTTGAAGACCTGGACTGTATCCATCCAGATGATCTGGAATATATGGAAATAGTCCAGCAGATGGCTCTTCTCACTCACAGAGCCAAGAAGTTCTACAAGTGGACTGGAAGGAAGTTTCCAAACAATGCAACTAGTGGAAAGTTTGGACTGGACAAAGGCAAAGTCAAGTGTTACAACTGTAACTTGATGGGCCATTTTGCCAGAGAGTGTAAGGCACCTAGAACAAATGGTGGCCAAACATAATCTAGACCAAACTACACTGACAAAGCTCTCCATAATGAGAAGTCAAAGCAGCAAGCTGCTGTTGTTATTAAAGAAGGAGGCTTTGACTGTTGCTTTCAGGTGGAAGATGCTTCTCCAAACCAAGCACTAATGGCTGATCATGATGATGCCAAGGTATTAGAACATCTCTGTACTCCTGAATGCATTGCTAAAGTTAACAGGTACAGGTCCTACAACTTGGAACTGAGATCTGACCATGAGTCCTTAAACATTTTAAAATCTGATTTTAGAAAGTCCGAAAATGATTATAAGCTGAAAATATAGGACTTAGAGAAAACCATTTCAGTTCTAAAATATGAACACACAAATTTTAGGACTCAAATCAAAGATCTCATAACCAAGTTAACTGAGTGCCAGGCTGAGCTTGTGATCAGCAAAGCCAAGGCATAAAAGAGTGTTCTTGGAAGAGACCTTCAAGAACATGATATCCTCATCCCTGCACAACAACGTGTGCTATCAAAATAGGTAGGGACTAGGATCTAATGAGATAGCTCCTCCACACATAATCTTGTCAATAAGATCTCCTAGGTGTGGAACTTGTGAAGATGCTTCCTCTCATAGATCCTATGAGTGAAGAGGATGAAAAAGAGATAATGAAGAATCCCTCTGCAAAGAGTGAAGAGGAGGATTCCAAGAAGGGCCACTATCCTTCTGAGGAGAAAGTGAAGACTGTGATGACCAAGTCCATGAGAAATAACTTGATCAGAAAGAGCAAAAGAAAGGCAAGGAAGGCTCAAGAGATCAAGGCTACTTTTGACTCTAAGCAGAAACAAGTTTTTATCTTTACAGGGTTTAAAGTGATAGGGACTGAGGACATCAACCAAAACTCTTCTGCTAAGAGTTCTGGTTCTTGTTCAACTCATCTCAGCAGCAAGAAGAAGACTGATCTGCTGTGTACCACAGCTGCTAGAGGTTGTTTTTTACCCGAACCCGAAAACCAGACCCGGAAAAATTGAACCCGAACCCGAACTACACATAACCCGATTTCCAGAACCCGATTTATGCATAACCCGTACCCGAATGTGTAGTATGGTTCGGTCATTGGGTTAAAAAATAAAGAATCGGAGAACCTGAAAAACCCGATTACACCTTATTCAAATTTTTGAGATTTTCTAGGTTTACCAAAATCTATACCAAAATAAACAATCATTACTCAATTTATATAGCAAATTTGTATTGCCCATCATCTTCAAACCTCAATAGGAACTTAGCCGTAATCAATTCTGCATGAACTAAAGGTTTGAATTAACTCTTAGCATCCATTGCTTGAAGGTTTGTATTAGCATTCATTTATTGTGATTTGTTATTAAAAGATTGAAATTCAATGCGTAGGTTTAGTTAAAGTTCAAGGTGTCGGGTTTGATCTTTGAAGCAACTACATTGAGTGAAATCATTCGGCAACGGCAAATCGTTGAAGGTTTGTGGCGCAAACAATACACCTATTGCCTGTGGTCTAAATTGAGTATAAAGTATATTCTTGTAATGCTATCCATTTATATTTCACTTTCTTTGCATATAATATATGTTGATTGCAGTAATATCTATCTCAAATTGTGTTTTCAAGTTCGTAATATAATAATATGATAATACAATTTAGACTTGTGTTTTTCTTCATCCTGTGAATTCAATCATTCATAATAATATGTAATCGTTTTTTAATAAGGATCTTTAATTGCTATTGATTCCATTTACCATCTAAAATCCTTTGAATTCATAATACATGTTTGTGCTCATGATTCTGTTGATCTTTATATGATTATTGTTGAATATTGTTTTTGAATGAGGATCTTTAATTGCTATTGAATCTGTTGATCTTTATATGATTATTGTTGAATATTGTTTTTGAATGATGATCTTTGATTGATATTGAATGATGATCTTTGAAGATGATCGTTGATATTGTTAAATTATAACTTAAAATACAATTGCAAAAAACCATGTATAACAACATGAGTATATTAAACACCATGTGGTTAAATGAATATGTGATGAGAGTATGAGAACAATATTTATACTATATAAATTTATTAGAAAATTAGTATATAACTTTATCTATTATAGCGGACATGCAAACAATATGAAAACAACAACACAAGAATCAAATTGTTTATGTATATGTTTACTTTGTTTATATGAAAATATTTTATAGTCCTATGTGATATTGTGACTTTGGTTTTGTCTCATCGTTAAGTGAAATTGAAGTTATATGTTTGATACTTTATCTAATTCATGTATATTTTTATTAATAGATGTTAGGAACATATGATTCGTCTGAAGAACAAAGGATTGATCTTGATAGTAATGATGATCAAATTCCACAAAAAAGTCAAGCACCTAAGAAGAAAACTAAAATTTATCAACCAAGATCCATAGTGTGGCTAGAGTTTGAGAAGTTCACGGACAAAGACGGTGTTGAAAAAGCAAAATGCAATCATTGTGGTATGGTGTACAAGTCTGAGTCTAAAAGTCAAGGTACAAGTAATCTTAGGAAACATTTAAGCAAATGTGCCCCATACTTGGCTAAAATTAGTGCGGGCAGACACAGATTGCTTTTCAATACGGGGATGAAAAAAATGACCTCTTGGAGATTTGATCAAAAAGCAATTAGAAATGCTTTAGCCCGCATGATGATACTTGATGAACTGCCTTTTAGTTTTGTGGAAGGGGTGGGTTTCAAGTATTTCATGAGTATATGTCAACCATTTTTTAAAGTTCCATGTAGAACTACAATTACGAAAGACATATACCATATGTTTCGAGAAGAAAAAACAAAAGTTGCTGATTTTATAAAAAATAACATTGGTAGAATTTGTTTGACAACTGACACTTGGACTTCTAGTCAACAAGCCAACTACATGTGTCTCACTGACCACTTTATAGATAATGATTGGAAATTGAGGAAAAAATCTTGAACTTTTATCCTCAAGTTAATCATCGTGGGGTGGATATTGGGAAAGTGGTTGAGAAATGCTTATTAGAATGGAGAATTGAGAATGTTTTTACAATTTCAGTTGACACTGCAAGTTCCAATGATGTGGCCATTGATTTTTTGAAAAGGATATTTCAAAGTTCCAAAAAGTGTTTATTAAATGGTAAATGGACACACATAAGATGCGTTGCACAAATTTTAAATTTGGTGGTCCAAGATGGAATTAAAAATGTTAATACGTCGGTTGAAAAGGTTCGATGGGTGGTTAGGTGGATTAGGCAATCACCATCAAGGATTGACAAATTTAATGAGTTTGCTAAACTTGTTAATGCTGATACAACGAAACACCTAATTAGAGATGTGCCAACTAGATGGAATTCCACTTACCATATGTTGGAAGTTGCACAAGCTTATGAAAAACATTTGAAAGATATGATCTTGAGGAATTTGACTTTAGATATGACCTCGCAAGTGCGGGTTTTGGGGTACTTACACCTACTGATTGGCAAGTGTTAGAGATTTATGCCATTTTTTGAAACCATTTTATGATGTTACTTTGAGGGTCTCAAGGACACTTATGTAACATCAAACTCGTGCATAGAAGAGATTTATTCTATTCGTAGCGTATTGGATAATGCTATTACAAGTCCTAGTCTTTGTCAGATTGCAATCACAATGAAGGAAAAGTTTGATAAATATTTTGGCAATATATTGAAAATGAATTTATTGTTATACTTTGCTTTGATTCTTAACCCGAGGAACAAAGAACAATATTTGGATATATTGTTTGTCGATCGCTATGGGAAAAATGTGGCGGCTAACAATGAAAATCGTTATGGATTCTTTCTCTGAATTATACAATGAATATATTAGAATTCATTCACCAAGTTCAAGTACTTCCGAGTCTTCAACTACATCAGTGTTAGGGAAACGAAAAAACTCGGAAGACATAGCATCGAAACCACAATTTAGAAGCAAGTTAAGGGAAAAAATGAAACATATAAGTTGAATCTACTGGTGAATTAGAAAAATTTGAAAGAGAGTGTTGAAGAGGATTCTGAGATCTTTGATGTTTTAGAATGGTGGAAAGTTAATAGCCCGAGATTTCCGATTCTATCATTAATGGCTAGAGATTTATTTGCTATCCCCGTCTCAACGGTTGCTTCTGAATCAGTTTTTAGCACAAGTGCCGAATTTTGGATCCATTTAGGAGTTCTTTGACTCCTAGGATTGTCGAGAGTTTGATATGCACTCAAGACTGGCTTCGAGTGATTCGTCTTCAAGCAACAAACTTATTAGTGAAGAAGACTGGGACACAATCCGAGAAATTGATAAAGGTATTTAATGTTATTCATTTATATCTATCTAACAACTTTAATGCTTATTTTGTTTGAATGTTTTTTGTAGCATTGGAAGCGGACGAATGAGTGAAGGATATTAAGAAGTTTATTTTATTATTTTTTATATGTTTTGGTTTGAAACATTAAGACCTTAGTTATTATTTGTCGTTTCTTTTTACTTGATACAATCTGAGATTTTGGTTTGAATCATGATTTCATTACTTTATTAATTTGAATTATATCTTTTATGATTTTGGATTTTTGTTGCAATATAAAAAGTTGGTTATGAGGTATTAATGTATTCTACTTTTTAGATGCATGGATTTGTTGATGCTTGAATTACTATTATTTAACCGTGATAAATGAGAGCTTAGATAGTTTTTGATAGGTTGAATGTTTTTTAAAATTTATGGGTTTGAACCAAATAACCCGAATTACAAACCCGATTATACCCGAACCAAATAACCCGAAAACTATTATACATATTTAAATGGTTTGG
The DNA here is from genome assembly GCA_025506515.1 of Flaveria trinervia. NCBI lineage: Eukaryota > Viridiplantae > Streptophyta > Magnoliopsida > Asterales > Asteraceae > Flaveria > Flaveria trinervia. The sequence goes on along the minus strand of CM046442.1, from coordinate 117,920,838 downwards.
TCTTTGTTTAATTTTCAACATACAAAAACCCGAGGACCCGACCCGATGAACCAAACCCGATTACACAATCCGAACGACACCCCTAATAGCTGCACAGCCTGGACCATCAAACTCCAAGCACAGTCCTCAGCCCAAGAGGATTGTCCATCATCTACAAAGATGGAGGTGGAGAAGGGATGTGACCAAAGACAGTCCTATTCCAAAGACAAAGCTCTTGGAAGAAGAAGATTAATTGTGTTATGTGTGACAGCACCACTCACATTGCCAAGAATTGTCCCTTCAATCCTAAAGGTACTGTCCATATGGCCAAAACAAAGGCTTCAAAGAGTTCTAAGAAGATTCAAGCTTCGGAAGGAAAACCAGTTTCCTTCGAAGTTCCAAATCTAACAAGAAGGAAGTGGAAAATTCTCTTCGAAGAATATTTGGTCTCGGAAGAAAGGAGTTCTTCCGAAGCACTGAAGTCTGCTGCAGTGTCTGCAGAATCTTCTGAAGGTTCAGTCATCAAAACTTCTGAAGTTCCAAAAGCTTCTAAAGTTTTGAAGGTCAAGTCCAAGACTCCAAAGGTGGTGTGGATGTCTAAGAAAGACCAAGTGACTGAGATTTCTCCATCACCACAGCTCAAGATCCTCTTAGTACAACCATAGGATCTATTACTATTGAATTACCTTCTGCAAATAAGCCCAGACAAGCAAGGCTTGTGTTTCCAGATGTAACTAATCATTCTCTTTATGTAGGGACAGCTGAAGACAGACAGAAATGTCTGGATCATAGACAGTGGCTGTTCCAGGCACATGACAGGCAATAGGTCACTAGTCTAGAACTTTGAAAGGATTGATAGAGGACCAGTTACTTTTGGAGGAGATGAAGGTGGTTACATTTCTGGAAGGGGCAAGGTCACAAATGGTATGCTCAGCGTAGAAAGGTAAACTTTGTAAAGGAGCTTGGATACAATCGTCTGAGTGTATCTCAATTTTGTGATCAGAGTCATAACATGTTCTTTATTGAGCATGAGTGCATTGTTCTTAAGCCTAGTGTGGTCATTCCTCATGAGCATATCCTGCTTAGAGCCCCCATGAACGGAAACATGTACAAGATGGATTTTCAAGAAACCTCTCCCTCTGGAGAAGTCTCATGCTTTCTATCTAAAGCCAATAGTGATGAGTCTTTCCTATGGCATAAAAGAATGTGCCATGTAAACTTTAAGAACATGAATAAATTAATTAAGCATGATTTGGTAACTGGAATGCCAAAGAAAGAGTTTACAAGTGATGACCACTGTGTTGTATGCCTGAAAGGGAAGCAACACAAGGTATCTCACAAGCCTAAGGAAATGAACTCCATCACTACACCCCTACACTTGTTACATATGGATCTCTTTAGCCCTACCAGTGTAATGAGTTTAGGAAGGACCTTATACTGTCTAGTGATCACACATGACTTTACAAGATTCACTTGGGTTTTCTTCCTTAGAACTAAGGATGAGACTCCTGAGATTCTGAAGAATTTCATCTTAAAGATTGAGAATCAGTATGATCACAAGGTCAAAACCATAAGATGTGATCAAGGAATTGAATTTAAGAACCAAACCTTGATACATTTTATGATGAAAAGGGTATTACAAGGCAATTCAGTGCCCCCAGGACTCCTCAGCAAAATGGTGTTGCTAAGAGGAGAAACAGGACACTGATTGAAGCTGCAAGAACCATGCTGTCTGACTCTAAACTGCCCATAACCTTCTGGGCAGAGGCAGTCAACACTACCTGCTATGTTCAGAACATAGTTTTAGTATTTAAGACTCATGGCAAGACTCCTTATGAACTTTGGCACAAGAGGAAACCTTTCATTGGTTTTCTCAGGTCATTTGGATGTCCTTGCACCATCTTGAATACCAAAGATCAAATTTCCAAGTTTGCTGAGAAATCAGATGATGGACACTTTATTGGATACTCTTCCCAAGCTAAGGCTTATAGAGTGTACAATCTCAGAACTAGAATTGTTGAGGAGTCAGCCAATGTGACTTTCAATGAACACACTCCCTGTGTTGCTGGTTCTGGTCCGGATTGGTTATTTGATCTTGATTTGGTTACCAACTGTTTTAACAAATCTTGTGAGAATGTTACAGGATCTGTAGCAATTTAAATACAGGTGATCCTCATCCAAGATTTAAGCTAGGAAGATCCTCAAGTCATATATCTTCAGCTCCAGTTGGAACCACTTCTGCAAATAAGGTTTCTGTCAGTACAACAATGACAAACTCAGCTGATACATCTAGTATGCCTTCAAATTCCAGCTTAGAGGCTCTACAACCAGATAAGAACACCTCAATTGTGGAAGATAACAATGGTGGTGGTGACAGTGACCAAGAATTTCTTGATGCCACTAACCACACCATTAATGAGAACATCAATGATGTCACACACTGCTTGGATCAAATTTCATTTGAAAAGTGTGCTGATGGTGGGAGAAACATCCATGCCAGATCTAATTTTTCTAATTTAGATCTTTCTTAACAACTTGCTGTGATCCCTCAGCTTAGGATCCACAAGTCTCACCCTACCACAAACATCATTGGAGATGTTGTCTCAGGGGTAAAGACAAGAGGACAAACCCATGAAGCAAATGTTTGTCTTCACTATTGTTTTCTATCCCAGACAAAGCCAAAGAAAGTTGATGAAGCTCTAAAGGATGGAAGTTGGGTTGAAGCTATGCAACAAGAGCTGCTTTAATTCAAAAGGCAGAAAGTTTAGAACCTTTGTCCTCTTCCTTCAGGGAAGACTACCATTGGAACCAAACGGGTGTTTAGGAACAAGAAAGATGATAGAGGCATCATCATCAAGAACAAAGCTAGACTGGTTGTTCAAGGATACACTCAAGAAGAAGGGATTGACTACGCTGATGTCTTTGCTCCAGTGGCAAGATTAGAAGCTGTTAGTATATTCCTGGCATTTGATGCATCCAAGAACTTCAAGGTCTTTCAACTTGATGTGAAGTGTGCCTTTTTGTACGGAGTGATAGACGAAGAGGTTTATGTCAAACACCCACCTGGTTTTGTAGATCCTGATCATCCTGATTATGTCTGCAAGCTTGACAAAGCTCTCTATGGGCTGCATCAGGCACCCAGGAAGTGGTATGAGACACTATCCGAGTATCTTTGTAAACATGGATACAGGAGAGGTACTATAGATGGAACTCTCTTCATCAAAGAATAAGAAAAAGACATATTACTAGTTCAAGTATATGTGGATGACATCATCTTTGGTTCAACTAATCCGAAGCTCTGCAAAGACTTTGAGAAGCTGATGAAAGACAGATTTGAAATGAGTTCCATGGGGGAACTCAATTTCTTTCTGGGAATTCAAGTGAAGCAAGTTGAAGATGGCATCTTCATAAGTCAGTCAAAGTATGTTCAGGACATACTCAAGAGATTCAATATGACTGACTGTAAGATTGCTAAGACACCCATAGCCAGAAACCACTCTCTTGGTCCTGATCTTGAGGGGGAATGTGTAGATGAGCACTTATATAGGGCTATGATTGGGTCTCTTATGTATCTTACTACTAGCAGGCCTGATATCATGTTTGCTACATGTATTTGTGCAAGATATCAAGCCAACCCTAAGATGTCTCAACTTATCACTATCAAGAGAATTCTAAGATACCTCAAAGGTGCATCAACACTTGGACTATGGTATCCCAAGAATTCTGACTTCAATCTGTATGCCTATACAGATAGTGATTATGGTGGTTGCAACATGACTGCAAAGTCTACATCTGTGGGATGTCAATTTCTTGGTGGAAGGGTTGTCTCATGGCAATGCAAGAAACAATCCTGTGTTTCTGCATCAACTGCTGAAGCTGAATACATTGCTGCTGCAAGCTGATGTGCTCAAGTACTTTGGATTCAAAATCAGATGCTGGACTATGGGTTAAACTTCAAGGAGACTCCCATTCACATAGACAACAACAATGCTATCTCAATCATAGAGAACCCTGTGCAGCACTCAAGGACAAAGCACATCAATATCAGGTATCATTTAATAAGAGATAACTATGAAAAGGGATTAATTAAACTGGTCAAAGTTCACACAGATGAACAATATGTTGATCTGTTTACAAAGGCCTTTGATGAACAGAGATTTAAATATCTAATATCAGCTATTGGGATGATAAACTTTGAGTAAGCTTTTTTAAAACTATTTCTTATTATTTCTTAAAATTTATGTGTGTCCTAAGTTGTCTAGTTCATCACTTTCATAAGCTCATGTTTTCTTTGGATGAAAATTTCTTTTTGAAGATTTTTCTTAGATTTTTGAAAATTTTTGATAATTCGGAAGTTATGCTTTTAACTTCGGAAGTAAATCATGTCTTCCAAATAAATAACTGTCTAAGAAATTTACCTTCGGAAGAGATTTCAAATCCATCTTCCGAAACTTAATATTTGTCTTAGACACTTACTTATTTTTAAGGACCTTTTACTTCCGAAGCAAAATTAACTCTCGGAAGCTTTGTTAAATTTCTATACAAAGCACTCAAGTTTTAATTCTCTTCCTAAGCAAAATCATCAAATCTCTCAGGAAAATCTTCCGAAGTCAAATTTAGCTTCAGAACCTTTTTAATTCAAACTTTCGAAGATAATTAACCTTCGGAAGCTTTTTTGACTTGCAAGAAAACTACTTTTTGAGCAAAAGTAAGCTACTTTTTCAGAGGTGGGACCGACATCTGGATTTCAAAGTTTATCCTCTTTCATTAAACTTTATCTGAAATCCTTCTCACATATAAACCCAACGGTTTCCCCCTCTTTCTATCATCTGTTCTTCCTCCAAACCTAAAACCCTAAATTTCTCTCTGAAATTTCTTTCTCTATTCTTTCTTCATCCTTAAGCTACTTCAAAATGGCCAACCTTGCTTACAGAAATGATCAAACTTTACCATGCGGCTACACAGACAACACAATCAGGTTGCTCTGTTAAGCACTGAGAAATATCCTCATTTCTCAGAGGTTTGCCGTTTCTTAACTCTGTCCAACTACTTCACCTCCCTAACCATTGATCCTCCACTCTAAGAGGATCATTTGTTAGAATTTTGGAAAACCTTCCAAGAGGTTGTTTTGGATGGGGAGAAGGCACTGTCTGCCACAGTGCAGGGGAGAAGAATCTTCATCACTCCGGCCATCATCAACATGCATCTTCAGCTGGATGATGAAGAAGGTGAGGTGTTCTTCCCCAAGGAAGTTGTCAATCATTCCTTTGAGCAGATGGAGTATGAGGGAGATTTCTCTGTAAAGACCTTTAGGAAAGGGAAGGTCTCATCCCAATGGAGATTCCTGCTCCATGTGATCATCCACAGCTTATCAAACAAGCATGGTGGATGGGACCAGATTCCTGAGGATCTCTCCTTCAGAATCCATGGAATGGTTTAGGGGTCAAATTCAGGTACTCTCAGTTTGTTTATACAAATTTGCTTGCTAATTTAGATTCCTTAAAGTATTACATGTTTCCTAGATATGTCCAGTACATTCTTAATTGTGAACTGGGCTCACAGTTAAGGGAAACAGGTAACATTCTTAAATTAGGATAGATGAAGCATGGCATATTTAAAATACTGAGAAAGTCCACTGTTGGATTCTCTTGGGTAGAAACAGCCCTAGTCCCAAAAATATTAGAGCTCATTGCTCAAGGTGACAATCTAGCAGCACAAGCTAGTGTTGAACCCACACCTACTACTTCCCAACCACCCACACAGCCTCAAATCATCATCACTTACCAAAGAAAATCCAAACGAACCCCTGCTCAGGCTATTCAGTCTGTGGAGGCCCCATATACTCACCCATACAGGAAGAAGTGGACACTGGAGCTCCCACTTCTCCTGAGGAGCAGACCACTCCCATCTCTTCAAGAATTAGTGCTGAGGTTCCTCATGCTCAGCCTGATGAGCTCATTAGCCCTACTGCCTTAAGCCATCACTCTAAGTCTTAGCACTCAAGTGATCAACCTTCAGGGGACAGTTACCATCCCAGCCTATAGATCTCAACCAACCATTCCCAACCTTGACTTCTATACTGATGAAGATATAGGTTTCAGTGATATATGAATCTCTCTCTCTCTAGTGAGTATAATGAATCTCTCTTCTTTCCACCTACTCAAAGAGAGATGAGTACTCCTGAGTCTCCTACATCTATCCCACATCAGTCACCTACAACTAAGGTGGACACTCCTGAACCTGTTCAGGATGTTCATATGGAAAAGGCTCTCACTTCTGAAAGTGATTACTTCCATTAAGACCTCAACCATGGTAACTCAGCCCACTGACATCTCAACTGAGACTGCCAGTGAGCAGAGGAAAGCCCGCAGCCAAGAACCCAAGCTGGTGGTGAGAGAGAGGACTCTAGTCCAATCATCTCATCCCCCAATGAATCTTCTAATAAAGATGAGGGGAATCTGAGACTACTGGTGCAAAAATTGTCTAAAACGTGCACTTACCTAGTCTCAAAGGTCAGTCACTTGAATCTCAAGTGACTACCTTACACAACAGGATCAATGATCAGCAACTTGAGATTTTATATCTTAAGGAAAAACTAGCTGGGAGACCCTTAAGGAAGCTCAACCGGAAACACAAGAACCTGTGGATGTCATTGACCTATCATCCAGCTCACCTATGCAAGTGGGTGATGCTACCAAAAAGGGGGAGAAAATCATTACAACCACAAAACCTGGGAGTTCTTCAGAGAGAATGGACATTGAGGACTCACCATCCTCACTTGCAACTGTGCATTCTCAGCAACCTCCTCTAGTTCACATTGATGTGGACTACACAGATTCCTTCATGCAGAGTCTGTTTGAGGATGGGATACCAGGGCTATGTCACCTTCACCATTTTTCAATCACATCATTGGTTGGAGGTATGACAACAACAGAAGGCCCTTATCATCAAAAGAGTTCAAGGACAGCAAGAAGTCTTCAATTTTTAGACCTTGGACTACTATGAAGGTCTGGACCTAGTCAACATGCCACTTGTCAACCCAAGCCAATCAAGACAAGCTGACAGACTGGCTAAAAGAATCCAAGACAGGATCACTGCAGAGTTCAGCTTAAGAAGGAGACTTAGGCAATCAGGCAATGTCATCGGTCAACTGGATGTTGAGGCAGACCCTAAGATTAGCTTCATAGGGGAAACCTTGACCGAAGGCCCAGTGACAGAACCTGAGAGCCCTGTCTCATCATCTCCAACTGCTGCAGAGATCCATATTCCTTCTGAGACACCTGCTGGTGAAGGTGCTTCTCAACCTCTCTCTGGCCTGAGCTCAGATGCTGCAACAAGCAATGAAGGCCAAAGCTCTCTCCACCCTGAGTCACAAAGGTCTGTGAGTGACAAAGAGAAAAGAAAGATGACATCTGAGGAGATAGAGGAGGAGGAGAGAGAGAGGAAAAGGAGGCTAAGGGGAGAAAGTTCCTCTGCTAAGTCTCCAAGACTCATGGAGTCTGTAATCAGGGCTGCTCCCAGACCAGATACTCAGAATGATGAGTTAAGGGCAGTCAGGATTAACTATCTGCAAACTAGGAACTATGACATAGATAATGTCATTTCTCTTCCCTTGGATGAATTGAATGAACTGGTTGACCTGGAAAGGTCAAGAGAGAATAAGGAGGCAGAAGATGCAGAACTCCTAGTGTCACACCCCAACCTTGACGGCGAAAACGTCGAGATGTGAGGGTTAAGATTGTTCACAACCACATAACGCTATCTTTAAATGTAATTATTGAAATTATAAGTTTCAAAGACATAATAAATATAAGTCTCAAACATGAAATAAGTTCCAAACATTACATAAACATTTTATTTATTAAACTAGGTCCAAGTCCTATTTTTAGTGCAAGCTTCAAAAGTCCACTTTAAATTTGGGGATTTCCTGAAACATGATAAAAATAAAGGTCAACTAAAAAATAGTTGGTGAGTTTCCAAGGTTTTCATACATAATATAATAATGATTACAAGTAGCAATTCATGTCATAGGTCATAAGTAAGTAAGGTTATAGAACACATATCGTTACAACCAAACCTCGACTTGATTACAAGTATATAAGATTGGCTAAGTGTATTTGGTTCCCATGATAAACAAGCATACGTCATCAGGAGTCGGCAATACATCGACTTTAGCACCAAATAGGCTTGTCAGGCCCAAAGATCTAAGACGTCGCCAGGCTAGCAATAGTTAATGATTGTAAACAAAAATATGTATCTCATATAAACACTTACAACACACAAATAACCATGACAAAAATATAAATTGCAAGTGCTTTACAAGTCTAAATGTTTACAAGTGCATTATGTATAAGTAATCATGTTTCACCCCAAATTAGTGTGAAAAGATAAAAAGGGGGCAAGGAAAACTCATATGTCAAATAAGTATATAATAAAGATCAATAATAATAATATATGGCGTTCCAAGATAAAACGTCACAAGGCACCTAAATATAAATATTACAAGATTTAGGTTAATAATAAGATTAACGAGTTAACATGAACTAGGGTATTAGAATTTTGGGTATTTTTATAAAGTTAATAAATTCTTATAAAAATACCATTTATGAAATTTATAAAATTTATTTTTTAGGAAATTAATCCTTTGTAAATAACTTGTGATTTTATTTATAAAATTTATATTAAATGCTATAATTATCATGATAAATCCCTAAACATAAGGTCTAATATCAATTTAATATCTTTAAGTATTATATAACAATCTAATTTTTATAAAAATATTTAATTATTACATTTGTAAATAATTTTATATTAAAATATTAAAATGTTTTACAAGAATAAATTTTTAAGAATATTTAGATGACTTTAAAAATATTTGGGGTTTATAAAAGTCATTTTTATAATTATTATAAATTTTTTATAATTAATTTAAGGCTAAAAAGGCTTTAAAAAAATTACATGAGGGTGCCCGGGTTCGAACCCGGGACCTCATGGATGTGGGGAACAACACTTAACCAGTGAACCAAGGCTCTCAGCCGCGGTTATTATTGGTTTCGATTTTCTATAAACCCAATTTAAGAGATTTCCTCCATTCTCAAGAACCCTAGAATCATTTGATTCCAAATCAAAGATCAAAACGACATGGTGAACCCAATTAAGTTTGGGGCTTTTGTTCCCCTCACAAAACCGAGTTCGTTGATATACCTAACTTACCCTATTGATGTCGAATTGACAATGAACACTCGAACAACAGCCGCGGCTATACGAGAACTAATTCTAATAGCAAACGTTGATGATAATTCAATTAATTTTATGGATAGCTTCGTGTGATTCCCTCGATGCAAAGCCCTATGTCGATTTTGGTTCAATTTCGTTCGAAGATTAGGTTTTGGTAGGGTTGCAGGTCGCGGAAAAGAAGGGAATTGGAGGTGGAATTCTTGTGTTTTTCAGGTGCGATTGAGAGTTGTAAACGGTTAAGTGTTATTAGATGATTGATAAGGTTCCTTTAATTGAAGTATTATTAAGGTTTAATGCCCGACCAGTTGCAGGGTTTAAGTCACCGGTTATTCGATCGCTTGAGGTTTGTAACCGGCTTGTGAAGTCAATTAAATGGCATATTCAAGTTCGAGACACTTAATCGTTTCGTTTGGCACCATTTAATCGCGAGTTACCGGTCTTTTTGACTGGTTTTGGTCACTCACCGGCGCCGCACCGGCTAGGCCGGCCGGCGGCCGGAAAACTGTGGAAAAGAAAAGAAAAAAAAAGGGGCGGTTTGGGTTTCAAAAATTTCACAATTGGTCCCTATAGTTTATAAGTCTTATTATTTCATGTAAAAACATTTATTTCAAGTTTATAAAATGTCAAAAACAACCCCTCAACTTAAATAAATTTTAAACACTTTTAAGTTAATAATTTTTTGATAAGTTATTATCATTACTAGTATTATTATTATTATTATTATTATTAACTTCAATATTATAATCTATTATTATTACTATTATTATTATTATTAATATGATTATTATTATTAATATTATTATTGTTATTAATATTATTATTTAATTAACTTATAAACTTTAAATTAATAAGGAATCATACATAAATAGCCCACCAAGTTTCATAAATAGCATAAATAGACCTTATAAGAATTAACAAATTAACTTTTAATTAATAAAAATACGAGATGTTACACCTAGTACTAGTCAAAGAAGAGAGAAGAAGAAAAAGACTGTACAAAGGTATGCCTACCCTCTCCCCAGTTCAAGAAAGTCCTAAACAAGAGTGTCACACCCCGACCGGCGGCGGAATCATCGGGGCGGACGAATGGGAGACGATTACTCATAGCACATGGAACTAATTAAGTTGAAATATTATTAAATATCATTATTCAATAAACATTACAAGGCAAATAAAATAATAACATAACAATCAAGATACAACAAAAAAACATAAGTCTTTCAATTAGTCTAGGTCCAAGTCCTATATGAGCACAAGAAGATCTTCAAACATTAAACCTGAAACATGATGAAAATAAAAGATCAACTAGAAATTCATGTCATAGGTTATAAGTTAGTAAGGTTATAGAACACATATCGTTACAACCAAACCTCGACTTGATTACAGTATATAAGATTGGCTAAGTGTATTGGTTCCCATGATGAACAAGTATACGTCATCAGGAGTCGGCAATACATCGACTTTAGCACCAAATAGGCTTGTCAGGCCCAAAGATCTAAGACGTCGCCAGGCTAGCAATAGTTAATGATTGTAAACAAACTATGTATCTCATATAATCACTTAGAACACGCAAATAACCATGACAAAATATAAAGATGAATTGCAAGTGCTTTACAAGTCTCAAATGTTTATAAGTGTATAATGTATAAGTATCATGTTTCACCCCAAAATAATGTAAAATAAAGTAAAAAAATAGGGCAAGGAAAACTCACAAGATGTAAATAATATGATGATAAGAATCTAGACGAGGCTTCAATGATTTCTTTTACAAGTTACCTAAACGTATATGTTCCAAGATTAAGTTCTATAATAAGATTAACAACGAGACGTGAACTAGGGTTTCAATTGGAATTTTGGGGGTTTAAATAATTAAGTAAAATAATGACCCGTTTATGTTTTGGTTTAATAAAGACAATATAAATCAATAAAGTTTAAGAATAAAAATATCTCAACAATTTAAGTTATTGATTTAATAATTAATTATTTAAAACTTGATAAAGATAGTTAATACATATTTAAATGACGTTGAAATTATTTAAAATCATAAAGTTTTGAGCTTTTAAAATGATTATTATAAAGGTTTTATAATACAAAAACCTTAAAAAAATAAAGCAAATTATATTGTTTTATAAATTTCAAGAATTTAAATAAAATTTAAAAAAATAAATTTATTAAATAATTATCATATAACATGCTCAAATGATTAGACGAAAAATTAATTATTTAAACAATTATTTTAATAACTACTTGAATAATTAATTATTTAACATATAAATTTATAATGTTTTGAAATAACCTAAATTTGAACCATAATAGATTTATAGTATTAAATTACATAAAAGAATTAATAATGGCTTTTTTAATTTATTATTGTTTAAAACAACTAATTAAATTTAAGAATTATAAGTTTTAGAATCTTAAAAAATCAACTTAATAATTTCTGAATTATTTTTATTAACAAAATAATTTTTATTTTTAACTAAATAATATATTAAGATTTTATGCAAGTTATTATGAATAACAACTAATGGTTAAAAAAATTTAGGGGGTCCCCGGGTTCGAACCCGGGACCCTTGTGTGAAAGTTGAAGATTGTAACCGGTGGGGCAGATGCCCAGAACTTGTTTTAGAATGCAATTTGATTAATAAGAATCATTATTTGAATAACCCCCAATCCATAAGAACCCTAAATTCAATTCGATCCAATTGAACACCGAATCGTATGAGTTAATCCAATTAACATTAGGGCTTTGTTTCCCTATGTCAAACCGATTATAATGATATGGGAAACTTACGTGTTTGATTGGATTCGATGAAGATGGTGATAAGAATAGCCGCGACCAAGGTGAAGTTGGTTCGTGATTCAAACGTTGATGATAATCAAATTTGTGTTGCAGAAAGCTTCCATAGGTCTTGGTGAGCAAAAGCCCTCTATCAATTTCAGGTTTTAAAGTCCAGATGATGTGTTCGTGTATTGTGCAGGTCGCGACAGAGGGAAAAGATGAAATTTGATGGTTAGGTTTGTTTCAGGTGCAATTGAGTGTTAGGTTTGATTAGAGATAGCTAGACGTTTGATCTATTTGAATTAATTGAGATATTATTGATGTTCAAGTCTCAAACGGCTGTGTGTTTAAGAGGGTTTCGGACATTCAACCGTTTGATACTTGTAACTGACAATAAAGCGATATTAAGATCACATTCATGTTCGAAATAGTTACTCGGAGCATTTGGAACGATTTGGGGTAAAAAAAATGGCCGATTTCGAGTGATAGGAGGTTGTCGGAGCGTCACCGGAGGGCCGCCGGAGCTGGCCACCGGAAAAAGGGGGTATAAGGGGAAAGGGGGTTGTTTTTGGGTATTTTGCAATTTGGTCCCTGAAGTATACATCTTTGTTATTTTATGCATGAAACTTTTAGATTAAGTTTCAGAAATTACAAGTTAAACCCTTGACTTATAAAAACTAATTTAATAATAAATCAAACTAATTATTTGTTAAACTTTTATAAAATTGTACACTTTATAACTTAATTATTTAATTTCAATAATAAAAAAATTAACTATTAATGAAACTTTATAAGTTTATTAAAATTTATTTATAACTTAATAAATTTTAGTAAGACTTTTCCATCTAGTTATTTATTTGTAAAATGATTAAAAATATTTTATAACTTTACAAAAAGAAATATTTATCTCTCCATAAATTATTACAAGTTGTTTTAAATAATAAAAGAAAAATAACTCACAATAAAAATTGTATTTAATCCATTAAAACTATTAAAATACTTTAATAATGGAAATTCAAATTGAGTTCGGGTTTTGGGTTGTAACTCGAAAAATTGCGGATGTTACAAAGAGGATGTGGTTCAACAAGAACCTTAGGTAGATAAAGAAGAAGACAGAATCAAAATGATTAACTACCTGAATGCCACAAGATTCTATCAAGCAAATGCACTCCTTCCCTACCTTATGACTATATTGATTTCGAGTACTTAAAACAACTTGAGCTTGAGCTAGTCAAGAAAAGAAAGACAACAAAGAAGAAGCTAAGGGAAGAAGCTGCAAATCAAGAGCTATCATCCAAAAGAGCATGAAGAAGTCTGCTGATAGGCAGAGGATGATGAGCTTCTTGAAGCTGTATGGATTCTCCAGAAGGAGACTTGGACCCATGTCTCTATCCACTATGGATGAGCATATCAGGGTAATCAAGCAGAAGATTAAGAGTGGAGAGCTCACTGACTTACACTCCACTCCAAGTCAGGCTCCACCGGAAGTGGAGGTTAAGGTTGAACAACCAGAGACAACACAACCAGACCTCCTGCTAATGCTCAGTAAGCTTCATCTTCTGATCCACAGCAGGGTCAACCTCCCTCTTCATCTGAATCTGAGAGAGAGGAAGTCCCAACTGAGAAAGACAGTAAAGATCAATCTGGTGCTGCAGGCCAGTCTTCTTAGTTAAAATATGGAAAGAGAAAGAAGAGGATGGCTTCTAGACCAAAGCCTAAGAAGAAAAAGAAGCCTGCATTCCCTTTTAAACCTCAGGATGAATCAGAACAGCCTGAGGATGTGCAGCCAGAGGAAGCTCACCAAATCCAATTCAAATAGCTCCTCTAGAAATAGGAAGACCCATCTTGTCTTGGACATACACAAGAAATCCAGAAAGATGGCATGTTATTAAAGATCAAGGCATTGAAGACATTTATACATGGCAAGATATGTTTTAGTTGCCTTTGCATGACCTCTTTGACATGAGAAGACACTTTGACAGCTTGAAGGATCCTGATCATATTATGAAGAAAGGAATGGTGATCATCCTAATAAGGACTGTTAATATCTAAAAGTTTTTTGGTAGCATCAGCCTAGAGGGAGTTTGTTGAGATTAATGAAGAGGATGATACAACCTAAACATCTTAAGTCTTTCGTGCATGCTGCACAAGTGCATTAAAGAAGAAGCTTAGGAAGTTTCACACATGAAACAAAAAACATACTCTAAGTGTGAAATCTTCCGAAGCCAAGACCAATATCTTCCGAAGCCAAACATGAAGTCTTTCGAAGCCTCAGAGACAAAGTCTTCCGAAGCTTGAAGTTCGTGAAGACAGATTTCTTCCGAAGACTTTTAGTAACATGCTTTATCTGATGTATTGTTCCATAAAACTGGACCCTTTTCCGCTGCAACTCTGCAAGTCACCAACTTACATGGTTTGGTGAAAAGGTCCATGCTTTTGGTAACTGTACATTGAGGTCTTGAGTCTGTAACTTTCTACTTTATGTACTTTATCCTTTTGTAATAGAAAAGGATGTGAGTTATGTCATGTCATAGTCACAAGTCAAAAGGCAATCTGCCTTTCGACTCTATAATTGATTTTGTTTGTGTCTAGTCAATTGTATCTAGCTGTGTCACACCCTTAATTTCCACGTGCGGGGTTTTACCGCGAGGCGTGTGACAAACCAGGATCTCAGACACGATCATATCAAACGACACTAAATGAATTTAAAAATAAACGTTTGACTTAAATCAGAGTAGCATAAAAGAAATAAACATCAGTGCGGAAGCATAAAACTGAAATGAATAACAGTGCGGAAGGGAATAACGAAATGTAAACAATACTGAAAGTTATAAGTGCTAAGTCAAAACAAAATGTTCAATGCAAGTAAATATGTTTGATGATGCATGTCCTTAGTGCGTTCCTTAATCGTGCATCATAAGCTTAAGCGTTCCTGTTACCTGAGAAAGCATGCTAAAGTGTGTCAACATAAAGTTGGTGAATTCACAAGTTTAATACAGATAAAAATGTTTGTAACTGTTCGAATGGTAAAGTAATTAAAGCATATCGATAGGTAGCTAGCCTATAAACAAGTTACTTAGCGTTTCAAACCGAGGTTGACTGTTTGTATGTTCGTATGTTTGTTGCCTTCCCGTCACGTCTCACTAGGCAATGACAAATGTTAGGTCAATAACGCACCCGTTTGACCTCCAATAAAGCTAGCGCGACTAGCCCGGGCGGGGTTGTCAAACCCAGTAGTACTACTCCGAATTACCTCGCTACATATTACTAACGGTTTGAAAATGTAAGGACTTTTAAGTATGTTTGCACTAACGTAACAGACGATAAACAATAATACTAGAAACCATTTGTAAATAAAGTTTGCATGTTTTCTCCCCCAAAAGGAAAGGAATATAAAACAGGGGCCGTGAAGACTCACCTCGAGTGCGTTGCAACTAAGTAATGTAATACAAAAGATTCGGGTCTCTGATTAACTTGAATTAATATTAATTTGCACTATTAATATTAATTGTTAAATATAAATATAAGGAAGGTACGGCTTCGCATTTCACGACTCGGTTACGGTGTCGTCTATCGACATATTTTCCACGTACAAGCAAACACCATCACATACAAACTCATACAATTATATAACTCAATTACCCACGTTTGTTCCGTTTCATACACAAATGTACCTTATATATACACACATTTTACTAAACTTCCTTTTTATATATATGCTATCATGTTTTATGACGTGTAGTTACAAAATCCCCAAATGCGTAACGGGTCCCGATTCATATTTGTTTAACTAACTAGTATATATATATATATATATATATATTTGTATGCTAGTGAAAATAATTCATTCTAGTTTGTACCCAATATAAAATACACTCACACACACACACACACTATCAACATACACAAAATCATACAACATAATTTTATTGTTTAAGAACTAACCCACACATGCCTGGATAAACAATTCCATGACAAATCAACATACACGCAACCACACCATCATCGGTTAACATTGCACATATGCACACCGAAAAACAAGCAGCATGCACATACAAACGCACCAACGCAGAACTTATACATTCGCACATACGCAGAAATTATATATATCTTCATACATATATATATATATTCACGGCACATACACACATATATATCACGGCACATACACATATATATCGCAGCACATACATACATATATATCGCAGCACATACATATATATATCGCAGCACATACACATATATATATCGCAGAACATTAACACACATATATATTTATATATGCAAAACATACACACACACATATATATTTATGTACGCAAAACATACACACACATACATATACGCAGAACATGCACACACACACCCACATATATATATATATATACACCAGAAAGCACACGCTCACAACGCCAAACATATACAAAACCGATCAACGCAGCCCGCAACGAACTCAACGAATCCAAGATTGAAACCGAAATCGAAACTGTAACGATAAAATTATGAGTATGGATAGAATAATTTTACCGAACGAGGTACGGGGCTGTTGCAACTGTCGTTCACTATCGCCGGGTACTCGCGGTTGGTTGCGGTCTCGTTCGGTCGCGAAGGAGGTTGTCGAAGATGTGGTAATCGTGAGTAAGAATTTTGCCGAGAGGAAACTTGTGCAACAGAGGGGTCGACAGCAGCAAGGGAAACAAGGATTCTGGAGGTTTAGGGTTGGCAGTAGGGTTCGTGGGTGTGGGTTTGGGTAGTTATAATATTGTAACTTTGGCAAGGTGTCATTTTAGGTCCCTTGACTTTGATTCACTTGCACAATGGTTCTAATTTAATATTTTTAGTTTATATTTAGCTCATAATTATATAGATAATTTGATAAATTACGAGAGAACGTTAAGGTAACAAAAATTATGTAGACGAAGCTAACCTGAAAATACGAGGTGTCACATCACCTCCCTGTTGAAAGAATTTTCGTCCCGAAAATTAGAACATCATGTTATGAGAAATCCTAGATTTGATTTCGATAGCGAAACCGAAGAGCATTTCGATTGAGACTTGCCAACAATGAAGTTTCTAGGATTCCTTAAGATAGATGCCTAATCATGGAACAGTTGCGGGTATTTCTTCTTCATTTGATCTTCGCGTTCCCAGGTAAACTCTGGTCCACACTTTGAGTTCCAACGGACTTTGACGATAGGAATACGACTATGTTTGAGCGTTTTGACCTCTCGGTCCATAACTTCCACCGTTCTTCAATGAAACGTAGTTGTTCATCCACATGTATCTCGTCTAACGAACGACAAGAGTCTCGTCTGCAAGGCATTTCCTCAGGTTTGAAACATGGAACACATCGTGTACTCCACTAAGTTCTTCGGGTAGGTTCAGCTGATAGGCTACGGGGCCAACCCGTTTGACAATCTCAAACGGTCCCACGTATCTAGGGCTTAGTTTTCCACGTTTTCTTAAACGAATCACACCCTTCCAAGGTGACACTTTCAAAAGTACCTTGTCACCAATTTGAAATTCCAACGGTCGGCGACGTTTGTCAGCATAACTCTTCTGTCGGTCACGGGCTGCTGCCATGCGGTTACGGATTTGTACGATCTTCTCAGTTGTCTCGTGCACAAGTTCAGGACCAGTAAGTTGACTTTCTCCAACTTCAGCCCAAAAAATAGGTGATCGGCACTTACGCCCATACAGTGCCTCGAATGGAGCAGCTTTGATCGACGTATGATAACTGTTATTGTAAGAAAACTCAACCAACGGTAAGTGAGTTTCCCAACTGCTGTCGAAATCAATCACACAAGCGCGTAACGTGTCTTCCAAATTCTGGATCATACGCTCACTCTGGCCATCCGTTTGGGGATGATATGCGGTGCTCATATCTAGTCGTGTTCCCAATGATCGTTGCAAAGATTGCCAGAAGTGAGAAGTAAATCGAGCGTCACGATCGGAGATGATAGAAATTGGCACACCATGCCGAGAGACTATTTCCCTTAGGTAGATACAAGTTAACTTCTCCATTCTATCAGTCTCTCTAATTGGTAGGAAGTGTGCAGATTTCGTCAATCGATCTACGATTACCCAAATGGTATCGCATCCGCTGGGTGTTCGTGGCAGTTTTGTGATGAAGTCCATAGATATCTGCTCCCACTTCCATACTGGAATTTCTGGTTGTTGTAGTAAACCAGACAGTCGTTGATACTCCACCTTAACCTTAGAACAGGTTAAGCATCTGCTTACGTATGTGGCAATGTCAGCTTTCATGTTTGGCCACCAGTAAAGGACTTTTAGATCATGATACATCTTGTCTGAACCCGGATGAATAGAATACCATGACCTGTGAGCTTCGTCCATTACCAGCTCTCGTAGGTCTCCATACAAAGGAACCCATATTCGGTCCATAAAGTAGCGGATTCCGTCCGATTTGGTTTCTAGTTGTTTCTCCATGCCTCTTAGTGATTCAGCTTTCAGGTTCTCGTCTTTCAAAGCTTCAAGTTATGCATTACGTATTTGGTCGGGTAATCCAGTGTGAATGGTGAGTTGTAATGCTCGAACTCGCTTTGGCTTAGGTGTTTCCTTTCGGCTTAAGGCGTCAGCTACTACATTAGCCTTACCCGGATGATACTTGATCGCACAGTCGTAGTCATTCAACAACTCGACCCAGCGACGTTGTCTCATATTCAACTCCTTCTGCTCAAAAATATGTTGAAGACTCTTGTGATCGGTATAAATGGTGCACTTGGTACCGTACAAGTAATGTCTCCATATCTGAGTGTGAACACAACGGCTCCCAACTCTAAGTCGTGTGTCGTGTAGTTTTCTCATGAACTTTTAGCTGACGGGAGGCATATGCGATGACCTTCTCGCGTTGCATTAGCACACAACCAAGACCTTGGATAGATGCATCACAATATACCACAAATCATCTGTTCCCTCAGGTAGGGATAGTATCGGTGCCGTACAAAGCTTTTGTCTTAGGAATTGAAATGCTGACTCCTGCTTGTCACCCCAACTGTACACTGTGCCTTTATGAGTTAATGCTGTAAGTGGTTGAGCGACCTTCGAAAATCCTTCAATGAACCATCGGTAGTACCTAGCCAACCCAAGAAACTGTCGTACCTCAGTTGGAGTCTTAGGCGTAGCCCAGTTCCTGATGGCTTCTATTTTTGCCGGATCAACATGTATGCCCTTCTCATTGACCACATGGCCCAAGAATTGGACTTCCCGAATCCAGAAGTCACACTTCGAAAACTTGACATACAGTTTCTCTTATTTAAGTAATTCCAAATCAATCGAAGATGTTCCTCATGCTCCTCCTTGTTCTTTGAGTATATCAATATGTCATCGATAAAAACAATGACAAATTTGTCCAGGTAGGGTTTGCACACACGGTTCATAAAATCCATGAACACCGCTGGTGCATTGGTCAACCCAAAAGGCATAACCAAAAACTCGTAGTGACCGTAACGAGTTCTGAATGCTGTCTTTGATATGTCCCCCTCTCGGACTCTCAGTTGATGATATCCTGATCTCAAATCTATCTTGGAATAGAAGCTCGACCCTTGAAGTTGGTCAAATAAATCGTCGATACGGGGAAGAGGATAACGATTCTTAATCGTCACTTTGTTCAGTTCACGGTAATCGATACACATGTGAAAAGTCCCATCCTTTTTCTTGACAAACAGGACTGGGGCTCCCCATGGTGATGAGCTAGGTCTGATAAACCCTTTATCCAAGAGTTCTTGTAGTTGAGTAGACAGTTCTTCCAGTTCTTTTGGAGCTAGTCTATACGGTGCTCTTGCAATAGGTGTGGCTCCAGGCGTCAAATCAATCTGGAACTCGACTGACAATGCGGTGGAAGACCAGGTAAGTCTTCAGGGAAAACCTCAGGAAAGTCACGAACAATAGGGATATCCTCGATCTTCTTTCTTCGATAGTCTTTTCTGTGATCATAGCTAAAATAGCGGTATGGCCTTTACGTAAGCATTTCTGGGCTTTCATGTACGATATGATGCCAGAGACTACACCACCTTTCTCGCCCTGAACATATAAGACTTCACCACTTGGAAGTGGTACACGAACGACCTTTTCACGACAGATAATCTCAGCTTGGTTCTTAGATAACCAGTCCATGCCGACTACCACATCAAAACTACCAAGTGTAACAGGCATGAGGTCTATATCTAACTTGTGTCCTGATAGTTCTAGTTTACATCCTTTGAGAATATGTGTTTCCTCAATCATTTTACCATCAGCTAGTTCTACAGTGTAACTAGGTTCTATTTCGGTTGACGTTACATCTAGAAGTTTGCTAAACTTGGCAGAGATAAAACTCCTATCAGCACCGGTATCAAATAATACAGAAGCAAAACAGTCGTTCAGAGGAAACGTACCGGTAACTACGTTTTGATCATTCCTTGCCTCACTAGACCCAATCACGAAAGCTCGACCTTTAGCACCATTCCCATAGTTGTTGTTTCCAGTATTACCCCTGTTCCCATTCTTCAGTTGTGGACAATCCTTCCTATAGTGACCCTCTTTACCACATTCAAAACAGCCTCTAGTCACTTCACCCTGTCGTTGTTGATAAGGTTGTTGCCTGGTCATCAGTTCACCCCTACAGTCTTTAGCAGCATGGCCCATTCTTCCACACCTTTGACAACGAAAACGATCACACTGGCCATGATGATGAAAGTTACATTTGTTGCACTTTGGATACTTGCCCACATAGTTACTTGATCCCTGACCATTGTTGTTGTTGTTCTGATTATTGTTGGTGGAGCTTCTGGAAGAGTCAAACTTTCTGACTTGTTGTTGTTGGGAGTTGTTCGAGGTCGAAGACTTGCTGGTGGTACTATCCCATTTTCGTTTGTATCAGATGAACCAGATGTAGTGCTACGTTTAGGCAGAGTGCCCTGCGCCACCGCCTGATCGTGAGTCTGTGAGCTAGTCGGATAGCATGCTGAATAGTCTCAGGTTCCGCAGCTATGACACTAGCTTGAATCTGAGGAGCTAACCCATCAATATACCTCTCTATCCTTTTGTAGTCTGGGTCTACCATCTGAGGACATAAAGTAGCCAACTCGTGCGAACGAGTCGTATATTCCTCAATGTTGGAGCCAACCATTTTAAGATTCTAGAATTCACTTTCCAGCTTCTGGACTTCATTCCTCGGGCAGTATTCTTCCTTCATCAGCTTCTTGAAATCATCCCATGGTAGGTTATTAGCAGCCTCAAGTCCTAATGTCTGGACTTGTGAGTTCCACCAAGTTAACGCTGGTCCTTCTAATGTGCCAGATGCATACTTGACACGGTTTCCAACAGGACAATTGCACATGGCAAAAACCGACTCAAGTTTCTCCAACCAGCGTAGCAATGTGACAGCACCCTCAGAACCACTGAAAGAGTGAGGCTTGCAGTCCATAAACATCTTGAAGATGCAGACTGAGGGACCTTGATTCAGATTCTGGTTGTTCTGGTTCTGATTGCGGGTCTGCTCATAAGCTGCAAGTGCGTCAGCTACACGCTCATTGATGATGGCATCCAATTCAGCTTGAGTCATGTTGATGTTTCCCCGTCCACTCGGCATCCAGGTCTTCTTCCAGACATGATTCTTCAATTCACAGTACACAAACATGAGAAAATATATAATATAAATCATCATAATGTACAATATAAATAATCATGCATTTCAAAAGCCACAGCAACCAAAATCAAATAATAATCTTTGATGAAAATAAATTATAAGGGGTACATATATTCAAATAAAATGATCAAAATTCAAAATATATATCAGTTGGATAGGAACAACCCTTCCCACCTAGGTTAAGAAAATGAAATGAAATGCTTAGGTGTCGTCACCAGCTGAAGAGATAACTGATGCTGCATCTCCTTCATCATCTTCTGGAACCTCCTCAGGGTCTTCCTCAGGTTCCTCCTCAGGTTCCTCTTCGAGCTCCTCTTCTTCTTGTTGTGCAACTAGAGCTTCGACCTGTGCCTCTAATTCCGCAATTCTCACTACTACTGCTTGAACACGATGCTGCTCGGATTCCACGGCTCTAGCCTCTAAAGTGTTAACACGAGCCACTAGTTGTTTAAATTCATTAACGAGTCTATATGGCACTTGTCAGTGGATTCAAGGCTTTCTTTCTGAAGTTCTATGCGTCTATGTGTTCGAGCCTGATCCTCTGACAGGTTTTAAACCCTTCCGGTTGTCTGATGCATATAGCGTACCTCATGTTTCATCGCAGCTACAAAGGCGGCGAAAGATTGTTCAGGCGGGTGAGGAATACATGGTAGGATAGGAGTAGAAGCAGGTGTGAAGGGAGTAGGAGGGTAGGGCACGTTCTCCTCCCTAATCCATCGGGCAATCAATCCTGGTAACCAGTCCTAATTATGGGTGTTAGTGAGTCATGGGCATTTAAGGGCTCCCCGTACCCCGTAGCGGCAACGGTAGGCTCAAGTCAACGTCTCTTAGACTCCAGGGGTGAAGAACAGGTATAGATGCTGAAGGCAGACGAGCGGAATCCTCGGTCTCCCTGCTAGTCGAGAGTGATATAGGTGACATCGATGGTTCAGATGATGATGATGTGGACATCCTGTAACATAGTGCGAGTATGCCATGAATGGTACATCCAAAAGTCGTAAACAAGTAATTGTATCCGTGCAATGCTAGTGTTGTGTCTAAGGCTATAGTCTAGATGCAAATGCAATCCTAGTTCTCTATAACCTGTGGCTCTGATACAATCTGTCACACCCTTAATTTCCACGTGCGGGGTTTTACCGCGAGGCGTGTGACAAACCAGGATCTCAGACATGATCATATCAAACGACACTAAATGAATTTAAAAATAAACATTTGACTTAAATCAGAGTAGCATAAAAGAAATAAACATCAGTGCGGAAGCATAAAACTGAAATGAATAACAGTGCGGAAGCGAATAACGAAATGTAAACAATACTGAAAGTTATAAGTGCTAAGTCAAAACAAAATGTTCAATGCAAGTAAATATGTTTGATGATGCATGTCCTTAGTGCGTTCCTTAATCGTGCATCATAAGCTTAAGCGTTCCTGTTACCTGAGAAAGCATGCTAAAGTGTGTCAACATAAAGTTGGTGAGTTCACAGGTTTAATACAGATAAAAATGTTTGTACTGTTCGAATGGTAAAGTAATTAAAGCATATCGATAGGTAGCTAGCCTATAAACAAGTTACTTAGCGTTTCGAACCGAGGCTGACTGTTTGTATGTTCGTATGTTTGTTGCCTTCCCGTCACGTCTCACTAAACAATGACAAATTTTAGGTCAATAACGCACCCGTTTGACCTCCAATCAAGCTAGCGCGACTAGCCCGGGCGGGGTTTGTCAAACCCAGTAGTACTACTCCAAATTACCTCGCTACATATTACTAACGGTTTGAAAATGTAAGGACTTTTAAGTATGTTTGCACTAACGTAACAGGCGATAAACAATAATACTAGAAACCATTTGTAAATAAAGTTTGCATGTTTTCTCCCCCAAAAGGAAAGTAATATAAAATAGGGGCCGTGAAGACTCACCTCGAGTGCGTTGCAATAAGTAATGTACCACAAAAGATTCGGGTCTCTGATTAACCTGAATTAATATTAATTTGCACTATTAATATTAATTGTTAAATATAAATATAAGGAAGGTACGGCTTCGCATTTCACGACTCGGTTACGGTGTCGTCTATCGACATATTTTCCACGTACAAGCAAACACCATCACATACAAACTCATACAATATATAACTCAATTACCCACGTTTGTTCCGTTTCATACACAAATTTACCTTATATATACACACATTTTACTAAACTTCCATTTTATATATATGCTATCATGTTTTATAACGTGTAGTTACAAAATCCCCAAATGCGTAACGGGTCCCGATTCATATTTGTTTAACTAAAGTAGATATATATATATATATATAATATATATTATATTTGTACGCTAGTGAAAATAATTCATTCTAGTTAGTACCCAATATAAAATACACTCACACACACACACACTGTCAACATACACAAAATCATACAACACAATTTTATTGTTTAAGAACTAACCCACACATGCCTGGATAAACAATTCCATGACAAATCAACATACACGCAACCACACCATCATCGGTTAACATTGCACATATGCACACCGAAGAACAAGCAGCATGCACATACAAACGCACCAACGCAGAACTTATACATTCGCACATACGCAGAAATTATATATATCTTCATACATATTATATATATATATTCGCGGCACATACACACATATATATCGCAGCACATACATACATATATATCGCAGCACATACATATATATATATCGCAGCACATACACTATATATATCGCAGAACATTAACACACATATATATTTATAT
The DNA here is from genome assembly GCA_025506515.1 of Flaveria trinervia. Classification (NCBI taxonomy): domain Eukaryota; kingdom Viridiplantae; phylum Streptophyta; class Magnoliopsida; order Asterales; family Asteraceae; genus Flaveria; species Flaveria trinervia. Next base: position 117,896,431 of record CM046442.1, on the reverse strand, counting down.
ATGCAAAACATACACACGCATATATATTTATGTACGCAAAACATACACACACATACATATACGCAGAACATGCACACACACACACCACATATATATATATATATATATATATATATATATATATATATATACACACACACACACCAGAAAGCACACGCTCACAATACCAAACACATACAAAACTGATCAACGCAGCCCGCAACGAACCAACGAATCCAAGATTGAAACCGAAATCGAAACTGTAACGATAAAATTATGAGTATGGATAGAATAATTTTACCGAACGAGGTACGGGGCTGTTGCAACTGCCGTTCACTATCGCCGGGTACTCGCGGTTGGTTGCGGTCTCGTTCGGTCGCGAAGGAGGTTGTCGAAGATGTGGTAATCGTGAGTAAGAATTTTGCCGAGAGGAAACTTGTGCAACAGAGGGGTCGACAGCAGCAAGGGAAACAAGGATTCTGGAGGTTTAGGGTTGGCAGTAAGGGTTCGTGGGTGTGGGTTGGGTAGTTATAATATTTGTAACTTGGCAAGGTGTCATTTTAGGTCCCTTGACTTTGATTCACTTGCACAATGGTTCTAATTTAATATTTTTAGTTTATATTTAGCTCATAATTTATATAGATAATTTGATAAATTACGAGAGAACATTAAGGTAACGAAAATTGTGTAGACGACGCTAACCTGAAAATACGAGGTGTCACAAGCTGGCTTTCAAAGTATAGCCGGCTGTAGGTTGAAGTATAAGTATCTCATGTTCTTGTATCTTTTATTAATGCTTTGTAATACTTGTAATAGAACGTAGAGAAGGCAATATATTGCATTCTTGAAAACCATACACTTGTGTTCTTTGTGTTCTGTCTCTTGCATTACTTGTGTTTTAGTATCTCAACACTTGGTTAATCCAGTTTACTGTTTGATTAAAGTTTAGTGAAATCTCATCTTTGTGTTGTTGTGTTGTAACTAACCCTTCAACGATCCTGCAACATGAATTGCTATTTGTAACCTTGTTATATTATGTATGAAAACCTTGGACTCTCACCAACTTTTTAGTTGACCTTTTTATTTTTATCATGTTTCAGGTTTCGTACTTGAAGATCTTCTTGTGCTCATATAGGACTTAGACCTAGTTTAAATTGAAAGTCTTATGTTATTGGTTGTATTTTGATTGTTTTGTAATTACTTATTTGTCTTGTAATGTTTTATGAATAATGATATTTAATATTATTTCAACTTAATTAGTTCCATATGCTATGAACAATTGTCTCTCATTCGTCCGTCCCGATGATTCCGCCGTCGGTCGGGGTGTGACAGATTGGTATCAGAGCCATGGTTATAGGGATTTAGGTTATTAGAAACGGAATGACCTAGACTATAACTAACTACCTTTAAACATGAGTCCTCTCATGTATTTTGTATGCTTAGATAGGATTATATATGCCTCATGTGTTTATACTTGATTATGTGATTATATGCCTTATGTGTTTATGCTTGTACCTTGAATCTTATCAATGCACACACGAACCTTAAATAATATTCTAAGGCATTATATGCCTTAATCAAATGGTTTTCAAAATGTGCTTTGAATCGTTATTCGTGGTTTTCAAGTCTCGTCAAAGTTTATGTCCTATAACTTGAAACATGTAATGATGGAAGAGAGGGATGCCTGTATCTCGAGGTGTTCTGCCTAGGCAAGGTATTCATATAAATCTAAATCAACCGATGGATCCGTTTACCTTACCTGGGAACCCTTGGGATGAGTTTCCACTTATAGGTACGCATGTCTTCATTAAGGTTATAGTTGACCTAATACTTTGATAAGTCAACGTAATGTTTTGTTTGTAAACCGAACGTTACACTCGAAACATAGTGTTATTTTGACTCGTTTTCATCATTTATTTTGTTTCTTTAAATCTTAAACTCATTATCCTATTTCTCTTAATGACCCTTAAAAATCTTCCTAAACGTCTTCCCCTCAAAACTGCTTTTATCCTGAAAACTTATTACAATGATGCTTTCATTCTAAATTGAACCCTTAATCATAACAAACATGATTCTCGTATCAATGTTACACTAATAAAATTTTGAAACCTTAATGATATAAGTAGGCAAGAATCAATCATCTAAGATCTATATTAAAATTATTACTTGAGAAGCTTTTATATTCCATCCAAAAACATCCAAAACTTATCTCCGAGTCTCGTGTCACACCAATACCTAGTGTTTTTCGCGTGACAAAACCTTCCCGAATTTCTTGAACCATTTAAGATACAAACGTTTATCAATTAAACATTATAGATTAATAATCTTGTAACCTTTGTCAAGGAGCACATGAAATTATGAATAATGAACTTAACAAACTTAAGCATATCATCCCATCATAATTAAACTCATTTGAATTTAAACGCTCCAAGAGTTCGCTTGCGAACGTGAAATGAAATCCAAGTCTCCTCATCACCTCGAAATCAGTCTACTCGTGATTAAATTTCGGGACGAAATTTCTTAAAGTAGGGGAGACTGTAACATCCGCCCATTTTCAAATTATAACCCAAACCCGAACGCATTTTGAACTTTCATACGATGAAAAAAATACATTAGTAAAACTATTTTATTTATTTTATCGAATTATACGTTAAATGCATAATTTAACCAATCTTGACTATTGTCTTATTTAATTTTCATTTATTTAATCATTTGAACAATTTATAATAAATCTTATAATTTATAAATAAAGTTTTATAAATTTATAAAGTTGGGATATTAACTATGAGTTTTTTTTAATAAATAAAGTATGAAATTTTATAAGACTTACAAGATTTATAAAGGTTTTATAAAATAAATTAACTTATTTATTTATTTTGGTCTTATAAAGTCCGGGTTTAATATGTAGTTTTTGAAACTTCATTTGAAAAGTTTAAACATAAAATGATAACCTCTTAAACTACAGGGACCAGAAAGGTAAATATGGATTAAACCCAAACCACCCCCACCCTCCCCTCGTATTTCCGGCTAACCGCCGGCAAGGGGATTCGGCCAAGTTCGGCGACCCCCTTAAGACACATATAACCACCAAATTTTTGGGCGAATCGATCCCCATCACCTCTTGAAACCGTTTCGAGCACTTAATAAACTTTAATTCGAGTTAAAAGAGTCGATTGAGCTTGAAAACTGTTGACCCCAAATCTTATAATCGTTCGAACATTAAACCTTAGTAATAACTCAATTAACTTAGCCTAATCAATCATCTATCAATTTCTAAACTGTTAACCAACATAATTTCCCATTGTACAAACAATAATCTCATACTTGATCCTTTGCAATACCGCGACCTGCAATAACATCGAAACCCACCTTCCAATCGATCTAAACCAAAATTAGTAGAGGGCTTTGAGTCTTGAACATTTCCTGAAGCTTCACACGAAGTGATTTGATTATTGTCAACATTTACTCAGCGATTGAACTCACGTTTGGCCGCGGATTGTTCTTCATTTGTTTTTGTTGATTCAAACAATCACCTGGGTAATTAAATGCATCCTTACACTCGGTTTACATGGGCAATCAAAGCCCTATGATTGATTCCATTATCGTTATCGAATTGATACTTAATTGGATTCAATTTGAATCTAGGGTTTATGTTGAATTTGGGGGATTATCTCAATAACAACTCTTAAAATTTGTTTTGTATTTGAAACCAAGATTTGGGTTTTGGCCCAACGGTTACCACACTACCACCATGAGCAGGAGGTCCTGGGTTCGAACCGGGCCTCTGCCATTTTTGCTTAAATTAGTTTTTTGTACATTTTATAATGCATAAAATTGGTATTATATTATTAAATCAAAATAAAAATTATTTTGTTAACTAAAACATTTAAGAAATTATTAAAAATTTATGAATTTAAATTGATTATTGTTTTTAAAGAATAACAAAGGTTATAAAACATTATTAACAATTTTATATAATTTAAATACTATAAATCTATTATGGTTTAAATTTAGGTGATTTCAAAACATTATAAATTTACATGTTTAATAACTAAGTTATTTAAATAATTATATAATAATTGATTACTCATCTATTCATTTAACTATGTTATATATAATTAGTTAATAAAGTTATTCCTTAAAATTTTATTTAAATTCTTGAATTTATAAAACAATATAATTTGCTTTATTCTTATTTTTAAGGTTTTGTAATATAAAACCTTTATGATAAATTATTATAAAAGCTCAAAACTTTACAAAATGATTTTAAATAATTTTAACGTTATTTAAATAAGTATTTAATTAATTCTTTTTATCAAGTTTTAAATAATAATTATTAAATTAATTATTTTTTTTCACATATTATACTTAACTTCTATAACCTAAATTTTTAAATCATTCTTAATTATATTTGGTCTTAATTGGTTTATATTATTTTTGTTAAACCAAAACATAAACGATTCATTATTTTACTTAATTAATTAAACCCCCAAATTCTAATTGAAACCCTAGTTCATGTCTAATTGATAATCTCATTATCAAACTTAATCTTGGAATCTATACGTTTAGGCAACTTGTAAAAGAAATCGTTGGAGTCTCGTCTACATTCTTATCATCATATTATTTACATCTTGTGAGTCTTCCATTTGAGTTTCCTTGCCATTTTTTTACATTTTTCACACTATTTTGGGGTGAAACATGATACTTATACATCATACACTTATAAACGTTTGAGATTTGTAAAGCACTTGCAATTCATCTTTATATTTTGTCATGGTTATTTGTGTGTTGTAAGTGATTATATGAGATACATAGTTTGTTTACAATCATTAACTATTGCTAGCCTGGCGACGTCTTAGATCTTTGGGCCTGACAAGCCTATTTGGTGCTAAAGTCAATGTATTGCCGACTCCTAATGACGTATGCTTGTTCATCATGGGAACCAAATACACTTAGCCAATCTTATATACTTGTAATCAAGTCGAGGTTTGGTTGTAATGATATGTGTTCTATAACCTTACTGGGATAAACTGTGAGCTCACATGGGATAGGGTTTGTGTTCGTGCAAGATTCCAATACAAATGGAAAACTTCGTCAAAGAATTGTTATCCAATGAATCATGATCGATTATTAGAGGTCTAAAAGAAGAAATTTACGCCATCTTTTTGTTAAGTTTATGGTGTATTTGAAAGACCGCAAATAAGAGATGTTTCAACAACAAGCAAGAGAATGATGTGGAAGTCATTAGCGAAATCAAGTCCAAATCTTTTCTTTGGATAAAAGAAAATAAAAGAAAGTCTGGTAACATATATCCGAAACCATGATGTAATTTTGATCTTTCTAGCATCAAACTAGTTTCATATTTAAAAATATCATCTCTTTTGTGGTTAAAAGAAACCAAAAGAACCTTGATGGATCAAATAACTATCTTAAACAGTAGCAAAAAATATCTAGAACAAGTAACTAATATTGACTAGATATTAAAGATTTATAAAAGCTGGTCTCTCTCTATATACTATTATATATATATATATATATAATATATATATATATATATTATATATATATATATATAATATATATATATATATGATATTGAGCAGTCTTAGCAATTTGACCATGTATAAAACTAACACCACCACCAACATGGACTCCTGTTTTGTTTGTTTTTTATTATTTCCATCAATTCAACTAAAGTGATAAGACTAGTGGGTGCCTTCCAATCATCTTCTCACCAAACGACAACAGTGACTAAATATACATTATTTTATTTGAATTCAGTTAGTGAAAATATCATTCATCTATTACTTTGAAACTCAATTGACAAAAGACTCCCTATAAAGGTTAGAAATATTATTGCTTTCTTTTTATAAATATTGTAAGTTTTATTGTACCGATTTACTTTTTTTTTTGTTTCATCCGACTAGACATCTAAACATAAACCGTCAATCACAACCAACATGTTGAAAAAAAATAAAATGATTTCTGATTTTTAAGTTGTTGTTTGTTTTTTCTGCAGGAAAACGTCTGCAGTCTGCGGAACACATCTGCAGCAGAAGAGGTGGACCAAATGTGTACAGTCTGCAAGAAAAATAATGTTTGTTTTTAACATCTGTAGAATGGTAAAAATATTCTGTAATTAAATAAACCTATTTTTTAAACCTATTAAATTAAACTTATTTTTTAACACTTGTTTCCTTGAACTTGTAACACACACACACATCCATACGTACAAGCAACCGACGGGCGAGGTGTGAGGGCGGGGGGGGGGGGGGGTCGACGGGCTCAGGTAGGGGGAGGGGGAAGACGGGCGTAGGTAGGGGAGGTGGAGGCGACTGACGGGCGAGGTGGGAGGGAGGGCCGGAGCAGGTGGGGGGAGGGGGAGGAGGAGGTGAGGGCGGCGGTGGTCCGGCCGGTGGGGGGTGGTGGGGCAGCGGTGGTTCGGCCAGTCGGGGAGGTGGGGCGGAGGTTATCCAGTCGGTGGGGGGAGGTGGGGTGGCCGATGGGGGGAGGTGGGGCGGCCGGTGGGGGAGATGGAAGGAGGTGAGAAGAGGTTAGAAGATCTCAGAAGTCATAAGTCCACATCTTCTTCATGCAAATCTCAAGAATATATTTTTAATTAAACGTCTTCTAAAAAACAAATACTATGTGCACTCAAAACTTCTTCCCGCGTCTGCGTACACGCAGATGAAGAGATAGGAAAGAAGTTTTAATAAAAAAACAAACATCACCTTAGTGTCACAAACAACCTCTTCATGACTTACCTTTCTCAATGAGATATGTCCCGTCATTGTTTATACGACACAACATGAGTGACTCCAATACAATCTGCAGCCATTGACGGAGGATTTAGGGGGGAGGGGGGGGGGTTCATCTTTTTTTTCATCAAGTGTTAAACTTTAGTATGTAGTGTAAATTTTTGGTCTGATAATATTAATTTTTATTCTGGTAATACTAATTTTTGTTCTAATAATATAAATTTTTATATAAATTTTGAGTTCTCCTCTTTTTAAAAATTAAATTTACTCCCACCACCGTCTACAACACGACTTCTTACACTAAACAATATTATCTTGCTCCTTACAACCTTTTTTGACTATCCGAGTCGAACTTGTTTTGTAAATCACTCGTATTGAATCGCTCTCATCCAAACATACTTTAACAGTTACTTTTATAATTCATAACTAATTATTACTTGGTAAAACCTAAAATGTCATGTATATGATGCGTTTTCTGTTTGTTTTATGGAATGATGGTCGTTATGGGTCCCCAAACTTGAACTAATCATATGCAATGTGGGTCCCACCTTCACATCTCATGGCGGCCATCTATGATCTATCCTATATTCATCTGCCTAACAAATGAACAAATCACTTTAGATTCATGCACCCAAATCGTATCATCTTTTAATTTATCAAAGTTTCTTGACCCCTTTTCACTTTCCATCAAGAATCTAGGGTTTACTGCATACTACAACATGAAAATTTGATGTATGTATCAGAAGATTCAGTCTTTTGATTGTGGGTCTTAACCCATTTGCAGGCTCTTGAATCTTGACCTATTATCACTTCCAACCAAGATTTGAAAGCTTGCTGCAGGTTGGAACATGAAAATCTGATGTTATACAAGCTTCTTGCTTACTAATTCATCAAAGATTTGTAGATTACAGTGGGTGTTAGCTCAATTGCAGTTTTGTCCGCTTTCAATCTTGAATTTAGGGTTTTTTTGCATACTGGAACATGAAAGTTTGATGTTTTTTAACTGTTTTGGTCACTTATTCATCAAAAGATTCAATCTTTGATTTTGGGTATTAACCATAATGGAGAAACAGATTAGTTTTAGATTGGGGAAGATGGAAAAACAGCAAAGTTTTCGTGTTTCTGCGATGGAGAAACAGAAGAGCTTTCGAATAGCTATGGGAAGACAGATGAGTTTTGGTGTTGACAGAAGAAAAACTAAAGATTCACCTGGAAAAAGAGGTGATTCAATGCTTCATTTGGCTTGTAGGGGAGGTAATCTATCGAAAGTCATTGAAATCCTGCAAAATCTTGGACTCGCCTTATCGAAACAGAATCAAGAAGGGGAGACTCCTCTTTATGTTGCTGCAGAGAATGGGCATGTTCATGTTGTAGCTCAGTTTTTGAAACATCTTGATCTTCAAACTGCCTCAATTGCTGCCAATAATGGATTTGATCCCTTTCATATTGCTGCAAAACAGGGGCATTTAGGTATGATTCACATCCTTTATTAATTTGAAATTCACTTGTTAGCTTGTGTGTTACATCTGCCTCTCATACCAATCAATATTCTCTTTTACCCACAAAGAGCTCACGCTTAACCGTAAAGTTCCTTAAATCTTATCCACAGCCAATGCACCAAAAACACATTGGTGATATTTGAGGCTAGACATTCTTTGCCCATGTGGGAATTGCATAGGGAACAATATGTTGTCTCTTGAAAGTGATAATGTTTGAAGTTGTAATTATCAAAAGTTGTAATAAATGCATGAATATTTGGCAGATGTTCATTATTTAAGAAGTTAATGATGTAAGGGTCAAAGAGTATTTGCATTAAATGTGTAATGAGCCAGATAACTAGAAGAAGAAGTGTGTCTTTGTTTATAACTTTTAAACATTTTAAAAGTTTGTTCACATCATGGATTACTGTCTTTAAGTTGGTCTGTTTGTCTAAATCTTGCAGAAGTTTTGAGGGAGCTTTTGAATTCTTTCCCAAATCTGGTTATGACCACAGACTCTTCCAATTCAACTGCTCTACACACAGCTGCAGCTCAAGGACACGTTGATGTGGTCAACCTGCTTCTTGATGCTGATTCAAATCTAGCAAAAATAGCCAGAAACAATGGTAAAACTGTGCTCCATACTGCTGCAAGAATGGGTCATTTGGAAGTTGCGAAATCAGTATTGAATAAGGATCCAAGTATTGGTTTCAGGAATGATAAGAAAGGCCAAACTGCTCTTCATATGGCAGTTAAGGGCCAAAATATGGATATGGTGGTTGAATTGATTAAACCTGATCCAACTGTTTTGAGTTTGGAAGATAACAAGGGGAATACAGCTCTGCATATCGCAACTAAAAAGAGTCGTACCAAGGTTTTTCCTTCAACCTCTATGCTTGCTTATCCACTCATTCTAGGCCAATACTGATCAATTTAGCATGTTGAAGCTAGTTTGGTTGGGTTGGGTTGACCGCTAACACTTTTTGTCCGCTTTTTGGTTTTTGATAAATAATGAATGGGTTAGTTATGGTTATAAACTCAATATTATTGCAATAGTAGTCTAAACCTTCAAATAGAACAATATTGGAGGTTGCAACATTAATTATAAACTTTGGGCATCTTTCAACCCGTTCCCCTTTTAGCCAAACTTTTTTATTTAACTCATTCGTGACATATGGATATCAAAGAACTCGTAATAATTTATAATCTTTTATTTATACTTCTTGTAACTCACAGATTGTGAAATGCCTGCTATCATTTGAGGACATCAATGTCAATGCAGTCAACAAGGCTGGAGAGACACCTCTTGACATTGCAGAAAACTTGAAAATTGTTGAGATGATTAATATCTTAAAAGAAGCAGGAGCTGCTCACTCTAAGGACTATGGTAAACCGCCTAGTGCCGCCAAGCAACTCAAGCAAACAGTCAGTGACATAAAACATGATGTTCAGTCCCAAATACGACAGACCCGTACTACAGGATTCAGGGTTCGCAAGATTGCAAAGAAGGTTAAAAAGCTCCACATCAGTGGGCTTAACAACGCCATAAATTCAGCCACTGTGGTTGCTGTTCTTATAGCTACAGTTGCTTTTGCAGCCATTTTCACTGTCCCGGGCCAATATGTTGAGGAAAAAAAAGACGGGTTTTCTCTCGGGCAAGCGAATATAGCCAAAAACGCTGCTTTCATTTTGTTCTTTTTGTTTGACAGTTTAGCCCTTTTCATCTCATTGGCAGTTGTGGTGGTTCAGACATCTATTGTGGTAATTGAAGAGAAGGCTAAAAGACAACTGATGTTTGTGATTAACAAGCTTATGTGGTTGGCATGTCTTTTTATATCAATTGCCTTTATTTCGTTGACTTATGTGGTTGTTGGGTCCCACGAGAGGTGGCTTGCTATCTATGCCACTGTGATTGGTGCCACTGTTATGTTGACTACAATCGGGTCAATGTGTTATTGTGTTGTGAGGCATAGGCTGGAGGAAACTAAGTTGAGGAACATAAGACGGGCTGAAACTAATTCACATTCTTATTCAATGTCAATGGCATCTGATTCTGAGATTTACAGTGAGAAATACAAGAGAATGTATGCTGTCTAAGAGAAATCGAGTTCAGGGGCATTTCTGGAATTATGGTTAGTTGGTTACCAATAGGTCCATACCTGGGATTACACCATTTCCATAGTTCCTAACTACTTGTGGCTCTAACCGGGACTTAAACACGGACAAGAAAGTCCAGAGGTCAGATGACTAGTGTTGGTTATACTTCCGGTGAGTTTATTCAATGTAATAGATTCTAATCATACGAACGTCTATGTTTGTATATAATTAATAGAACACAATTTCATTGCAGGAAAAGTTCTGCTCATTGCTTCTGTTAAGTTATTCTTATGTCATGATAGTTTAACTGTGTATGTACATGATGAAACTACAGGTAGCAGCATACTGAGCAGGTTGGGTTGGGTAGTCGCTAAAAACAGGCCAACAGTGAGATTTAAAATACAATAAATGGTAACAACTTGATTTTTAAATAAAATGATTAAACATGCTCTACTCGTTAAGAATACACCATTTCTGACTGGTTATGCTACCTTTATTTATTTTTATCTGACCTATTGAGATAAAAACATACTCAGAATCACACCCATAATGAGCTGAAATCACTATCTTTATATGTGATTATCAAATCTAGTGCAAGTTAGAATCTTTTTGTTTCATAATTGCACTACATAACAATATAATTAGTTAATTCAACAAAAAACCTTAACAATTTAAGCTGTCTAGTGCACAAAATTCAACAATAAAACACAAATCAACCTGTTGCTAAAAATGATCAAGGTTCTTGGAATCTGGCACTGCATCAGCATGTTGTATATACATCAAGGAGCCATGTAGCAGCAGATTCTTGTCTCTAATTTCCGTTCTGTACTAGCTAGCAAATTTTAATTTACTCAATGTTCATGTCTACATCGTTGATGATCATCAAGCTTATCAATATGTTTAGAAGACCGAAGATGAGAACTTTGATGCTTTTTAGAACCAAGACCTTTTGTTGACGGTTCATGCTGGATTGTGTTCTTGGGAGAATAACAGTGGCGTACATGACATTGGTGACTTCTTGTATCAGTTGATTTGCTGCCTCTAATTACTAATGATAAGATGACTAACTTGTCGCGTGTGTCTTCAGAATGCCAATATTGTGGGGCCCCCTCATCTTCCGATGTTTGTGTGTCATCATGGTGTATTGAGATTTCTGCGGTATTTCCTGGTTTTATTATGCCTACAGCAGGATCCACCTACATCACAATTTCAACCAATTTATATAAAGACAAGCCAACTCAGATTGTAGTTGTTTGGTAACGGGTCAAACGGGTAAATCTATTTAAAAGTAGATAAAAATAGAACGAGTCAAAATCCATCTAGAGTGCGTGCATTCAAATGATGGGAAAGATCTTAAATCGTTTTGCTTCAAGAAAGCTATATTATATATGTTTACAAAGTTCAAATAATTGGACAAAAAAGTGTTGGTGACACATTTTGACCCGAACCCGTTTTGGTTTGTTACCCAACCCACCAGACATGCCCATCTGCCACTTCAATTCTCAAATCTTGAAAAAGGCCTATAAAAACAAGAAAACGGCCAGTAGTTGCTTAGATTACCTCAAGCCACCGAGGAAATCCAAAAGAACCTCTGTGTCGATACTCCGGTTCTTCACCATCTTTAATCGCAGAAAGACCTTCACATAAAATTTGAAAAATTGCATCTTCTTTGTTGCTTCTATTTGTGATGGTTAGAGAACGTGTTTCTTGATTTTGAAGAACTATATTGTTTGTACTAAGTGAAGTATCTGGAACACAACGTAATTCTTCACGTATAGATCTTATTTTTTCGTTTGAGATGAATATCTTCCCGAATTCTTGTCTTCTCACAGATCTATCCACATGGGCAATTTGGACTTTAAACTTGCAGCGAACAGGTTTGTGATCACTTTCTACGACATCCATACAAGCTTCATACCTGTAAATGTCATCACAAAGAGAAAATGATGTAAATCATAGAAAAGGTGTAGTAAGAAGGAAGTTCCTAAAGAGACCTACTGCCAAACTGAAGCAACAACAGGGCATGCTAAACTGCATTCTGATGTTGGTGTTGAGCGGTTGTCTCGGTATAATATTCTATCACACCATGCGGGTATCCGTTTTTTCTCTCCAGAATCGTATCCTGAAACAAAGATTGTGAAACTTTTCATATATCATTCTTACGTGATCTTGATTAGAGGTGACAGTGTTGATCAGTTTACTTATAAATGGCCAAATGGGTAATGATGTATCTTTAACGAGTCAAATAAAAAATTAGCAAAAATGAGACCAGCAAATGGGCCAAATGGGTTGAAAATCGCCCAGAGAGATTTTAATGCAAAAAACCTCTTGAATCATTCTATTCAAGAAATCTAGATTGTTACTGAAATAATAAGATTTTTGTTAACAAATCAACAAATTATTTATAAAAAGTTCAAAAGACTATTACTACATTATTACTAAATAATCTTAAGCTTTTGAAGCATATTCGACACACTGCATGTTTATAAAAAAGTTAAAAAATTTGACCCGTTATCACCCCGCCTGCCCATCTTCCCATCACTATTCTTCATCAATCTTACCTCCTAAACCAGGTTTCCCTCTCTCAAACTTGTAAGTTGGAGGAAAACTGATAAGTGCTTCTCTCATTCCCTGAAAAACTCTCCCAGCTTTCATTTCAGCTCTAAGCTGATCCTTTTCTCTCAGCCAATCAAAACTCCTTTGCGAGACAAAGTCACGCGCTTCATCATATGTTATTCCAAAAAGGCGGTAATTGAAGTCTCCACAAAAGATAACCATGTCAGCTTCTGCTAGATCCGGCTTCCCCTCATCAGGATTGATAGCCACTGACTGATCATATAAAAAATAATTTCATAGCATACCACACATTATAGATATGAAGATAATTTACACATACATATTGTATACTTACAGTAGCAGGGCGAAGCATCTGGGCAGTAGAAGAGACACCAGCTGAAAGAATGAGGAGAAACCATAGCAAGCCAAAGGAATAATAAAGCACCCAAAATAAATATGTGGAGAAGGCAAGAGAGCAACACAAAAACAGGTATCGCGCCATACCAGATGCATTATTGATTGATCGACCGAATGTGATGTTTTTGTATATGTGATCAAAGTCTGCATTCCTGCGGTTGACTGCTTCCAAATGTGCAGCCAGGTGACAGTTTACAAAGCACATTATTCTGTCGTAAACTCTCAATCTCAACCCTACACCCCCCTGAAAGAAAAGAAAACAAAGAAGAATGTTTAAAGACCACTTTATGTCAAGATTTTGTACATGAAAAAGAGGTGTCAGAATGGTTTTTGCTGACAGGACAGGATGGGTAAATTTAGAACAGAGTAATTTCAGCATGGTTTAAATCAGGTTGTGTTGAATACAGATATTTATTTCTTTATAAACAGTTTTGGTGACAAATATGATTTAAAAAAAATATATTAATTACAGTCTTTTTCTATAAAAAAAACATGTAATGTTACACGGACATTGTGTATACTTTCAACTGTTCTTCATTAACTTTTCTGATTTATTTTACATGCTTGACCATCTAAATCAAAAGATAACCTACTAAATGATTAAAACAGACCACCTCTTATAAAAAACAAGATGTTTTTGTGAACAAACATGTATACCTTATTGCCAATAGTACGACCCAATCCACAAGCAACTGCTGCAACATCAAGATCCCCAACGTGTGTTCTAAGACTTTTTTTTACCCTAAAAAAGACATGTTACAATGATGTAGCATATATAAGAAATGAAAGATGGAAACTTTTTGGGCAAAAGTACAAAGTAAAACATTGGTCACAATGAATTTTTCTTTTCACATAAAGCTTATATCAGTGTATGATTCTGTATCTGTGGAAGTAATACCAAATGGCTATGAGCAGGCCCGCTAGCTGCCTAGATCCTACACGTTCGAAGCTAGATCCTTCGCCCATAGCTTTCCCAATGGCATCTTGCCACCATTGTCCATTAGTACTCCCTTCAACACCTATCTGCACTCAACATCAAAACCAATGAGTGCAAAATGCAATTAATTTATCTGAAAATAAATGCTAAACCAGAGGATCTCATTGTTTCTGATGAAGATACAAAAAACAGATTTAGCCTTAATGTGATTAAACAGTTACGAAAATAGACATTTTTTAATGCAAGTGGAGTTGTTTTCGCCCATAAAGTAACCAACTTCTATAAACTTCAATTCAAGTTTATCTTAAACCTTGTCAACATGTAACTGGTTTCTAGATGCCATCATCACGCACTAGAAAAAAGTTAACATGGTCAAACTTATTGACACACGATATGCCACATTATCATTTTGACCTGGTAATCTCTATGAATTACTTTATATCAAAAGTTTTGGAACTTTCAAGGGTTGTTAAGTGCAAAACACATGATTGGTCACCCTTTTATGCAATAATCTCAAGCTAAATTCAAGAACCATCAAAAGAATCAAAACCTCTTACAGTTTCTTTAGCAGCAGACATAGCGAGAAATCCTGCTCCCATTTCCACTTCTTGCAAGCCAACTACTATAATATCAACATCAGAAGCTTGTGATCCTACCCATGAAACAAGTGCTTCTTGGCATGGTTTCCCTTGGCCAACGTTCCATGTACCAACCATAATCTTAACTGTTTCAAGTGTATTGTACATATGTTCTCTTTTGGCTAATTCTGGTCTTAAGATATTATCAAGAGGCCCGGGAGATGAAATGTACCATCCACGTATACCACCATGTGTAGCTAAACTAAAAATCGACCCATTCCCAACTACCATTTTTATAACAGGTCCATTATGAGCAATCCAACCCGCAATCAAATCCCCTCAAGATCAATCACTTGGACCATACCACTCACATACCCGACCCATATCCGCGGCCCATATGTACAAAAACTAAGAACTGCACAATGGTGGTGATGAAAATCATGCAAACGGGTTCCATTAGCGTCCCATTGGACCAACACACCGTTTGAACATCCGGTCCAAATCATTCCATCATAAGCAAGCAAAAGGGCTTCGGTCTTTTTAGCATCTTCAGCTGCAAATGCATTCGTACCCTTCGTTGCAACTCGCCTAACTGCATCTGCAGCTCCAATTATAGCGTTTCTTGACCTCTGCAGAAAGCTACCTCCTTGTTGCTTTTCTTTTTTGGACTTTGAACCACCTTTTACACTAACTTCTTCTTCTACAGGTTGATCTTTCTCTGATGGTGCATCAACTCGATTCTCGATTTGTCCATCTACGTTGTAAACTTTCAGAAGCTCCCTGGTACGAGCATCCCTGTAGTCGCAATAATCACTTTTTAACATTTAAATAACCATATTCTGCTTCTGATTATTGGGTTAAACAATTAGTTTTAGACAAACAGTTTCATACCATCTGCATCAAAGCTGACTTATGAAATGTCATGTTTGGTCATCTGATTTATAAGTCTCTAAAATAATCAGAATTTGTCACACAACTTGTCATTTCATATGTCATCATACATAATACTTGTATACATATATAAGTATATAACCAAGAGAAAATCATACCACAATGAGAAGCTGATAGAACTAGCTGCCCATATCTTAGACTTGACATTATCAGACAACAAAAACTTCACATCTGAAGAAGGTATACTACAAACACCATTAACAGTAGCTTGACTTTTAAGGTCAACACTCGACCGTTCAACCAACAAAGCAGCCATATGGCGCTCTTCAGGCGATAAAGACAGCGACTTTTCAACCGCATCCCACGGCCAAACCTTTATCACACCATTCTCAGACCCTGTCCATATGTCACCTACACATTTCAAACAAATGGCTTAAATCACCAAACCACATATCGCGATCAAAATATATATCATTAAGCATGCTGTGACCATTACAGGTTGTTGGAACACTGAGTTACCATAAGAAGAAGCCACCATCGAAAGCACAGGACCGCGGTGGTACGCTTGAAACGAAAGACCTTCTTTGAATGGTGCATCATCTTTAGGCTGCTGATCCATCCTCCATGATCTAACTTTACCATCTTTATGCCCACTCCAGACCAATTTACTCGCGATATCTATCATCAAACATGTGGCTGGCGAGGTGTTGGCAGACTCGTAAAAGGGTGCCGCATCTTCATCGCCTCGACGAGCCCGACCCCCAATCCCCAACCCCGGCTCGAACGCATCAGAAAAGTTCCAGAACCTGACACCAGACTCCTGACCGGCCCATAGTTGGGTCTCGGTGCAAGCAATAGTCCGGATGAATCTCCCTACTTGAGTCTCTCGTAATGGGTGCGGTCTGAGCTCGAGGGCAGTGGGCCGACCAGGGTGGACCGCTGATCGTGATGGCGCTTTAAAGAATCCGGCCCCACCACCAGTGCCAGAAAACTCTGGCATTTGGCTGTGTTTGTCCCATGAGAGGGACGAACTATTATTATTACTAGTACTATTGTTATTATTATTGTTGTCATTGTTGCTGGTATTGTTATTGTTATTGTTGAGGTATTGGTTAAGGGGGTGGTCAGCGGTGGCGTAAGGGCGGAAGTCAAGATCATCGTCATCATCATTGTCTGATGGGTGGTTGGCGGTGATGGTGGCGTCGTCGAGGCTGTGTTTGCGGTGGTGGTGTTTGGGGTGGCGTTTGAAATTGGTGCCGGTGTTGGTGCGAAGCTGCTGGGAATGGGACTTGCCGGTGGTGGACGGTGGCGGAGCGGTGGCCAGAGCAGATAAAGCATCGGCTTCGGCGTCATCTAGCTCGTGGCTCATTTTCGGATGAATCGAGACGATTTGATCAGCTCATGAATTGAAATGCACAGATGATAAGTGATGATGATGATGATAATAATAATTAGATCGATCTATTGATTGATTAATGGATGAAAGAATGAAGAATTGAAAGAGAAGATTAACAGGAGATTGTTGTGAGGGTGAAAAGAATGAGGCTACACGTACGGAACAGGGTCTCTCAACGCCATGCAAATGTTATAACTCAAACTGATGGCCCCAATATTATTCTGCTTGTTTGTAAATATTATGTTATTGTTTTTATATTTTGATTTTATATCATAACTTATTCTCTACGGAATGTGGGATAGCTGGTACGGTGGTTGATTTGTGATTTTAAAGTTAGTGATTTAACTCTTCTTGCATAAAATGTAGGATAAGACTGTATCTAACAGATCGTGAAGCTATTTGGCCCAGCCTCAGATCCTGGGTAAAATGAAAGTTAAGTCAAGCATCAGATACATCTTTTATTGTATTTTATTCTAATACTTTTATGAGAAAGTTAAATTATTTGGAGTCTATATAACAAACACGTTCGAGCTTGAACTTCATATATAAAGCTTGAATACAACGAACCTATAATTTATGTAGGTAAGATGATTTGTATACATTATCTGAATAGCAATAGTAGAGTGTTTTTAAGATTAAATCACTGTAACTTGCACTCCACAAGACTAGAATTCATAACCTGATTTGTAACCTTTTTTTATAACGTAAACTCATACACTCATCTAACTTACTTCTAATTCTACACCACAAATAATATGCATCAACCTGATATAGACGTGACATATAGTTACAACCATATATAATTGTGTAGGGGGTTAAAGGGGGGTATCTTTGAAGTAGCACATATAGTTTGTATATATGATATGTGACATTGTACTACTAGAAAGGTTGTTAGAAATTCAAGTATATTCGGTTCTAATTGAAGTATATTCATTCAAATACATGTGCATGCTCAATGAAATTACACAAATGTGTGTACAGAAGGAAATTATATATTGCACATAATGGTTTCCTACACCTTTCAAGTTGTTTACTTCGTCTAACAAACAATAACAATCGGAATAATAATAATAATAACGCGATCACACCACAAAACGGGCCGACTTCTCTATAGTGATTGCAAAGAAAAATCAGCAGAAATGAGTAGTGGTGTGCTGCATTTGATGTGTACACAAAAACACCTATTCAATTAATCAATCTAGGTAGAATAGAGTTACAATTTTCCTAAGATTCTTTGCTTCTTGGCATGTTTCCATAAGCAATCGGCTGTCGTGAAAAGCAAAACAGATGACTTGCTGTACTTGAGATATGATATCCATGTTACACAGCCTGCAAGTTCATGATTATCTCACAACACAAATTAAACCAGAGATTATACTTGATGAATGGTGACACAGAAAATTCTGTTCAAGACTGTTTATATGAAATTCTTAGAAATTCTATTCGAGACCGTTGATATGAAATTCTTATATGGAGTGCTAATTGCTAACCAAGATTTGGATCGCGCTTTGCAAGTGGTCTCATGATTTTGAATAATATAATAAAACTGGCTATAATATATGGTGTTTGACAAATTCTGAAGATTGAGAATTTGACTACATACAATCAGACGTTGGTTTGAAAAAAGGCAGTGGGTCTTCTGACTTGTGAGAAATAAATCTATCAAATTAGGTCCAGAAGGGGTAAATGTAAATTTAGTTTACCCTATCAGTTATTTTTTATTTTTTTGCAATTAGTATGATGTTTACTCCAAAACTTATGACTTGATACCTGAATAAAGGACAATCGAAGCAATCTGTTTATCCAACAACATATTTTGATTATCAATAAAAAAGAAACTTTCAAAATCAAAACCCAAATCCAAGCATCCTTTAACTCTTTGAAAAATAATAATTGTATAAAAAGGTGGTTAATTTAAGGATTTGACAAACCTGCTGGCTTCAATCAATGGGAGATGATCGTTGTGAGGTTTCTCAATCACATTTTTCACCTGCATGTCCAAGAGAGAGAAACATTAATTTTCTCATAAATCTTTAGCCCTTAATTACTTTATCAAGAACCATGTAAATGTACAAGAATTTTGGTTAGCATGATTTTTATATTTTAATTATCAAGCATAGTCGAACATAAACCAAAGGGTTACTTGCGTTTAAAAAAGAGAGAAGGTAACCGCTTCTAGTAGAATTACTATTTCATGAAAACATCTTTTTACACCCATAAGAACCCTCGACACGTATAGGCACCAGATCAAAAAGATCTGATGTGGTAGACGAGTAGATGACACGTCAGTACAGTTGAAAATGTTGATATTTTATGTATATGTTCCGCAATATATGCATGCTACATGACAATAAGTGTATTTAGTTTAGCAAAAATGACCAGCAAAAATGCTGATGTGGAGGATACCACATCTGGACAAGTAATACAAAGTTTAACCATTTTGACTCCAAACAAAAGGTTGTTACCCAATGGCCCCGACCCGACCATTTGCAACCTCTAAATTAAGGTTGCGAAAACCACTTTGACGGCCCATCAAGCTACCAGACCTACTAATCTACTATAACCTAGTAGTCAAAATCCACATACTCAAGCTAGATTGGTAGATAAAAAAGAGCTTTACTTCAAAATTATAAACTTTCTTATTAAACAAATGAAATTTGCAATGAAACAAAATGAGAAAATAAGTAAATTCTTACTTTTGAAAGCAATTCTTGGCTCTCAGGGGGTTGTTTTTTCAAACTTTGAGGCAATATAACAGTAAGCAATTCTGGCATCTCAGCTCTTAGTGCACCTCTAATTACAGCAGCATTAGTACCAGAAGCTCCTGATGTAAAAATGTGATTTTTCTGCAACCAAGATTGAATGTCAAGTTCAAGTCAAAAAAACCCTCCTATGTTTTTTGAAATTTATATTTATATGTTGTAATAATACTGTTTTTTGTTACCATAACCAAGCATTATTTTAAAAATAAGTAAAACGACAAAAATGTATGTGAGACAACCCAAACCTGGCCGACTTCAACAAGTACTAAAGAAGTTACTTGTTTAACCCATTAACAATAAAGTAAAAGTAGCACCACATGTATATACCGTTATGACCATAGCATAGCTGAGAATCTCAATGAGCTCTTGATGCATGAATCCCATATTCCGTGTCCCAAAAAAGCCAATGTTCCGTGGTCCTTGTTGCTGAATTGCTAGTAACTCCTGTGAAGTAAAACATATGATGAGAATATTATATGCAGCTAACCAAAATTTGACAATAAAAACCTAATAATCAACAATAAAAGGTATGGTAATCAGAAATGCTTTTTGAACAAAAATAAAGTGCCCCATAAGGAATGAGCTTTTCGGTCTATGATTATGAAGAATTTAATGGAAATTTAAATTACTTTCAAGACTAAGGGATCAGAACATGTGAGTGTAAAGAACAAATGTCCCCCTGGAGTTAACCAAGATATAACTTCTGCTAATTATACCAACAAAAAATGAGTCGCAACACGCAAGAAGATATAACACATACCTGTAGGTAATCAACATCTGGGGAAGGTTTATATTCTGAGACAAGAACTGCACCAGAGCCTTCGACAACAGTTTGGGCCTGAGTTGGAACTTGAGTTCCAATTTCATCATCAGAACCCCCAAACAAATTTACTTCATTCCCATCTTCAATCCTTAAACAAACAATGCCTTGATGTCGTTTGCCACAAAGCCACTATAAAAACAGAGGGCCCTGGTAGTAAATTATCAGTGAAACCAACTGAGCTTTCAAAGAAACAATTATCAATTTCAAGTTGACAATTCAAATAGCATGACTAAGAGGGTGTTTGAATTGGCATTTTAAAACTGATAATCTGAAAAAATCAGATTTTGATGTTTTGACACTCAATTTATTTTACTTCTAATTATTTAGGGGCCAAATAATTGGTTTTGGACAATAAGTTTATGAACAGCTGCAAAAAAACTGTAATATACAGAAATGCAAACTTAAAAACTTTTCACTTATATAATTACTCAGTTATATCCATCTTTAATCTTACTGCATCTGATCATTTCTTTTCTAGTTTGCATCATGGAACTATGAATCACAGTGCATGGGAGATACAAATAATATCTATGCTAGAGAGACCAAACAATCTAAAGTGATAACTTTTTCTATTTTCCGTGATCAAACACGTGCCACTTCTTTTCACTTGTCAAATTCTATTTGGTTATTCATGAATTCTTTGATACAAAACCAATCTTTATCTTATTTAGATGTCGTAAAAAGAGCCGGTTGGATAACAGATCAAAATTGTTCTAGATCAAAATAATTTCCAAGAGTCAAATAATTGACTAGAAACACTTTTTGTCCATTGTTTTTTTATAAATTATTCGTGTGTCAAATATGAATGCACAAATTATATTTTTTAATTGTAAAATATTTCTAATAGATTGATTTTGAAAGTTTTATGCATTAAAAGTATGTTTTCAGTGACTTTTGGCCCGCTTGACACGTTAGAACCCTTTCTTTTAAGTTGATTTTTTTTATTTTACCCCTTTGATGGTTTAGAGATATAAAATAGCCCAAATCGACCCATTCATTGGTAAATGGGTCAAAATTCTCACCTTTGCCTAATCTAGATGCCTACTTGGTACATTTTCCTGTTCAAAGTAATGCATAAGCCTACATTGAAGATAACCAAACTACCTGAAATGAACTCAGCATTTACAATTCTGCATATCCTCTCTTAACCTAATGGCACAACCCTAACAGTGTGGCCACACATTGAACTCGACATTTACAATTCTACTAAGGGCATCTTCATTGTGTACACCAATTTTGGTGTAAAAAGGGCATTTTTGCACCAAATTCGGTGAAACTCCAATGTATACACCAAATGCTTGTACCAAATAGTTAAACTAGTTAAAACTTATATTTTATATTTATATTGTAATTTAATTCAATTAGATTATTTATGTATAAAACTAAATACTTAATATTTTAAAACTTTTATTACATTTACAAAATTATATTTATGATGGTTAATAACTAACTAATTATTAGTAAAAAAAGGTTAATTGTATTTAAAGTACTTAATTTGATTTTATATCTACATATATCTTTAACAAAGTAAGTAATTGTAAAACTTACTAAATAATTAGAAACGCACTATTAGAGAAGATAAACCTTGCGTTCAATTTTAGACCATAGAAAGGTTTCAACGAGATGGTTTCAGTGGTTTCTTTTGTATGAAACAGCATTCTATCATTTATATTGAGTAAAGATAAACTAAATAAATTAATCAATATCGAGAAGGGCATATAAAATAACATGCTATTCAAAAGGGTTAAAGCTCAAAACAGAACTTTTAGAAATATAGTGTGGTGAAACTTTTGCACCGAATTGATGGAAAAATGACTAATTGAATAGTTTTATACTAAATTTGGTATGTTGGATGGAGATAACTTTTTACACCAAAACATCAAATATGGTGTTTTGGTACATACATTGTAGATGCCCTTGTGTCCATGTTGTCTCTCATGGATACCTTGTGTACAAGTTGTCTATTCATGGTCACCTTGTGTACATTTGTACAGGTTGTCTTTTGATCGCAAATTCCAGATTTGCAAAAGGTTAATATCAATAAATGATCTATGGTCATATTTTAATCATAAGAAACAAACAGTCTGTAATCTTATAAGTTCCAAGCTTCGCTTTTTTAACATATTTTGCAACTCAAGACACCAAGCTTCAAGAATCTTAAAGTTACGGAAAATTCCATTCATATTACGAAATCATATACTCGGAGGCTTGTTCCCAACTCTAAATACAGGTTTAAGACATCAAGACAGCCTAACGTGTAAGACCTCATAACCATATTAATGGTGAAATTTCAGGTAAAGACCATACATCATAATTTATGACTACACAAGGAGATGCGAATCAACGATTAAGGATCAAGTGCAAGTAATCATTATCATTACTAGGTTTCAAGAACTAAAAAAAGATCATGTCTACAAGCATAGAAAAAGCAAAGTAATATTCCCAACATAAAAAAACAAATATCAACAGTTCATACAGACCCAGTAACAAGAATAACTGGGATTTCTATTTAAAGAAACTATAGAAGGTACCCTTAAGTCACATTATTAGTACTAGTGATCCACCACAATGTGATCAATTAAATAAGATTTCCATTTAAAGAAACTAGCATCATCTTCTTCAACTGGTATGCTTGACAGAAAAGGATCTGACAAATTCAATGGCTTTGACTGAGATCTAATAATAAAAGAACTGCAGGTTTCTCTACAAACAAATTAATACTTATTACAAATACCCAACATACATAATTCAATTGTAAACAAAATCAAAACACTATATACATCAAACAAAAGAAAACGTATTGTACATGCACAATTCACAAATCAAACTTATGAAATCAAACAGATTGAAACATATAACAAATACCCAATGAGCACAATCATTTAACCTCCACCTTACGAAATCAAACAAATTGAAACGTACAACAAATACCCAATGAGCAGAATCAATTTCAGAGCAAATCAAACACAAATTGAAATTAAAAAGACAAATAAAAAGTGGGTTTTTACCGGCTTCTTGATGAGGGGAATTTGTGAACCAGAGACCCTCAAAGTAAAACAAGAAGATGAACATGAAGACGAAAAGAGGCGTGAAGCAGCAGCAATGGTAACAACAGTAGAAGAAGAAGAAGAAGAAGAAGAAGGGGTTAGAAGAGGCAACAAAAGCAGCCTCGTGGATGTCATTGTTCTTCGCTTCTTCTCCGGCGACGGTGTAATTCTCCGGCGAACAATCTGGGTGTGAATAATTCTCCGTTTTCAGCCGATTTGAATGGGGTTTTGGGGATTATTATTATTATTATTATCTATTGGCTTCTGCTGTGGGTTGCAGCCTGTGTGCGTATGTGTGAAAGATAGAGTGGGGTGGGAAATTGAGGAGAAAAGTTGTTTCCTTTTTGTACCCTTTATATTCTTTCTCTTAAAAGTTAAATTTTATTTTAATTAAGGGTGCTGATATAAAGAGACTCACTCGTATAAATCGATACTTCTCTATAAGTCGCGTATTGATGTATAGGGTTGAATACACTAAAAACGAGGAAAATTCAGGAGGCTGTCAGAGAGCTATACGACACATACAGGCATATACGACTTCCCTCTATTCGACGCGTATGAGGCTATACAACACGTATAAAAGTTTTAGAGTGTTGATTTAAAATATTGAGGTGTCAATTTAACCAAACTCTTAATTAATTATGCAAGACTTGTTAGTTGTCTAATAAAATATAAATTTAATTAAATGTCTGTTTTATTTTTATTTTTTTGTTGTTGAACAGTTGGCACTTTTTATAAAAAAACAAACTCAAACTATAAAGGTGCTAGATTACATCATTGTTAAAAGAAAAAACGTACGTCATTTCTCCCAATCTAAATTTAACATTTACTCTGTGTTTTTAATCCACAAGAAAGGCATTACCTTATTGTCATCTAATATTTCTTTTATTCTCCTTGGCTTTTCCTTGAACACCTAATTATTCCGAGATTTTCATATACACCATAATGCAAAAAGGAATATTATATGTAAGAGATTTTCATCTGATCTAAGGCCAGTTCACATATATGTATAGAACATCTATCACTGATATCACTAGATTTTTTGGAGCCTTTACCCATCCGAGTAGAAGATCCTACACCGACCTACCCGGACATATCTCAACAGAAGATGGTTTGCATCCTCCGGCCAGGTACCACATACTAAACGCGTTACGTCAAGAGGAATAGCCCTCTTGAATGGCAAATTTATCCACCATTCCACCTACTAATACAACTCCTAAACCTACATTAAGATATTAGTTATTATTATGAGACTTGAATACTCATCACTTGAGAGGGATGTTATTTTTGTTATTACTTAAGTGCTATTGTAGCCCTTTGGTTTTATGTGAATGGATATGGGTATATGAGGGTGAGCAGAAAAAACGGATATTCGAACCATACACGAAAAATACTAAAACAAAATAATCAAACAAAATAGTGAAATTTCTTATAAGTGATTTTATGATACGGTTATTATTATATGTGTTTAACTAATTGAGGAAATGTTCAAATATAAAGTCTTTGAAAACTATAAAAATGTAAAGATTTTGAAAACTAGAAAAATGCAAAGATTAAGATATTTACATGTATCTTATTTTATCAAGATTAGATCTACGGTAAAATTGATAATATTCCCTATTCTCAAGTTTTACTTTTATTTAAACGTTGGTAAACTTTACATACAACATTATTACTAAAAAATTCATATCATGAAACGAGTATTTTTTATCTTTGAAATACATATAGTTTTGTTATAAAAACAAAAAAATTCAGCTATTTTTAGCTCATTGTGTAATCTTCTAAATTGACAAGAACTACACAATTAACTTATAAGGATTACACAATGAACTGAAAATATAAAAAGTTTATATTTTCCAACATTGTTTTATTCAAAAATCACTATTTTAGAAAAACAAAATGTATAACACAATAGTTAACAAAACACAATGATTACCATTAGACTCAATGATCAGTATTACATGCAATGAGATGATTGACGAGGATTACACAATGACTTGATCAAAATTAAACAATGAACTGGAAAACGTATAAAAATTACATTTAAGCATTGTGTTATTGAAATTTATTACTTTAGAAAAGCATAATACAAACGCAATGATAAGCATTAGACACAATGATATGATCGTTACATATAATAATCTGATATTATATAATGATCTGATAAATATTACATAATGAGTTGAAATAAAATGGAGAAATATTTTATATATATATATATATATATATATATATATATATTATATATATATATATATATATATATATATATATATATATATATATATATATATATGTATGTATGTATGTATATATTGTTAACATTATACATGTTTTTAAATAAAAAACATACTTTTCTACGGTGTAACTTAAAAAAATAGTGTTGTATATAAAAGTTATGAGCATCTAAAGAAAATGTTGAAACTTGAAAATATGACTAAGACTAAAATACTTGAGGTATATTATTTAAAGTTTCAATTATTTATCATTGTTACATTGAATTTTCTTAGCCTTTGGATCTAATATCTGATTGTTAATAATCATCTTTTTCCTTCTTAATGTAATATACTAATATGTAACATCTCGTAGTTTCGTTAATTTAAAAAGTTAACTTTGTTAAATTATTTATGCCTTTGATGAGAATCTATGGGTTACTGATGCTTATTGTTTTAATTCTTTAACTTGAAAGTTGATCACGTAAATAATTACATAATAATTAAATGAAAAAAAAATCTTAATAATGATTTTGATAATAAGAATATTAACATTAATAATAATACCAACAACAATAAATAAATGAAGGTAATAACAAGGTAAATTAAAGATGATAACAATGATTTATAAGAGACTAATAATTGATAAGTTATAAAAATTAATTAATCTTAAAGTTTAAAAATGTTAAGGGGGTTAATTTATCATTTTAGAAACTTAAATTGGAAGTTTTGGGCATGAAATAATAAAGCTTGAAACTGCAGGGACCATTAGTGTCAAATATCAAAACTCAAACAATCTTTCCCCTTTCACTCGTTTTTCCGGCCGCCACTTCTGGCCAACTTCCGGCGAACTACGGCCACCTCTATAAACGTTTAAATCCATTAAATTCGGATCCCTAACCGTTCCAATTAGACTCGTGGGTACGTTTCGAACCTTAAATGAACATTAATTCGAGTTTAATGACACAAGGGTTGCCGATTGAACCCGGTAACCGTCGGCCTCAACACCTCAACGGTTCACTAATCAAGATTTGACAATAATCCAAATTAATCAAACATAAACAATCGTTTAACTATCTCTAAACTATCTACACTTCCAATTTCACCTGAAAAGCAATCGGACACCAAAAACCAACTCCCGAGCTCGTCGCGATCTGTAGCTAGACGAACTCAACTTTTTTCATAATCTCACCCTCAATTAACCAAGGGGTTTCGTTCATTGGGGTTTATAGGAGCTACCTGTGCAACGAATTTGATTATCATCATCAAATTCTTGTCCATTGATTCGACATAAACCGCGCTTGTTCTTCGGATTATTCTTCGTCTGTTCATCACCAATACATCTTCGAATCGGGTAATTAAATACATGTGCATGCTCGATTTTACATGAGGAACAAAAGCCCCATGATCTTTACCATTAACAACATCGATTTAATGCTTAATTTAATTCAAATTCGAACTAGGGTTCTAGGAATTTTGGGGATTCTGTTATATGGGTTTTTAATGTTTTAAAACCAAGATCTACCATGGCTGAGAGCCTTGGTTCACTGGTTAAGTCTTGTTCCCCACATACATGAGGTCCCGGGTTCGAACCCGGGCACCCTCATGTAATTTTTTAAAGCCTTTTTGGCCTTAAATTAATTATAGAAAATTTATAATAATTATAAAAATGACTTTTATAAAACCTAAATATTTTTAAAGTCATCTAAATATTTCTTAAAAATTTATTCTTGTAAAACATTTTAATATTTTAATGTAAAATTATTTACAAATGGGATAATTAAACATTTTTTATAAAAATTAGATTGTTATATAATACTTAAAGATATTAAATTAATATTAGACCTTATGTTTAAGGATTTATCATGATAATTATAGAATTTAAATATAATTTTATAAATAAAATCACAAGTTATTTACAAAGGATCAATTTCCTTAAAAATAAATTTTATAAATTTCCTAAATGGTATTTTTATAAGAATTTATTAACTATATAAAAATCCCCAAAATTCTAATACCCTAGTTCATGTTAACTTGTTAATCTTATTATTAACCTAAATCTTGTAATATTTATATATTTAGGTGCCTTGTGACGTTTTATCTTGGAACGACATATATTATTCTTATTGATCTTCATTATATACTTATTTGACATGTGAGTTTTCCTTGCCCCCTTTTTACTTTATTTCACACTATTTTGGGGTGAAACATGATACTTATACATCATACACTTATAAACGTTTGAGACTTGTAAAGCACTTGTAATTCATATATTTTGTCATGGTTATTTGTGTGTTGTAAGTGATTATATGAGATACATAGTTTGTTTACAATCATTAACTATTGCTAGCCTGACGACGTCTTAGATCTTTGGGCCTGACAAGCCTATTTGGTGCTAAAGTCGATGTATTGCCGACTCCTGATGACGTATGCTTGTTCATCATGGGAACCAAATACACTTAGCCAATCTTATATACTTGTAATCAAGTCGAGGTTTGGTTGTAACGATATGTGTTCTATAACCTTACTAATTTATGACTTGTGACATGAATTGCTACTTGTAACTTTATCATATTATGTATGAAAATCTTGAAAACTTACCAACTATTTATAGTTGACCTTTTACTTTTATCATGTTTCAAGAAATCCCCAAGTATAAAGTGGACTTTTGAAGCTTGCAATAAAACTAGGACTTGGACCTAGTTTAATAAATAAAATGTTTATGTAACATTTTGTTTTGTTTAAAACTTATTACATGTTTGAAACTTATGTTTGTCATGCCTTTTGAACCTATAATTTTAATATTTACATTTAAATATAGCGTTATGTGGTTGTGAACAATCTTAACCCTCACATCTCGACGTTTCCGCCGTCAACGTTGGGGTGTGACATAATATTTGACCCGACTCATTTCTGATCAGAATTTACGTTTAAACGTAGATGAACGTCGAAACGTACACCAACCCAAAAACAAGCGGTACTCGAGGAACAGGCTTAGTCAGAGATTCAAAGAGTTGGGTACAATTAAACATGAATATGTTTTATACCTGACCCAACTAATCTCTGAACAGAATTATGTCAATACGTAAACGTGTGTCGAAACATAGACAGTCGTAAAACGTATTTAAAGTTAACCACGTATGTATTTTATATTTGACCCTAGTTATTTTTGATTATGTCCAAACATAGACGAAAGCAAATTATATTGTATAGAAGTAAACTCAAAACTTTAACAACTCTAAGGAATCAAAATAACATTTTATAAAAAGTTTAAGAAATGTTTGAGGGTAAAAAATATAAAAATTAAAAATGTAGGAGAAGTAAAGGCCTATGAGAAACCCCATCAACCTTTACTATTAAGTGTAAATAAATTTTATTTTATTTCTGCACATAACATAACATGTGCGGGTTATGTTTTAAAGCTGAAAATAAAATAAAAAAAGAAATTATTTTAAATCTTTTTTATATATGTGTGATACAATTTGTATGTAAAATTTTAAATTTTAAAAATTCAAAAACTTAACAATTTTATGTTTGAAATCATTTAATTTTCTGAAATTACAATGTGAACCTTACAATGTTATATGTTCTGGAAGTTTTTTCATAAATAATGTATTAGTTGTTTACTCTCTTATAAATTGAAAAAAAAAGTGCTAACAATTTATTTTACGAAAGATATAATAAGATTTAATTAAAATTAATATCAATCCGGTCACGTCTAAATTTGTTGATTAACCGGATAATTAAACTATTTTTCCTAATACCAAATTAAGCAAACTGTTTATAACCAAAACAAATTAACTATGAAAAATAAAAAAAATAAAAAAACAGAATCATCGATCATATGTTCATTTTTTTATCTTATAATCGAATAATCGATCCAAATGGCCTCATGCTCACGTATGCATGTAAACGGTGATTAAGAGATAAAAAGAGGGCATAATATTAAAATATGCTATTAGTTCCCAAGACGTTTCATCCTTTTATGTATCGCTATCAAAAGAATAATATGTGGAAATATTTTTTTTGTGATTTTATGTCTTCCTCTACTTAATTCGATTTACACGCTAATGACAGAATTTTAAAACTATTAGTCTTATTTAATTTATTTATCCAAATTAAAAAAAAGATTTAAAATTGTGTTGGGCACTTTATCTATGTTTGTTGTTTAAAGATAATCTTTTATCTTTAGTAGGTTTACCATCACGAAACACATATAAAGCGAATCAACTTTTGTGTTGGAAAAATATGATAAACGGGTTTTTTTCAGTTAAGTAGAAAATGATTTTGTTTTTTTATATATAGGTAATTGATGCTAATAAACATTTTTTTTCTTTATAGTATGTGTTTTACTATGTACGAACTTTGTAATAAATCAATTTGCGTTCAAAATGATGCTAAGATAAATGAGATATCAATGTTCGAAAATGTGTGTTTGAAACTATTAAAGCGCTGAAATTTGGGCATTTATTGCTTAGTTGCGACTAAGAAATTTATTATTGATATGAACAATTCCACTCATGAGGTGAAGCACAAACATGTTTAAGTATGGTCTTAAAGACATTTAATACCTTAGTTGAAATAGAAATATTAAACGAGTTTAATTGCAGTAAATATGTCTAATTCAGTTTTTAACACCCAAGTTTAATGAAGATGAGATTCTATTTGATTACAACTATATAACTAAGTTGTTGCCTTAGTTATAAGGATGGATGAAAAAGCTTGAGAGCTCGGACACAAGACGTTGTATGCTCTTAAAAACACTCAAACACACAACATATTTCATAGTGACTTCCACGCTTATTCGTGTACTTCGACAATACTACTAATTGTTTCTTGTTATTATACCCTAACAACACAAGTTGTGAGCGGATGAATATTGTTTTAAGGAAAGTATGTTAAACATGTGTCTTATCAAAACCTTTAATGGGGTTTTGTTCGTTCAATCTTAGCAGCGGATGATCATGAAGAACCGGGTTAGGTGCATTCTTCTTTGTTAATGTGTGTTTTCTCGTTAACAAGAAGAAAATCTTTATTTAGTGTAAGTAAAATAAAAACTCAATTTTTTTTTCACAGACATGTTTGTTATTAACACATTGTATGTGTATTACACGGTTGAAATGATAAAATCTTTATCCCACGACAAATACCTAAAAAATGTTTTTAGAATTTTTTTCTATGAACTTTTGCATCAATGAGAATGATGAGTCATCCTAAGAGTTGATAGTGTTCCATTTGGTTTTCTTATCTTGAAGCCATGGGGCATAAGCCAAAGGGTGCATATACCAATCCAGGTTAGGTCAAGTCAACCATGATTGCAAAAAGTATACGCAAGGGGCAAATAAAATTAAAAACAAATAATAAATAGTTTTGATATTTAGAAAACAAAATAACAATTTTAAATAAAATATATTATTTTAGACCTAAAACTATTACCTTACGAATAGTTAATGTATAATACTTTAAGCATAGTTGTACAGGACAATTAGAGCTACTTAATATAAGACATGTGTGTTTGAGGTTATGTATTTAAAATTAAACATCTGTGATTTGTGTGTGTATATTTTTTATGTGAACTAGATGAAGAAGATTTTTCAAAATGACAAATTATCTAGGAGTTGTTTTATAGGGTTGGGCAAAAACTACCGCTTTACAGCTTTAAAGTTTGAAATTAGACCATTTTCACCCCCGAACTTTACATATGAAATTTCATAAAAATTAAATTTTGATGTGTTTTTAATAAAACAATATTTATTAAAATAAAAAATTTCCAAGAAATATCGACCCCAGCCCATTGGACCGCTAGGTGCTACCGCCTCTTGAAACCCCTACCAGGTACACTGCCCTCATTCCCCGCCAAAAGAGGCATAGCCCCCCTTGAAACCGTCGTTGCTTACGGCTTCTCCCCAAAGAAACTATGAGGTTCTAATTTTATTAAACAAACGTATACTTCACACCTCTTGACTAGTTTAATGAATATTATGATCATATTTATCAATTAATCAATCCAGTTATACTAAAATATTTAATAGAGAAAAGGTGGAACTATGTCACTAGTCGGTTTGTTATCAACAACCAATCTAACATAAGTAAAATAGACCGGTAAGAAAATTGAAAGTTCAAAGATTGAAGTTGATAAATGAGGATCGTTACAATTCCAGTAACGTGACGGACTGAATCAGTTATGAGCGAACAATATTATTGCCGCTTTAGGTATTATCGAAACTGGTATCGGTGTTCACTTTATTGTTTTTGATTTTTGTAAAGCATACTTTTAAATTTTTTGGTTATATCGTAAAAGCTTTTAACCCATTTAAGTTTCTAATATTTCGCTTTTCTAATAAGGACTTTTGGTTTTAAGTTTTTTAATTCCTCGTACATCAATCAGTTCCGCAAAAGGCTTAAAACCTAAGTCTCTAGCAACTTCGGAGCAAGGGATAAAAGGAACACCATCTTTTAGTCAAAAAGAGTAAGAGTATTCAATTTCAAAAGTCCTAGGAGTTGAGCATCTTGGTGATAGGTTTTTTACATGAGAGTGTAGCCATTGCGAGGTGTTTTTGCATCTGCGTTTAGATAATTAGGATCGTGGTAGAATACTAGAACCCAGCGCAACACGCGGGGAGGAGTACCTAAGTGGTGAATGTGGTCATCTTTAGTTTTTCTTTTGTTAACATTCATTTTTATGGGTTTTGATGAGGCGAGTTGATAACAACCAATGTTATGTCGCGTAGCACGAGGAGAATATGACTAAACTTTTGCCACCTAGCGCGAACCATTTCATAAACAGAACCCGCATAGCGCGCGAATGAATCACAACTAGTTTTATTATTAAATGTCATGTAAATAAACATTATTTTAGCGATTTCATAAGGCGTTTTATTGCTTTATTGGAATTACTTTTACAACCAATTAAATAGTTCCTTGGTCACATATCTAAATTATTTCTAAGTGTCCACTAAGGATAAATGTGATTGGTTGCATTTATTTAGGAAAAACTGATGTATGAATGATTTTCATGGATACACATAAGGATGTTCATGTTTGAAATTAATGTGATAACCAATAACATTAATTGTAAGCGGTCACGAAATTTGATTATCATTAGTCCATATTCATGTATTATAGATTGTTCATCAAGTGTAATGACTTACGGGTACATGTGGACACATTCGAATGAAATAATGCTCAACATAGGATGTTTTAGCCATCAACATATTACATTCAGATGATCTGATATCACAATAAAAATAGTATTATCTATGACATAACGACAGTTTTAAGCCTTTAGTTTATTTGAAAATATACGAACCATTCGTTGAATTCAATTGTTAGCATGCACTTTTTTAGCAGTTTCGATCTCCAATTGAAATGACGATATATAAGAGTATTTTAATTCTTAGAGATTTATTATAGAAATATGTGATTAAAAATTAGACTTTACATGGTTGACATTTTATTTAAATAATTAAATATGTTACAAAACACACCACATCACAACACGTGATGGAACACTAGTATAAACGATAAAACACTTGTAAAACAATAATTAAGTTTTTGTATTGTTATAATTATGACATTTATAATTTTCTTATTTTGGTTCAAGTCATTTGTAATCTTTTTGTTCATGTTAGGTTACTAAAGTTTCGAGATTATTCTATTTAGATAATTCACATATTGCAAAATATTCTTGATAAAAGTAAAATATTTAAAACAATTAATAATATTTATGAAAAGCACAAGCTATTAAAAAATCAAATATTATTTAAAGAAATTGAAAAAAAAAGTAAGAATGATATAATTAAAATACTCTTAATACATTTGTGACCAAGAAGAACGTATCAGCCTTTGTTAATATAATATAACTTATACTTTAAAGTTTTTGTCATATCTATCCAAACGCTCAAAACAGTTCACGAAATATCATATCTACAAAGATTTTAAAATAGAGCACCCGACTCGAGCTTTATTCAAACTAGGATCAAACTCTAAAAGCTCCTTAATAGTGCAAGAGCAGAGCTCATTTACCTCGTTTACTTTCGAGCTGACTCCTAAACTGAAGCGGCTTTAGCTCAACTCGCTCATTAACAAGCTCAACTTAGAACCAAACTACAAACTACTACATGAAGAAATCAAACCAAACACAAGCAAAGTTGCGGATACAATTTGTCCCAAGACCAACTTTTGAATTTGCATCATGTATCAGAAAACAAACCATCTGTGTATGACAATGAGCAAACCATAAGAGAAAGTAGATGAAACTTTGTGGACAGAATAAACCCACAACTAATACACATCTTCATCAATCATACTTACTTCAATTACATCTAAACCCAACCCAGCCCGGCCTGGCCCAACCGGCCCAGCTCGGTTCCCACAAAGGTGTTTTCTTCTTGCATTCTACATTAACAAACAAGAAACACAAGGGCTATTAACCTCTAAAACAGTGTATCAAAAAACCCACATTCTGTTTTTACCCATTCATATCATATCTTTACTTTAAAATACACAACACTCAAACCAGTAAAAAGAGGAAATATACTCCTACTCCCAACACTCGCCACAGATTATTTCATCTCATCTCATCTCATCTCATCCCATCCCATCCCATCCCATCCCACAATCACTTTGATTGTCTCCTTATGATATGCTACTATCAACAGGAACACCCACGGGCTTCCCCGTCCCATGGAGAATCCCCTGGTGCCATCTGGCATGCGGGGCCCGGGAGGTTGTTTCCCGATAACCGGATGCTCAGTGTTAACTGGATTGGCTGAAGGTGGTGTGCCCATGTGGGCCCCGCGGTTGTTGTGATGGTTGTATTGAGATCGGCCGCGTCCTTTGCCTCTGCCACGGTTGCCCCGTTTCTTTTGCACACCCTCCTTATCATTTGAGTGATCTTCCCCCTGCTACACATATTTGTTTAGAGGTGTCAATATATCAGGTTAAAAGAATGGGGTCGAAAATCACCCCAAATGTATCTTACAGCATGAAACGTCCTAAATCACTTAATTCAAAAAACTAGGTTACAATAGAAATAATATAGATTAGGTGTTTTCTAAATCATAGTATAACAGTAAATATTTATAAAAGATTTAAATTCTGGACAATAGGGTCAATCAAACCCATCCAGTACAAAGAATTGCAAACCAATTGATGTATTGGACCCATAACCCAACCCACCCACCCATTTTGCCACCTCTAACATCTAAAACCGTTCATCGTGGTAATTTCCTTGAGTACAGTCATTATTTAGAGACATTTATTATCCTCACAGGGAATTCAACTCATGTGACTTGTGACACTAAAAATAGTTAAATCAATAATTACAAAATCATGTAGAGTAAGTCTTCATAAATTATTAACCCAAAATATGTCTGGCTACAATACTCCTACTGAAGTGCTATCACTATAAAAGAAAGGACGTCATACTTATCGGATTTCCGCCATTTAGATATTAACATGTACAACACAATGAAAGATCAAGCTTCAAAATCAAGGAAAAGGGACTTACTACATGTTCAAATGACTGGCCATCAGATGGTGACAAGTGTCATCTAAATGTTTCTCATTCAGTGTATGTTGCTCTGATGTAGATGTGTCATCTTCCTTCTGGACAGCCTCGTCTTCTTGCCCTGCTTTCTTTCCACGTGATTGAGCTGGTTTTGCCTGAGACTTTGAAGGAAATACCAAAAATAGATTCATTAAATCAATCACATTAAAAATCAGAGATCATTAGGGTAATATACTTGCCAAACAATAAATCATATGAGATGGCAATTAGACATATTTACCTATGAATCGGCTATCTGGGTTCAATTTTTCTCAAACAGGTTATCGGATAGCAAAAAGCATAACAGGTCAGATGGGTCATACAGGTTGAAAGTCGCCCAAGGTCTTTTTTTTTAATTCATACAAACTCCTAAATCTTTTTAATTCAGATTTTTTTCAAAACCAAAAAAAAAAGTTTTGTCGATCAACCCAACCCAACCCAGTCTGTTTCTACCCATGTAAAAAGTGACATATTTTACTCAAGCCCATTTTGACCCATACCAATACATCCTTTGACAGAAGCAATCCAACTTCTGCGATGACTCTTTACACCCATGATCCTTTAGATGTATTTTAATCATCTTAACTAGTTCAATATACATTTTTCTCTAGGTAATACTGATCAGTATGAAAAACGTCAAAATAGCAATCAGCCAATTGGTCACGTATTGTAAGACACATACAGGGCGTCTTAGCAAACGAACTCTCAAACCATGTCTCCAGTTACCCTCTTGGTTGAGCTCCAGAGCCTGTACGAACATATATATATTAAGCCCTGAATAATGGACCTAGGGAGCATATTGTAATCTAAAATAACGGTGACCACTTACTGCTTTCTCAGCAAGCTCAATGGTTTCATATTCCACAAAAGCATGCAACTGTGCCAAATATACATATAAAACAAAGAACAGGTCAAATATTTGTTAAAAAAATAAACAAAAAAGAAGTTGAAAAAAAGCATAATTCACAAACACTTTAATAAGTTCAGCAAAAACTAACCAATAAGTGAAAGAATACTACACGTGACTGATTGTATAGTTAAAAAGGCAAACAGAAGCATAAGAAGCTAAACATTTTAGCAACATACAAAATGAATATCAATACTTCAATACATGCTTACCTTATTACTGTAGAGCATACCATCAGTTTTTCCTGCTCTTGATGCTGAAGTTGCCCCACCATTGGAAGTTTGTGGCTGACATGTACGAATTGTCTTTACACTAAATCAAGTACAACTTCAAAAAATAAGATCACTTACGTAATACCTGATGAAAGAGTAGTCCATACATACTCAAAAGTACTAAATAAAAATCTGGTACCTCCCAACAGCCGAGAAAATCTTCATTAGGTTCTGATGACAGTGGTCCTCTGGCAAATTTTCAGCAACAATTATGCGTGACTACAAAAAAATGAAAAAAATATCATATATATCCAACTTGAATATTCTAGAATGTTGGTCAACATTAAAACATATCATAGACGCACTTGCAGCTCTTCCATATCAGGTTCAGTCAGAGGATGCAAACGTTTGACTTTTTTCCCATCTTCACTAACCACCTACAGAATATAGCAGCATTGAAAGTTACAATTGAACACAGAAAAAGAGGATTGATCAAAAGTGGAACAAAGAAAATATTGTTAATAAACTCACCAGCTTTCCAGAATTCCGTAGTATGCTAGCAAGCTGGGCATTACTGCTAACAAGGGCTTTGATCTTCTTAAAAGATACAACTACATTAATTGGCACTGAAAAATATATCAAGAAATAGGTTAAAAGCTTAAATAGCAGAAAAGTTGATAAAAAAATGGAAATTAGACAATCTTTTGAGAGCTCATTGTCATTGACAAGAGACCATCACGTACTCCCCAACAAGATATTTAAACGAGCTCAAAATTTGTCAGATAAAAATTATGAGAATAGTTTATCTACATTTGAAGGAATAAATTGTACCATATCCTTCAGGATCTTTGTTGATGAACCTCATTAAGTGATCAGTAGTCGCCAAATTTATATCACTGAAATAATACTCCACCTACAAAATTTGAACTGCTAGAATGTCAATTGTGAAGATTTAAACTACATGTATTACGTAATAACCATAGCACTCACTGTATGCTAAACAGTACTGTAATGCAACAACAGGACTCAAAAGCAGGTCTAAAATGTATTTCCTTATCATGTTTGCAAGCAACTTTATACATCTCAACATGGTACCAGAATATAGCAGAAAGTCCAACTATTACAGCATGCCAACACAATGGGTTCTATAATAACCCAGCTAAGATGTTAGCCAATGTCGAAAGAAGATTGTCAACAACGAAGATTTGGTTTCACGAACTAAAAGTGTGTGCCATATCCTAATCAAGAGCCAGAGCCAAGACTAAACAAAAAAAATTACTTTATTCCGACAAGTGAGAACAAAAACAAAGACAAAAAATTAATAATTATAATAACAATAATAATAATTATAGTGAGAAATATAACAAAAATATAGAAATTGTTTGAATAAAAAAAGACAATCATTTAGAACAAATCCTCTTCAAAGTTCTTAAAAGTGAAATGGGAAACAAAATAACTGAAACAGAACTGGTAAAGATACATCACCCTGCAATTTGAAGATTGCCTGGAATTGACAAATCTAGAGCAGGAAGGAAGCAAAATTAAAGCACCTTCAGGGTCAGACAGCAGATAAATAAATAAAAATGCATCCCCAAGAAGACTAAACATATGTTTTCATCAGTCATCACCGCTCCTTACAAGTTTGTTTTATTTTTTTTCCCAAGATATTTAAAACATTTGGCCCAGTGCTTCACAAATTGAAAGAATTCCCAGGGACGGACAATCAAAAATATCATATATACCTTAAAAAAACATTGCAGGGTCTTGGCTCACTTGGGAGGGCCAACTTTTGGATATTGGCTTTAAAACAACTTAATGCAACTTTTATCAAGTATTAATTAGTATTTATTTCAATTATTGTCTCCAACTAGTAATTTGCAATTTCACCATACGATTCATTGCTTTTTCCTGCCAATATCCAAAAGTTTGCCCTCCCATTCCCTTTGGGTACCCAACTCCAAAGCCAAAATCCAATTATCGTTTGAAAAAGTTTACAGCTGTGGAGGGCATCAAGTAAATCTCTAACATACAAAACAATGTGTTCAGCATCAAAATAACTCACCTATGTTTTCTATCCCCATAATTTAACCCACTTCATTCAAACAAACAGTAACAAAAGAGCCTGAAAGTTTAACTCGACTGAACAAAAAATACAATCTTGTAGCAGATAAAGCTGCAAAGGGTGGCACAAATTTGACTAGCACGACAAGTAGTGTTTTTCGGTTACGAATGGCAAGGACACCCATTTGACATGGTAGATACAGAGCCATATTTGTCTCAGACAAAAATGAATGCATACATAGTAACCAATTTCTAGTCTCTACGTATCTGTTTGATACATAAACATCAGTGCAGGCCAAGTGACCAACTTCTAAGAATCTATCAGTCAACCATGCTATATCTTATAGACTAGAACATGACAACCGATTTCAAAACCCCACCTCAGTTTCAGACTGGAAATAGCATTCGTGTAAAAGCAACAGTAAGCAAACAAGTTAACTTTAGAGATGATCTAACGGTGAAAAAATACACTTTGTCCACGCCTTATCTATGAAGTTGGTGTGCGATAAAACGAAGCAAATATCTGGATATTGGTGCCCCTAACTCCTAAGTAAACATAGACTATGTAATAAACAGCCTTTCTAAATCAATGGAATCAGAAATCAAATCTCGATCATCAACACACAGCAGCACAAAGTTCTACTGGCAAATAGAGTAAAAGCAAAATCAAAGCATCAATTAATCATCAAGTAGAAAGAGGGATATAACCCTGCCTGATTAATGATTTTTTGAGTAGCTTCATCAGTAAGCCCATCTTTCAAATCCGGATCTCCATGACCCGTTCTCTGACCTTGAACTGAAGCATCCTTCTGATCAAGGAACCCCGTACCACCATTAAATCCTCGTGGATGACTATGACCATGACCATGACTATGATTCTGATTCTGATTATGATTATGATTCTGATTATGATGCTGGTGATGATGATGGTGATACTGAAGCGAAACATGATGGTGATGATGATGCCCGTGATGATTCTGCACAGCAACCGGCACAGAAACCGGAACATGCGACGGGATCGGAGCATGAAACGGCGAATTAGGAGACGGATATACATGAATCATCCCCGGCGACGTCGGCGGGGGAGAAATCACCAGCCGCGGCTGAGCTAGATCCGACCGACCACCGACAGTAGCACCACCAGTAGACGCCGCCGTCGCCGTCGCCGGCGCAGTTGCCGCCGTGGTTCGAGGGACAAACTCCGGCGCCTTGGCGTTAAGGCGGCTGAACGATACGTTACGTGTGAGAGAGGGATTGCTGCTATCAGTAGAATCCGAAGTGATTGAAGTAGTCTGCTGAAGATCGTCGTGGTGGATAGGGGTTTCTAGGGTTTGTGATGAAGATAAAGATGAAGAGGATGAGGATGATGATGATGAGGGTTCCTGAGCCATGGTAATGGGGTTATTGTATGATGTATATGTGTATGTATGTAAGGGGATCTGCTCTGCAAAAAGCTAGGGTTTGTATGATGAAGATGGAGCAAGATCCCCCTGTGTCGATGGAGAGACACACACTTGAACTACAAGTAGAAGGTTTTACCTTTGGCTTTGGCTTTGGTTTCCCCTGACCTATCATCACCCCCATGGGTTATTTATTTTGCTACCAAAAGGACTACTATTGCTATGTTTGTTTTTTTTCATCTTTAAAAGTAGTATTATTATTATATTATTATTATTATTATTATATTATTATTATTATTATTATTATTATTATTAATATTCTTATTTGAAAAAGCAATAACATAACAATTATCAAACTTAAGTGTGCAAGAGTTTTGTTACTAAGCACATGAGGTTATACTTTATAGTATTGGAGTTTTATTTCTGTGTCGATCTTTTGTATTTACTTTTTGTATTATGATTTTTTGTTTTCGTATAAAGAGGAAAAAAGTAATTGAAAAAGAGAAAGAGTTGTTCTACATATTGTTTTTACTGGTTAACGTCTGTTGACATGATCGTTGTCTGTGAAATGGAAACCTACTACATATAGTTTGTTGATGTGGTCGTCATTCTATGAAATGGCAGCCTTCTACGTATTTCGTTTTCGATGGAAAGTCTGTTTATTTGTTGTCATCGCCTAAACTTCAGATCGTTGCCGTCATAACCACTTACTGTCTATCGTCATGGTGCTTTGGCGACGATATCCAGATCGCAAACATAGTGGCGACTTCTTGGTTCTGCAATTTATAGGAATATGTATGTTAACTTACTTTGTTTACTTCTATTTAGAAGAAAATAATTATGTGTTTTAAACTAGTCATCCTGATTTCTTTCATTTAAAATCCACTTCTTCGATTTGTTTCTCTATTATACTTTTCTAGAACTTTTTTTTTCACAACCTTAGCGACCATCTGTCTTTATATGACACGCACTATATGATCTTGAACAATATGAAGTTGCAAAAGATGCTAAAAACACCATTCAGGTTCATGATAAGTATTAAATCTATCTTGATTCTTGATTCTCAAAAGTCCTAACTTTTTCGAGGCAAGGCTTCGACCCGTATCTAGCCTACTCCTTAGACTACTTATGATCTTTAAAAAAAGTACTTTTTTTTAAATTTAGGGGTTCCTATTTATGATTTAGGCTCAACGAATGATTTGCTTTGTTGCAAGACAATTAGGATAACAGTTGGAATCGATGTGATCATAAGCGTTCTTCACATCCTTGCTTACATTGTGAAAGTATATACTTGATGATGATACAATGGAGTAACATAAAATGTGATACTATATAATTATATACTATACTTTAACATTTTAATCAATAATATTCTTTCCGACTTCCATGGTCAACACAAATGTTTTAATCTAGTTATAATATGTGTTCATAATTTCATTTCATGGAATCAACTTGGTTTTACATGCACACCATCTTGGAAGTTATAACGTATCATATTGGCATGTTTTGTTGATTGAGTTTTTAGTGTTTTAAATTTAAGCTCTTATTGAGAAGTTGTATCTAGGTATTGACAAAACTTTATGTTGGTGTGGTGATTCAACTCATGGACTTGAATGCTTCACTTTTGCTAGAAAAATAATGACTCGATGTTGAGGTGGGGTGTTAATTATCATGTTTTAGTTACATATAGTTATATGTTTTCGCTCATAGTTATGTATGAAATAGAGTTACTTTAAGTTATTTTATATTTACAAGGTAATGATAAAAATTACACAAGAACCTAGTTAATAAGTAATTAGAAATTTTTGAATAGGAAAACAAAAGGGAGAAAAGCAACCATAGTCTACTACCTAGTCGGTTAAGGCTAAGCATGGTCTACACCCAAGTGTTGTAGGGTACCATTTTGACGATCAATCAATGTATTACAAAGGAGTTTTGGGGTCCGGGTGAAGACCCGACATAATCTATGCCTAGGGGTCGTGGTCTATGCTCAAACGAGAAAAAAATTCACTTATGTCTGAATTTTCCACCAAAATCACCGAAAAAACCACCCAAAACTACAGGATTCAAAATGAAATACAAGTAAGTGTATATCTGAATGAAATTACAACCAATAGTACTTATAATGAGAGATAATATGCATTTCTAAAATGTACATATATCTTTAAATATCAAACATCCCTTCATTTTAAACTTTCATTTATCTCAAGCAAAACCTCATGCGATGATTCAGTGAAAATCAGAGTAGTTTTAATCTAATAAATATAAGTAATCCATAAACAAATTAGAAATCTAAGTCCTTATATAATATTATCGAGAAATGCATCAATCAAAACAAGAATACAAAACGAGTTAACACTTAACCATGGGATTTTTCTTTCTAATAACATGAAATATCCATTATCCAAATAAACATAAGAAATTCTAGATTTTGTATCACGCAACCATTTGTGTCTCTTATAATGATTCGCGCAACATTCAATTATTAATATGTATAAGTGTTATGTTAATCACATACCGCAACAAAATAAAACAACATTATCATAACTCCACCATATAACATAAAAAGAAATTTATGTAAATCAAAAGTTTTTTGAAGGGTCGTAGAAAGGCTACGGTTAAAAATACAAAATTAGAGATAAAATAACTAAATGGCTAGAGATCAAAAATTACTATGACCTATGACAAAATAAAATACATACAGAATAATACACAAATCAACCAAAACCAAACTTATCATGAGTTACTAATAAGATATTTCATTTTTATACATAAAATTGCTTACATTTTTATTGGTTTCTTCGTAGATGAGATGGTATAACTAAAAATATTGTAACACGATAGCACAATTGGACCACTAAGAAAAAAAATGTATCAGAATTTTTAAAAAAATAAAAGCCCAATTTGGCTATATGAATTTAAGATATGAATAAGGATATTAACAAGATAAGCTCAACATGGTTTACTAGTGGTAATTGAAGGATAATATAGAAGAAATGAAAATTGTCACACAAAATGGATCTCCTAATGCATCTATCACGTTTACACAATTAGTTTATTAATTGAATAGTTTATTAATTGAAATGCATTACTTGAGCAAGTTCTAAAATAATAACATCATAGGCACACTCAAAATTAACAACGACATGAACATGATGAACCGTGAAGAATAGTTGCTTAAAAGACGCAAAATTAACTCATGAAAACAATAAGGTCTAGAGAGGACACACAATAAAATCATATATTTTTATAATTAATTAAATATAATATTATGTTACATTAAAAAATAATTAATCGTATCATAATTGGTTTGATATTACATATATGTAGTATGACTTTACATCATAGAATACAACAAATATATGTAATATGATAGATTACATATCTGTAACATATGTACGATTACAATTTGACATTATTAATGTTTACAACATCAAGAATATATGTATGAAATATGAACACACACTTATCAGTTGCAAATTTCACAACGACGATATGACCGCTAAAGTCAGATGCGAAATAACCACCATCGTAATAGCAAAATTGGAACCCTAAGAGGTTTTGCAACCACTTATATTAATCGCAAATTA
The DNA here is from genome assembly GCA_025506515.1 of Flaveria trinervia. Lineage (NCBI taxonomy): Eukaryota > Viridiplantae > Streptophyta > Magnoliopsida > Asterales > Asteraceae > Flaveria > Flaveria trinervia. The sequence continues at coordinate 117,852,779 of CM046442.1, read as the reverse complement.
GTCACCAATTGCCTTATTTATACAAAAAAATTGTCACAACTACTAAACTTTTTAGTAGTGCTTGGATTATCCCTAGCTTCCTAATTGTTTCTCCCTTTCACTTGAGCAGCCTACCTAGATAAAGTCCTAGGCTTTTAGAAAGCTAAATAAGACCGCTTAATGCCTAAATCATAGTTCTTTTTTATAAGTCTAATAAACCAGATATATCTATCTGAGTTGGTAATATTAGAACACTTGTATGTGTTATTTAAGATAGTAACTAGTGAAGATGAGGTACTCATTGTTGGGTTATGAAGATTTTGGGCTTGAGCCCATATTTAGTTTTCTTATTTATTAAGTTATTAATCCTAATTAGTCTCTATATATATCCTGTCATGTATTTGTAATTTTTGTACTGAGCAAATAAAAAAAAACCTAATTACAGCCCGTGGACATAGGTCACACCAACCGAACCACGTTAAATCCTTGTGTCGTTTATAGTTCTATGTAAGGCTCCGTTCCCGGGACGCTTACAGCTGGTCATTCATCGCACATAAAACATATATTTACATTTAACCTTCATAAAACATCGTAGCGGAACATTAAAAATAACTTTTCGTTTCATTATAAATACTTTTGCAAGTTAATACAATCGTTCATTTCAAAACATCAATCGTTCGCATTACAATGCAAAAACATTAAACAAAAGATGCCATCCAAAATGCCAAGTAGCTGCCCCGCGCCATCCTCAGCAATGCTCACTTGCCAACTGGAAAATGCATAAAAAGTCAGTGTTGCTGAGTGAATTCTAGTTTTAATAAAACATTGCATTACCATCCATACGTTAAAACATTTTCATTACTATCGCACGTGATCACACATCGCACATACATCAAGGTAATCATTATTATCTTCATCATCGTTCGTTTCGTACATTTCGCACGTTTCGCACATTCCGTACTTATTATCTTTTCACTTTTATCTAGGTCCTATCATGTACTTAACCCCCCCTCTAAAGCATCAAGAAATTCATCTAGGGTTAAGCGACAAGGACCCCATATCGCACATATCGCACGTATTGCACATATCGCACGTATAGAGTGGTCACTAGGACAGACTCCCCTTGTGTGTGTGAACTTTTATGGGTCAGCCAAAATCGCACGTTGTATAATACACAGTAATCAGGAAATCGCACGTATTGGAGCAGTCACCAAGACTGAACTCCTACTGCGTGTATGGACCCTTATGAGTTAGCCAAAATCGCACGCTGTAAATACACACACAGTTGAGCTAACAACTCTCAATGAGTTGTGAACCTCCTTTCAGTTGCTTGCAAGACTTTTCATCATTTTCTCTTTCATTCATTAATGCATGCATTCATTATTTCATTCCTCTTTCATTATCTTCCATTTTACGTTACATAATACTTTCAATTCACTCATTAACATTCAACGTAAAGCCACGGGAAGACACACACACATAAACAGGAACATCAGCAAGATCATGCAATTCTTCATATGTAAGGCCCCGTTCTCGGGACGCCTACAGTTGGTCATTCATCGCACATAAAATATATAATTACATATAACTTCCATAAAACATCGCAGCGGAAATGACAAAATAAACATCTCATTTCATTATAAAAGCTTTTGCAAAATAATACATCGTAATTCGATTACAAAACCCAAGTTGCATTACATCACAAAAGCATTATAAACATGTATGCCATCCCAAAAGAGCTGAGTAACCGCCTCGTGCCGTCCTCAGCAACTATTAACTGCCAACTGAAAACACATAAAAAGTCAGCATTGCTAAGTGAGTTCTAGTTTTATAATAAAACATACTTTGCTCTCATTCAAACCATTCTTTACTTTCTTTCAAATCAAACTGCACTTTACATTCATTCGTGACCATACAACGTACATACACATCGATAATATAATTATTATCTTCTATTACATTCGTTAACTTTCGTTCATTGTATACATTAGTTCTCCCGAGTCTGTTGCGACAACACGGTCGCTCACCTCATTGGAAATCTCAACAATTGCACGCTATCCGAGTCTCTTGCAACAACAGAGTTGCTCACCTCATGGGCAATCTCAACGATTGCATGCTATCTGAGTCTCTTGCAACAACAAGGTTGCTCACCTCATCGGCAATCTCAACGATTGCGGCCAAAGGGGGTGCGATTGGGGTTCATTCGCACGATTGAGGGTCCATTCGCACGATTGAGGTCCATTCGCACGATTGGGGCCAGTCGCATGGAGGTCTTGCGACTGAGGGTCCAGTCGCATAAGTGCTCATCCGCATTAGTCCATTCGCATGATTGGGTGTTCATTCGTATAAGTGTCCATCAGCATTGGTTCATTCGCATGATGTTCAATCGCATGGAGCCACGCGATTGAAGGGTGTCCATACGCCCGAATAGGGCTGTTGCACTTGAAGGAAAGTGTAGTTTGACTTCTGACTTTCGGGGAAAAGTGCAGATGTAAGTTTTGACGTAAAGGTTTCCGTAAGAGCGTGTAAGATGATGATTGAGGCCTTAGAGAGCATGCTGGGCATGATGATGATGACGTTACATGTTTATGCATAATGTATGTTATGTATGTATGATGTTGCCCTGTATGTTGTGATGACTGTGTATGTTCTGTTCCTTGTTATGAAGTATGTTTATCTTTCTTGTGGCTTTATGTGTCATGTTAATAAATGAATGAAGTATTATGTAACGTAAAGTGAAAGATAATGAAAGAGGAACATGAAGTAAGAATGCATGCATTATTGAATGATAAATGAACGAAGGAAAGGCTTGCAAGCACGTATATGAGGTGAGCAACCCTGTTGTTGCAAGAGACTCAGATAGAATGCAATTGTTGAGATTGCCAATGAGGTGAGCAACCCTGTTGTTATAAGAGACTCGGCCTCCAATCGCACTCCAGTCGGTCGTCTAGCCCTAGCTGATGCAGAATGCAGTTCTAGCCGAACGCAAACTGCCCTTTTCGACCTCCAAACTCATCTAAGCCCCTCTAAGCCCAAATCGACCATCCTAAACCTTAGGGGTGCATACCACAACACCATTCAAGCACACACAAGCCCGGAAACAAAATCTAAAAGCATCACAAGCAACACACCCAAATGGGTCAAACACACATGCATACAAAATTAGGTTTTCTATGCTTTCCAACCCCAAAATCGTTTGAAAACAAGTAAAAGTGGGGTCCTAGAACTCATACAAACGACACCGAGAAGTAGAGCTTCGGTTTGACTTGCTACATGATAATTTTGCCCGCTTGAATCTACCTGAACCAACCTTTTCTCCTTTTTTCTTTTATTTCTCTCTTACCCTCTTTGATGGCTGAAAATGTGGGTATGGGGAGAGGGTAAGGGCTGCCCTCTCCCTTTATATACCCCCACTCGTCCGTCTTTCTTTCGTTGGCAAGTTTGGTCCCTCGACTTAGGACTTTATTTCTTTCTTCTTTCGTCGGCTTCAAAATAGATAAATAACCGGATGTTACAAGTCCACCCCCCTTAAATAGGTTTCGTCCCTGAAACCTGTTAGTCCTCGAACAAATGTCGATAATGCTGTCTCATTTCTTCTTAGTCTCCCATGTTGACTCGGATCCCTTTCTGTGCTTCCACTGTACACGCACCAGGAGAACCACTTTATTTCTCAGCCTCTTCTCTTTTCTATCGATGATTGCCACTGGTTGCTCCACATAATTGAGCCTTTCGTCTACTTTGATATCCTCCAGTGGAACAATCATGTCTTCATCCACCAAGCACTTTCTTAGATGAGATACGTGGAATGTTGGGTGGATTCCACTTAGCTTATCTGGTACTCCAATCTATAGGCCACCTCTCCTACTCGAGCAATGATTCGAAAAGGGCCTATATACCTTGGGCTCAACTTGCCCCGCTTTCTGAATCGAATAATACCCTTCCAAGGTGAGACCTTCAACATAACCTGGTCACCCACCTGGAACTCAATCGGTCTGTGTCGTTTATCAGCATACGACTTTTGTCTATCTTTGGCTGCCTTCATGAAGGCTTTGATCTTCTCAAGCTTCTCAGTCGTAGCCTCGATTACGTAGACGCTCCCCAACTCCTTCTGACCAATATCACCCCAACAAACGGGTGTTCTGCATCTCCTACTGTATAGCATCTCGTAGGGTGGCATACCAATGCTGGCATGATACTGTTGTTGTATGAGAATTCAGCTAACGGTAGGTGGTCATCCCAACTTCCCCCAAAATCAATCACACATGCTCAAAGCATGTCTTTCAATGTCTAAATGGTCCTTTCTAATTGACCATCAGTTTGGGGATGATAAGCCGTGCTAATATGTAACCTCGTCCCATAGCGTCGTGGATTTTCTTCCAAAATTTGGAGGTAAACCGGGTGTCACGATCAGACACAATAAACATCGGCACACCATGACGAGTTACAATCTCTCTGATGAAGAGATCCGCTAACCTCTCCGATGAATATGTCTCGCGGATGGGTAGGAAGTGAGCACTCTTCGTCAAACGGTCAACAATCACCCATATAGCATCGTACCCTTTCGGAGTACGCGGTAGCTTCGTAATAAAATCCATGGTGATGTGCTCCCACTTCCATTCCGGTATATCCAAAGGTTGGATCTTCCCATACGGCTTTTGATGCTCGGCCTTCACCTGTGGACAAGTAAGGCATTTACTCACATACTCCACCACGTCGCGTTTCATATCCGGCCACCAATAATCCTTCTTCATGTTGTCACACCCCCGCTAAGAGCGAAAACACGGGGACGTAACGAGACGGGAATCGTCATAACACATGGTAAGCGATAGAGATGCAATAATAATAATGATGACAAGCGTGTCATGACAACACCCGACAACAAGGGGACTTGTGTCGTGTTTAGTCAGTATTCACGACAACATAGCCATAAGCATAAACATGATATAAGATGAACATAGATAATAACATTGTATGCAATTCCCACAACCCGGGAACAAGTTACAAAGTATAATGTTGTTTGAAATAGATACACCAATTGTTTCCAAAATGACAAGTTTAGCCCGAAAATGCATCCTAGGGTCTCCACTAAGGCAGCACACCTAGAACCTCAGCTAGCATGATCACCTGAAAAGATATGCTCAAAATGGTCAACAAAATTGTTGGTGAGCTCGCAGGTTTAAAGTAAATAAGTAATTGATGCTGTATAAAGTTGTTGCAGAATACCATGCATACAGTTATAAGTAAGCAAAATCATATGACAAGAGCTTTACAACCAAACCTAATGACGTACACAAAGATCTTGTCGGAATATATTCACCCAAGGCCCGTACCTGGCTATTGTTGGTACTAACTAGTATACCAACACGAGGGTGGGGGTGTCAACCCAGTAGTACTACCATACCTAACCGTCGTTCCACACTGGAATTAAATGGTTGTAAGAAAGAACCACACAGCAGACTCAAGCATGTATCAGATAAGTACCCCCAAAACAGTAGCACGTTGATTCCAAGTATGTAAATTGTATGTATGTTGTACAACATAGAAAATGGGTGAGCATACTTTTCCCCCATGTTTGTAAATGTTTGTAAAGTAGTATAAGCACAAAAAGGGGCCACGGAACTCACATGTTAAGTGGTAAGTATGAAAGATCGAGATTCCCAACAGTTGAATGCAATGATCGGTCAAACACCCATTGACAGTTATTGTTAAGCATTAATGACATGTATAAAGCAGATAGTAATGTTTGGTCGGTTCGGGTTGTATCGGTTCGGTCGTGGGTAACACACACACACAAGCGGACACACGTATCAGATCTTATGTAGATCCAAGTACTACGAGTAGTCGTCATTGCTTATGACCTCCGTGAAATGATCTCGTGGTTATGAAAGATAGCACTTGTTAAGTATTTGGAGTTCCAATTGGATTGTCGATAATTGTAAAATGTTAGGTTGTTTTCAATTGAAATAGTATGTGCACGTTGATAGCGTTGACTTTAATCTTTATGGTCAAGCAATGACACTTTTACTGATGTTGCCTTATCATCATCAGACGTTCAAGGGGAAATTCACACTCAACATCATCAGTCACACAACAGGACCAGACGCTCGACTCAATGCTCCATCCTTACGAATCAACCTTCAATTGTACGAATCAGCTTCATTCGTACGATTGAGTCTTCATTCGTATGGCTGGCATTCAGTCGTACCACACAACACACATTCGCACGATCCAAACTCCATGCGCACGAATCAACCCTCAATCGTGCGAATTAGCTACTTTCGTGCGATTGAACCTTCATTCGTGCGATTGGACTCCAGTCGTGCGAAACACGCACAATCGCACACATTCAGTCGGTCACCTAACTCAATTGCACACAATCATTCATACGCATGACTCAATCACATACACTCATTCGCACGCATGACTCAATCACATACAAACTCACAGTCGCACGACTCAGTCGCGCGACATGCCTAGTCGCACAACTCAGTCGTACGATTGACTTAGACGCAAGATTCAGTCGCATGACTCACTCAGTCGCACGGCTCAATCGCCTGACAGACCCAGTCGCCTGAACTGCAGAATCGCGACTGTGGTCGGGCTGAGCAACCCCCGAGCTGCTCTAAACGCGAGTTTTACACCACAAGGACTTCCAGAACACTCTACAAACATACTAAACATGAAACACAAGCAGAAAGACCTCACACGCACCCACACGACCTCATGTGTTCGAGTTGAACCCGAACACCCGAAACCCTAGTTTGGACAGTCGTGAATAAGCAAGGAAAGGGGACAACCAAGGTCGTCTACCTGCTAGAATGGAGTAGACTAGGCCGTAGTTGGAGTCTAGACAACAAGAACAAGACCAAGCGGTTGGATTTGATGCTAGAATGGAGAAAATGTGTGTGTAGGGAGTGAAGAGGTGAAGAAGATGAAGTGGATGAGGAATGTGGCTGGGAAGGGGCTTTATATATTGCAAAAATTACAAGTTTAGTCCCTGCACTTAACCCTCGAGTTCCCCAAATTTGTTTCGGTTGATTACGACCTTAAAATGTTCGTTATATTAAGGTTAAAAGCGTGTTTAATGGCATTTGATAGCCTAAAATGGTTTCATTAATGACAATGGTTGAAATTGAAAATGATATATTTGGTGGTAATGGTGATGAAATTTATAAAAGGTTTATGCTTAACACACGTTCTCGGAGGAAGTACAGGCACAAGGGAAAATAAAGCAGACATGATTCCTTAAAGCAGGAGTTCATGAAGAAAAGGAAGAATAATTAAAATATTTCTATGCTTATTTATGTCGTTCGACTGACCTTAAGCGACGAATGTCACAGTATCCCCCAGTTGAGAGAATTTCGTCCCGAATTTAGCTGGAGTTAGGTCCAGAGTGTCATCCACGAATAGGTGTGGGTATTTGAGTTTCATTTGATCTTCCCATTTCCATGTAAACTCTGGCCCTCGTTTCGAATTCCACCTTACGCGAACAATTGGTATTCTGCTGCGCTTCAACTGTTTGACCTTACGATCCATGACTCAATGGGTTCCTCAATAAAATGAAGCTTTTCGTCGATTTTGATATCATCAATGGGTATGTGAAGTGATTCGTCAGCCAACACTTCTTGAGGTTCAACACATGGAAAGTATCATGCACACGTTGAGTTCTTGTGGTAACCTTAATCGGTAAGCCACTGGACCAATTCTTTCTGTAATCTCGAATGGTCCAACGTATCTTGGGGATAACTTCCCTTTCTTTCCAAACCGAACAACTCCTTTCCAAGGAGAAACTTTGAGTAACACTCGGTCCCCAACGTTGAATTCTAGAGGCTTTCGACGATTGTCGGCGTAGCTCTTTTGGCGATCTCTAGCGGCTTTCACCTATCTTTGATTTGGAAGATCTTGTCGGTTGTTTCCTGGATGATCTCTGGGCCTGTTAACTGACTTTCACCAATCTCGGCCCAACAAACGGGTGATCTACACTTCCTTCCGTACAACGCTTCGAACGGAGCACACCAATGCTGGTGTGGTAGCTGTTATTGTAAGAGAACTCAATCAATGGCAAATGAGTATCCCAACTACCACCAAAGTCGATTACACACACTCTCGGCATGTCTTCTAGCGTTTGTATAGTTCGCTCACTTTGGCCATCTGTTTGAGGGTGATAGGCGGTACTCATGTCTAATCGAGTGCCCATTGCTTTCTGTAGTGTTTGCCAAAATCGTGAAGTGAATCGGCCGTCACGGTCGGATATGATTGACACCGGCACTCCGTGTCTTGTCACGACCTCCTTTATGTACAATCTCGCCAACTTGTCCATTTTGTAGTCTTCTCGGATTGGCAAGAAGTGTGCTGATTTCGTCATTCGATCCACTACGACCCATATCGAGTCATGCCTGTTGCTCGCTCGAGGAAGTTTGGTAATGAAGTCCATGGCTATGTTCTCCCATTTCTATTCGGGAATCTCAGGTTGTTGTAACAGTCCCGATGGTTTCTGATGTTCAGCTTTAACTTTCGAGCATGTCAAGCATCTGCTGACGTACGTGGCAATGTCTTTCTTTAGGCCTGGCCACCAGTACAGATCTTTGAGATCGTGGTACATCTTGTCTGTGCCAGGATGAATAGAATATCGTGTCTTGTGTGCTTCATCCATGACCAAGGTACGTACACCTCCCCACTTGGGTACCCATATACGGTCCACGAAGTACTGCACACCATCGTCCTTGCACATCAGTTGTTTATCCAACCCTCGGAATTCTTCTCCCGCAAGGTTTTCTTCTTTCAACACCTCACTTTGTGCAATTTGGATCTGAGCTTTCAAATTTGTTTGAATGATCAATCCCAAAGCTCGAGCACGTAGTGGTTTCACACGTTCCTTGCGGCTTAGAGCATCAACCACCACATTAGCTTTCCCCGGATGATACCGGATTTCACAATCGTAGTCACTAAGAAGCTCTACCCAACGTCGCAGTCGCATATTGAGTTCCTTCTGATCCAGAATATGTTGAAGGCTTTTATGATGATGCATTTGGTTCCATACAGGTAATGCCTCCATATTTTAAGTGCAAATACTACAGCGCCCAACTCAAGATCATGAGTCGTGTAGTTCTTCTCGTGCACCTTAAGTTGTCGCGAAGCGTAGGCGATCACCTTATCTTTCTGCATTAGTACACATCCCAAACCTTGATGCGAAGCATCATAGTACACCACAAAATCATCAGTTCCGTCTGGGAGGGACAATATCGGTGCATTGCACAGCTTATCTTTCAGCGTTTGGAACGCCCGTTTCTGCGCATCTCCCCATCAAACTTCTTGTCTTTCTGAGTCAGCAACGTCAATGGTTGAGCGATCTTTGAAAAGTTAGCAATGAAACGATGATAGTATCCGGCTAATCCTAAGAACTGCCGTATCTCTGAAGGTGTCTAGGGTGTATCCTATTTCTTTACCGCTTCGATCTTGCCGGATCTACATGAATCCCGTCCTTGTTAACCACATGACCCAAAACTTCACCTCTCGCAGCCAGAATTCACACTTTGAGAACTTGGCGAAAAGTTTCTCTTCTCTTAACAGTTCCAGTATTGCCCGAAGGTGTTCTTCATGGTCCTCCTTCGATCGAGAGTAGATAAGTATGTCGTCAATGAATACGATCACAACTTATCCAAGTAAGGTTTGCACACCCGATTCATCTAGTCCATGAACATAGCTGGTGCGTTAGTCAATCCGAACGGCATGACCAAGAACTCATAGTGCCCATAACGAGTTCTAAATGGGTCTTCGGTATGTCCTCCTCGAAAACTCTTAGTTGGTGATATCCAGATCGAAGGTCGATCTTGGAAAAATACGAAGCTCCTTGTAACTGATCAAACAGGTCGTCGATCCTGGGGAGAGGATACCGATTCTTCACAGTTAATTTGTTCAACTCACGGTAGTCGATGCACATACGGAACGACCCATCCTTCTTCTTGACTAATAACACTGGTGCTCCCCAAGGCGAGTGACTCGGCCGAATAAAACCCTTCTCCAGTAGTTCCTGTAACTGGCTAGATAACTCTTGCATTTCAGACGGTGCCAACCGATACGGTGTCTTTGCTACCGTGTAGCTCCAGGAACCAACTCAATGCGAAATTCCACCTGTCGTGGAGGAGGCAAACCAGGCAAGTCATCAGGAAATACATCTGGGTATCCCGCACTACAGGGATATCTGCCATTTCTGCTCCTCTTGTTTCTTTTCCACCACGTGAGCCAGAAAAGAGTAGCACTGTTTTCGTAAGGTGGCACTCCTGATAAGTCTCTGGGAATACGTCTAGAAAGTCCACACAACCGATACATCGGATAGTTGTGGTGTTGGCGTATCCACATCCTTTACATAGGCCAAGTAGGCACTACATCCACGCCTCATACACTTTCCCGCCACCTCCATTAAGATTACCTTTGGGATCGTAGTAACCCGATCACCATAAACCGTCACTAAACTACCCTCAGGCGCTGTCAAACGAATCATCTTCTTGCGACACACAATGTTTGCCTCGAAATCCGCTAACTAATCCATCCCAAGACCAAATCAAAACCACCTAAAGTCATCATGAACGGTCTAACAGGAAACTTATGACCCTCAAGTTACACATCACAGTTCTCTATCATCTCAGAAATCCTGGTAGACTTACCTATGGCAGTTTCTACATCAAAGGGCGCATCAACACGTCTACTACTAATAGACAGCTTAGCACAAAAGCAGCAGAAATAAAACTTTTACTGGCACCCGAATCAAATAACACAGAAGCTAAAGTTTGGTTCACCAGAAACGTATCGGACACAACGTCAGGGTCCGTCCTAGCTTCCTCCTGGGTCATAGTGAATGCCCTGGCACTCGCCCTCGGTCCTTCACCTCCTGTCTTCTTCGCCCCGGAACTCTCAGCCCTTGGCTTCTTGCAATCCTTACTTATGGACCCTCTTCTCCACAGTTGAAGCACCAGACCGTTTGACAGTCCTTGGCTATATGCCCCGGCTTCCCACATTTGAAGCACACATTTAACCCCAACCTACATTCCCCGCTATGTTCTCTCCCACACTACCACACTTCTTTATACCAGCACCATAATGCGACCACACGGCGGTCGTCCACCCGTGCCTTCTTGTTACCCGTCGAGGCATCACCCCAACCAAACCTCTTCCCCTGCCAGTTTCGATCACCACCACTCTTCTTGCCACCTTCAGCCACCACCACCGTCCTCTCATCATACAGTCTCCCTGCCAAATCCACCGCCAACCTAAACGTGCTCCGCCGGGCAATGATCATGTGCCTGCGAATATCCGCTGGCAAACCCTGAATATACCTCTTGATTTTTCGAGACAGGGGTGTCACCTGATCCGGCACCAGACGTGCCATCTCGTTGAACTTTGTGGTGTATTTCTGGTGCGTCATGGTTCCCGCCTCAGTTGCAAAAACTCCCTTTCGACCTTGTCCATTTCCCGATGAGGACAAAACTCCTCAATCACCAACTTTTTCAACTCAGACCATCTCCATCCTCCCAATAGCCCTGCTACCCTCAGCTTGGACAATGTTGTCCCACCAACATAGAGCCGAGTCCACAAAGAGTGGGTAGCGAACTTCACCTTCTGGTCCTCTCGGCACTCGCTATCAACTACAACCTCCATTTCCCTCACCCACCGGTGAGCAGCAACAGCAGTGCCATTACCATCAAAAGTTGGGGGCTTGCATCTCATAAATGCCCCATAGTTACAGCCTCGTGCCACCTCCGGCGTAGGCTCTTCTTCTTCCTCTTCCTCATCATTTGAGGGAACCGTTTCTGGCTCCAGTTGTTCCCGTCCTCCCGAGGACCTGTTTCTCTTCCTTCTTTCCCCCTCTCATACAGCCTTGGTAACTTCAGTCACTACAGAAGGCAAGATTGTCTGCATGACCTGATGAACTTCTTCTACAACAACCTCCTTTACTGAGGCTCTCAGATTGGCGTTCTCGTCGCCACCCTCCGGATGAGGGGTCTCAGGTTCTTTGGGAACCACCTTTTCAACTTTGGGTCTCCCTCTCTTGGGTCGCGGTTCAGCACCGTGACCTCCACCCCGTGAAGCTTTCGAAGATCTACCACTGGCCATCACACGCACACTGAAAGATTCAAACACTAACACGATTATTCAAGGGAGCAACTCAGTTTATGTCAAGTATAGTAAGTCCCTAATTACAGTGGCCAGTTGTGATTAGCCACTTACTTTACTCTTCATACACCCCAGCATTAGCTGTGCTAACTACATCAGTATTTAAATCTACATACATCACATAACCACATACCATGCACATAAAACTTGTTAACTTTACGAAAATACCTGATGACATGCAGCTACCCAAATTGGCATTCCATTCCCTTTCCGTCCCATTCTCAGTTTAAGTTAAGTTTATTTTGAAAATTTACCCATTTCACTTAAACTTTAGCTCTGATACCAACTTTTAAGGCCCCGTTCCCGGGTGCCTACAGTTGGTCATTCATCGCACATAAAATATAATTACATATAATTTCCATAAAACATCGCAATGAAAATGACAAAATAGACATCTCATTTCATTATAAAAGCTTTTGCAAATAATACATCGTATTTCGATTACAAAACCCAAGTTGCATTACATCACAAAGCATTATAAACATGGATGCCATCCCAAAAGAGCTGAGTAGTCGCCTCGTGCCCTCCTCAGCAACTATTACCTGCCAACTGAAAACACATAAAAAGTCAGCGTTGCTGAGTGAGTTCTAGTTTTATAATAAAACATACTTTGCTCTCATTCAAACCATTCTTTACTTTCTTTCAAATCATATTGCGCTTTACATTCATTCGTGACCATACAACATACATACACATCGATAATATAATTATTATCTTCTATTACATTCGTTAACTTTCGTTCATTGTATACGTTAGTTCTCCCGAGTCTGTTGCGACAAGAGGTCGCTCACCTCATTGGAAATCTCAACGATTTCACGCTATCCTAGTCTCTTGCAACAACAGAGTTGCTCACCTCATGGGCAATCTCAACGATTGCATGCTATCCGAGTCTCTTGCAACAACAGGGTTGCTCACCTCATTGGCAATCTCACGATTGCATGCTATCCGAGTCTCTTGTAACAACAGGGTTGCTCACCTCATTGGCAATCTCAACGATTGCATGCTATCCGAGTCTCTTGCAACAACAGGGTTGCTCACCTCATATATGTGGTTGCAAGCCTTCCTTCGTTCATTTAACATTCAATAATGCATGCATTCTTATTTCATGTTCCTCTTTCATTATCTTTCACTTTACGTTACATAATACTTCATTCATTCATTAACATGACACGTAAAGCCACATGAAATATAAACATACATCATAACAAGGAACATAACATACACAATCATCACAACATACAGGGCAACATCATACATACATAACATACATTATGCATAAACATGCAACGTCATCATCATCATGCCCAACATGCTCTCTAAGGCCTCAATTATCATCTTACACGCTCTTACGGAAACCTTTATGTCAAAACTTACATCTACACTTTCCCCCAAAAGTCAGAAGTCAAACTACATTTTCCTTCGAGTGCAACAGCCCTATCGGGCGTATGGACACCCTTCAGTCGCGTGGCCTCCATGCGACTGAACATCATGCGAATGAACCAATGTGGATGGACACTAGTGCGAATGAGCACCCAATCGTGCGAATGGACTAATGTGGATGAGCACTTATGCGACTGGACCCTCAGTCGCATGAACTCCATGCAACTGGCCCCAATCGTGCGAATGGACCCTCAATCATGCGAATGGACCCTCAATCGTGCGAATGAACCCCAATCGCTCCCCCTTCAGCCGTATGGCCTCCAATCGCACTCCAGTCGATCATCTAGCCCTAGTTGATGCAGAATGCAGTTCCAGCCGAACGCAAACTGCCCTTTTCGACCTCCAAACTCATCTAAGCCCCTTCTAAGCCCAAATAGACCATCCTAAACCTTAGGGGTGCATACCACAACACCATTCAAGCACACACAAGCCCGAAAACAAACTCTAAATGCATCACAAGCAACACACCCAAATAGGTCAAACACATATGCATACAAAACGAGTTTTCTATGCTTTCCAGCCCCAAAATCGTTTGAAAACAAGTAAAAGTGGGATCCTAGAACTCACACAAACGACACCGAGAAGTAGAGCTTCGGTTTGACTTGCTACACGACGATTTTGCCCGCTTGAATCTACCTGAACCAACCTTTTCTCCTTTTTTCTCTTCTTTCTCTCTTCCCCTCTTTGGCGGCTGAAAATATGGGTGTGGGGAGAGGGTAAGGGCTTCCCTCTCCCTTTATATACCCCACTTGCCCGTCTTTCTTTCGTTGGCATGTTTGATCCCTCGACTTAGGACTTTATTTTTTTCTTCTTTCATTGGCTTTAAAATAGATAAATAACCGGATCCTACTGTCTGTATGGACCCTTATGAGTTAGCCAAAATCGCACGTTGTAAATACACACACGGTTAAGCTAACAACTCTCAATGAGTTGTGAACCTCCTTTCAGTTGCTTGCAAGACTTTTCATCACTTTCTCTTTCATTCATTAATGCATGCATTCATTATTTCGTTCCTCTTTCATTATCTTCCACTTTACGTTACGTAATACTTTCATTTCACTCATTAACATTCAAATTAAAGCCACGGGAAGACACACACACATAAACAGGAACATCAGCAAGATCATGCAATTCTTCATACATATCAGCATGCATACATCATACTCACACATACCATCATGCATAACATCATCAATCGCACATCATCAATCACACATAATCATACAGGGCATCATACACATCATACATACCATCATGCATAAGCATAAATCATTCATCACAACATGCCCATCATAACATCTATGACCTCAAAAGTCAGCTTACATGAACCCTTGGGAACCTCCCAAGTCAGGCCTAAATTTCACTTTTTCTCCAGAAGTCAAAAACTATTCTAAGTGTTCATCTGCATTTGCCTTCTTGTTCATCCGCATTTGTTACAGTTCATCCGCATTTATTATAATTCATCCGCATTTGTCTTACTTAGTGGCAAATGCTCATCCACATTTACTGTTCATCTGCATTGACTTCCATTACTCATCCGCATTGACTTACTTAATGGTTGCTCATCCGCATTAACTGTTCATCCGCATTGACTTCCATTACTCATCTGCATTGACTTACTTAATGGTTAATGCTCATCCGTATTAACTGTTCATCCGCATTGACTTCCATTACTCATTCACATTGACTTACTTATGGTTAATGCTTATCCGCATTAACTGTTCATCCGCATTGACTTCCATTACTCATTCGCATTGACTTACTTAATGGTTAATGCTCATTCGCATTAACAGTTCATCCGTATTTCTTTTGAACACTTGAGCATATTCTAAAACTTAGACATATGAGCCCTAAACATCAGATCTCAGTTCCCAAACATCATCTATCATGTTCTAAGCTTAAATCTTACATTTTAAGCCTTTGAAACACAACCATAACATCATCATTCACACATTCAAACATACAAATATAAAACCAGTTTTATAAAAACATACATTCATGTATTTCCAGCCCCAAAATCAGTTAAAAACCAGTAAAAGAGAGGTTCCAGAACTCACCTTTGCAGCTCTTGAGTATGGCTTCTTCCAAACTCGTTTGCAATTGAGTTCAACCATCTAGAAACCCACTAAAAACATACAACCGAACACACACAGCACACATAAGCATACAACTGAGGCAAGGCCAGTTAAGAACACTTAAACCCATGAATTCTTACCTTGAATTCGAATTTTCACTTGTTCTTCGTTAGACCCGAGAGCTTTTTGCTGCTCTTTTCTTTCTCTCTCTAAAAGTCCAATGGTATAAGGTGTGTAGGAGGTGATGGCATCACCTTTTACACCCACTTTTTCAAACCTTTTGTCCTTTTCACACTTTTTACCCCTCAACTTGGGTAAAATATATTTTCTTTCTTTTTTTTTTACTTTATTCTTTCTTTACCAACCTTAGAAAAATAACCAGGTGTTACATTCTATTTTCATGTGATAATCATTTGTGCATGTTCGTGTGTTGGTTCCATTGCGCCGCTTGAGTCCTAACAAGTGGCATCAGAGCTAAGGCTCGTTGAACACATAGTAGGTTTTGCACTGAGATAATTCGGAAAGGTATTTATCTTGTTTTAAGATTGGAGGTTAGGGTTTACGATAACCCTTGAAAGTCGTCGGATTCTTTCCCATTCAAGATTGATCAAAGCAAGGTTCGGTGAATAACTCTTGATTCGCCGGGTAAAGGTTAGGGTTTTAAGTTTTCAAGTTTCAATTTGTTTTTGACTAGCTATTATCTATCATTTGGGGAACAGTGTTTAGTGAAAAAAAGTATTTCCGGGTTTAGATTTGTCTGCAAAGGTTTTTTGTAGGAGCAAATTGGTCAATTGACAGTGTTCAGTAAAAAACAATCGTCAAGTTCAGGGCCGTGCCATTGTTATGTCTATTCACTATTTCGATTTGCTTCTTGTTTGCTGTTTAAGATGGCTGAAGATGGGAAGGTTGTGATAAAGAAGCTTAACGGTTATGATTTTAGTTGGTGGAAAATAAAAATAGAAGTATTGTTATGTCAAAAGGATTTGGATATGGTACTGGAAGAAAAACCTGCAAAAATAGAACAAGCTGATTGGGAATCAAAGGACAAAAAGGCTCGTGCGGTTATTACATTAGCTTTGACAAAAAATGTTGCTTTTAACGTCATTAAGGAAACCACAGCCCGTGGTATGATGACTGCTTTGTCAAATATATATGAGAAACCGTCTACGACAAACAAAGTATTCTTAATACGGAAGCTGGTGAACACAAGGATGGAATAAGGAAGCTCAGTGGTTGCTCATATTAACAATCTAAATTCAATCTTAACAAGACTTGTATCAGTTGGAATTAAGTGTGATGGTGAAGTTCAGGCTCTACTACTGTTGTCGTCTCTGCTTAATAGTTGGTCTGGAACTATGACATCAATTTCAAGTTACGTGGGAACTAAAGGTGTTGGGTATTCTACCTTTGAAGAAATTGAAGATTTCCAATATTATTGAAGTTGAAGACTTGAAGAACAAAGGCAACAAAAATATTAGTCTAGGGTTTATTTTGTAATTATTGTAAATGCTGGATTTGTATAAATATTAATATATATCATCATTATAAAGTGTGAATGGTTCTCCAGAAAATATGTGGGAATTAGTTCCATCACCTACAATATCATATCATCATTTCAACATCAAATCAATAAACATCAAGCATTAAACACTTTTGTGTTTACAATTATTATATTTTAGCATCAAATCATCAAGTTTTGTTATTATCAATTTGAACCTAAGATCCATGCTCATTGTTCCCGTTCATGTCGGGAACACACAAAAGGTTTCACTCTTAATGGTATTCGAGATCTAATTATGGGTGAAAAAGTCAGAAGAAGAAACTCAGGTGAATCATTAAATAGTGAACTGTCAAATGTTGGCAGCGGTCGAGGTAATAACATGAACAGTGGGAGTCGATGTTGGAGTTTATCTAAACCTAAGAAGAATGTGAAGTGTTGGAGCTGCAATGAGGTGAGACATGTTAGGAGTCAAAGTCCGAATAAGAAAGAATTAAACACTATCGTTGGGGATGTTTCTAATGATAATGCATTGATACTAAATGTGGAAAATAGTGTGGACTCTTGGGTCATGGATTCAAGGGCTTCATTTCACACCATGGACAACGAGGAAACGATGGTGAATCTGAAACATGGTGAGCTTTTAAGGTACAATTAGCTAATGACGAGATACTTGAGGTAACGAGCATGGGGGATATTGATTTGGTTACTTCATTGGGCACTAAATGAAACCTAAAGAATATTAGGGTGATTTCGGGGCTGAAGAAAAAACTTATTTCAGTTGGTCAGCTGGATGAACAAGGATCGGAAGTGAGGTTTGGTGGTGGTAAATGGAGGTGATCAATAGTAATCAGGTTATTGCTCGTGGTATGAAGTGTGGGTCATTGTATATGGTTGAGGTACCTGCTAAGGGATGTATGACCATCCTGGTTAAGCACGACAAAATCTGGTTCGCTAAATCTAACGCTAAGAGAGTTTATTTTGCAAACGTAAAGTCTGGAGCAAAGATGTTAGGTGAACGAGTTCTAAAGTTTAAACTATTTAGGGAATTTGGTGACAGTGGGAGCACGAGACGTGTTTTGGGTACAGTTGCAAAGAACCGTTGGGTTTTAAAGACTACGACTGAAAATTTCTCTCATGGTGATTGTTTGCTGAATTTGAAGAGTGATTGTGATCCTCAGTGTATCTTTGAATCTGATGGAATGTCCAAACCAGTTAAGATGAAGGATGAGTCGTTAGCAGTGTCACACCCCAACCTTAACGGCGGAAACGTCGAGATGTGAGGGTTAAGATTGTTCACAACCACATAACGCTATATTAAATTGTAAATATTATTATCATAAGTCTTGAAATGGAAATTACAATCATAAGTCTAATACAAGAAATAAGTTCAAATGCAACAAAACATAAGGTAAACTTTTTTTTTTATTCCAAATACTAGGTCCAAATCCTAGGTTATAGCATGCTTCAAAAAGATCATATTAAGCTTGAGGTTGACCTGAAACATGAATAAAATAAGAGTCAACTAAAAATAGTTGGTGAGTTTCCAAGGTTTTCATACATAATATGAAAAAGAAAGTTACAAGTAGTAATTCATGTCATAAGTTATAAGCTAGTAAGGTTATAGAACACATATCGTTACAACCAAACCTCGACTTGATTACAAGTATAAAAGATTGGCTAAGTGTATTTGGTTCCCTAGTGCACAAGCATACGGCTCCTACGAGTCGGCAATACCTCGACTTTAGCACCAAATAGGCTTGTCAGGCCCAAAGATCTAAGACGTCGCCAGGCTAGCAATAGTTAATGATTGTAAACAAACTATGTATCTCATATAATTACTTACAACACACAAATAACCATGACAAAAAAATGAATTGCATGTGCTTTACAAGTCTCAAACGTTTATAAGTGTATGCTGTATAAGTAATCATGTTTCACCCCAAAATGGTGTGAAATAAAGTAAAAAGGGGGCAAGGAAACTCACATGATAATAAATATATAATGGCGATTAATAAGAAATAATATATGCCGCTCCAAGGTAAAACGTCACAAGACACCTAAATATATAAATGTTTCAAGATTTAGGTTAATGAGGTTTATCATTTAAACATGGACTAGGTTCCTTAGGATTTAAGAGAGTTTTTGTAAGCCCATTTTAGTTATTAATATATATATATATATATTATATATATATATATATGTATTTATTTATTTTGCAAAATAAGGAAATATTCTTACAAAATTCTAATTTCATTGTTATTGGTTTGAGTATCATATAATTTTAATCGAATAAGATGTACGATTTATTAATGATTCAAGTAAAAATTAAATTTTTACATAAACTCATTCGTATAACAATCTAATTTTTTTATAGAAATATTTAATTATTACATTTGTGAATAATTTTATATTAAAATATTACAAAGTTTTACAAGAATAATTTCTAAGAAATAATTAGATGACTTTAAAAATATTTAGGGTTTATAAAATTCATTTTTACAATTATTATAAATTTTCTAAAATTAATTTCAAGCCAAAAGGCTTTTAAAAAAATTACATGAGGTGCCCGGGTTCGAACCCGTGACCTCATGTTTGGGGAAACATTGACTTAACCAGTGAACCAGGCTTCCAGCCGCGGTTATAACCTGGTTTTAATTCTTAAAACCATTGCGAAATGAAAAACCCCAATTCCCATATGAACCCTAGAACCATGTGTGACATCCGGTAAATTTCCGTTATCAAACTCCGTTAGTTCCGTTAAGTCTTGTTAACACGTGTCGTGAGCATACACTAGTTGTCGTTGAACGTTGGTGACCTAATAATAATGATTAATGTTAATTTGATGTGAATCTAAGTGATTATGTGAATATTGGGTTATGTTTATGTGTTTACACATTTATAAACAATTAATTAAAGAATTTATCGCGTAACGCGGAAACGTGTCTATTTATTCGTATGTCTTGTGTTTTTATAAAGATAAGATATATAATGAACTTTATAAGTTTATATCTTTATATTATGAAGTTAAAAACACTTTACAAAGAGTTTAAAGTTTAGTTTTTATAAAATACCAAAACACAAGGGTTTAAAGGGTAATATGTAAATTAAATTAATTAAAACAAACCCTAATCTCCTAAACATCACCATCGGCCGCGACTTCACCCTTCATCCCTCTCCATCTTCGAATTCGATCAAAATCCAGCCTCTAGACCTCGATTTCGTTCGATTACAAGGTGCACAACTTGTTGGAATCATCAATTGCAAGTTATAACTTGTTTAAAGGTTAGATTTTTTCACGTTTTTGTGAGTTGTTCATAGTGGCCGAACCCTAATTCGTAAATTGGTCCTTGTTGGGTCGAATTGGTTGTTGTTTGTGATGTTAACATGTTAGTTAGATTGTATACATGTTAGTTAACGTCGATTATGCAAGAATTATATGTTTTTAGGGATTTGATCATGAATTTTGGTGTTAAGCAAACCCTAATTCGAAAATGGCTTGATTATGTGATGTTGATGATTGGTTGATGAATGCTTGATGATTATTGGGTTGTATGAATGTTAGAATACGTTGATTATGCAAGAAAGTTGGGATTTTGATGCGTTGTTCATAGGTTACTAAGAATAGTAACTTTATTTTGCATGTAGTAGTGATCTAGTGATGGATTGATGTTATGGATGGTTCATGATGATAATTAGATGCTAGATTGATATTATGTATGCTAGAAATCTTTAATTTGATGATGTTGATCATAGCTTGCCAAAAGTAGAAACTTTTGTTTATGAAGATTGTTGGATTGAGGTGTTTAGTGTTGTTGATCATGTCTAGATGTTAGTATGAGCTTGAATTGGTATATTATTGACGAATTCATGCATACCTTGGATGTTTGATAGATTTTGGACATTCTTTCCCAAAAGGGAAACTTTATTTGTGTAAATGTTGAAGTATGATGTTGTGATCATGTTTGAGATGTTAGGAACTTGCTATTATGTTCAAGGATGGATTCTAGTGTAATAGAACGTGTTAAATTAGTTGTATGGCGTGTTTGGATAATCATGGGTGATATTGGAATTGGTAATCATGTATGGTTTGGGTATTGTGTAGTAGTAGGACATCATGCTTGGGTCTGGTAATTGATTGTTGTGATGTTGTGAATGCAATGTATATGCTTAAAGAATTTGGTTGTGATCATTATACACGTGTGCGGATCTGAGGCCCCTACTTAGTGGGATTGGCAGGGTTTAGGATGTGAAGTCGTGAGTGGCTTCACATGGCATGTGATGAATGGTTGAACCTTGTATGTCATGTTAGTTGTTTTGTAGCTAGTGGTTATGTTAATGTTCTAGATTCGCATGACTTGTATAGTACTTGATTGTATGATGATCTATGTGATACACCTGGTTGATATAACATATGTATGACACTATTTGAATGTTAATCATGTATGTTGTATGTGTTCATTGGCTTTATTTGAATTATAACCCATAATGTCACCAACGGGTCAAACGGGTCAACTAGGTCAAACGTGTCTATTTGTCTGGAAGCTTGAGTCTTTGATTTTGGTATGATTAGGGTTTCGCATGTCTTTTATTTACACGTACTTATGTACTCACATGATCTAGGTAACCTGTGAAGGTTGGCTATTCTCTCGTTTCTCAAAATAAACCCTAAGTACCTTTGCATACATCAGGTGAGTTCATGCCCCACTCTTTACTTAATCTCTTTTGGGGGAGATAGCATACTGGTATTTATACGAACGCTTTCATTATTTAAGTTGTGTAAAATATTAATATAGTGTTGTTTACCATGAGAAAAGTCCTCACACTTTTGAATTGTTAATATTTAATAGCGGGGAACTTGGGTAGTACTACTGGGTCTGACGAGCCCCACCTGTGTGACTCGAGGTCAACCGGGTGCAATTTGTCCTATTGATCATTGTCACGACATGGTAAGTCGTGACAGGAGGCAACAACTATCACAGTCAGCTTCAATTGCAAAATCACTATGTATTAATATTTGTTGATAATAGACTAGCTATCTATTACCATACACTGCTTATATTTATCGCAACTGTTTACATGTTTATTGAACTCAAACTCTTGAACTCACCAACCTATGTGTTGACATTTTAGTATGCTTTTCTCAGGTCCTTAACTTGCTTGCCATAGGAGCACTGCACGGTTCACTTCATTTAAGACATTATGCTTCAAGACAATGTGACATTTTAACAATTATGGTTTATTTTTGGTTTGGCACTTGTTTTGCCATAAGTTATACTTTATAGACTTGGGTTGTTTTCAAAAACGCTTCCGCATTATTTAACGTTGGTGTTTTGGTTGATTTTGTTATTTTATGGCATATAGAGTCGTTCGAGTAACTATTGACTGTGATCCTGGTTTGTTCACACGCCTCGCGGTAAAACTCCGCAAGTGGATTTTGAGGGTGTGACACCATGTTCGATCAAATTGAAGATCAATTCGAGTTTGTTAGCCAAATTAATCATAGGGCTTTTGTTCATTAAGAAGAACCGAGGGTGATGATGTGATTTACTCACTTGATTGAGATCGAATCGATGCTAAGAACAACCGAGAACAAGTCGCGACCGTGAGTGCAAAAATTCAAGTAATCTTCAATGATATTCAAATCAAAGGTGCAGATAGCATCGTGTGATGGTCTGGACTCAAAGCCCTCTGTCAATTTTGATCTTTGAACACAATAGGGTGGTGTTCGACTAGTGTGCAGGTCGCGATGAGGATGATGCTTAAATTCGTTGTTTGTGTTGATTCAGGTGAAATTGAAGGGTGTAATCGATTGGAGATAGACAGATGATTGTTTGTACTCAGTAATTCGATTATTATTGTGTGTTAATGACAAAACGGTCATGAGTTAAAAGAGTTTCGGTTATATGATCGAATTGACTTGGTAACCGATGTATAACTCGATTATTAAGTGTATTCAAGTTCGAGGCACGTATGCGAAACGATTCGGATAAAGTTCGGCTACGAAACTAACCGTTTTTTTGTCGTTTTAGACCCGCCGGACTTTGGCCGGAGTGTGGCCGGAGTCGCGGCCGGAATTACGGGAATGGGCGGGGGTTTGGGTTGAAAGTTTGGAATGTTACACATTGGCCCCTTTTAGTTTAATAGTTATCATTTCATGCTTAAAAGTTCTATATTAAGTTTCCAAATTGACAAATACAACCCCCAAACTTAATTTAAGTTTATGTTTTAAACATGTTAAGTTTAATAACCCTCATAAATTATAAGTAACCTTATTAAAAGTAAATACTATTATGATTATTATTATCATAATTATATTTTATTTAATTAACATTATTAGCTTCAAATTAAGGATTTAAAATACATACCAAGCATAAGAATCCCATAAATTTCATAATGGCACAAGTAGTCCTTACAAGAACTTTCACAAGATTAACTTTTACTTTAACCAAAATACGAGATGTTACAAGCAGGACTAGCCATGACTGAGTTGGAGCTCGAGGGAGCTTTAACTGTCCTTTTTGGTACTTGATGATAAGTGGTCGCTACAACTAGAAGATATGATGAAGTCTTAGCTTGTTCTTTGGGAACTGAAGGCTCGGAAGAGTTGTTTAAAGATAACTGAAGTTACTAGACGATTGGGTTGCTTTGTACTTGAATGGCGCGCTAGAAATTATCGCAAAGCCTTTAAGTGGGAGATTGTTGGGTTGAAGACTTTGGGCTTGGGCCAATGTTTAGTTTTCTTATTCATTAAGTTATTAACCCTACTTAGTCTATATATATATATATATCCTGTCATGTATTTGTAATATTTGTACTGAGCAAATAAAGAAAACCCTAGTTGCATCCCGTGGACGTAGATTACACCGACCAAACCACGTTAAATCCTTATGTCTTTTATAGTTCTATTTTCACGTGATAATCGTTTGTGCACATTTGTGTTTTGGTTCCGTTGCGCCGTTTGAATCCTAACATTCATGATATGTAAATATGAAATGATCATGTATTCAAGTCTCTTTGAGCAAAATTACTTAAAGTTAAACCAGAAAGTTTTCTCAATAATAGATTTTCTTTTAAAAGGGTTGGGATGCGATCTCGAGCGAGAAATAAAAAAGATAGTGACCAGTGCGGCAATCGTTATGAAAGAAAACATTAAATATAAACTAGTGTGAAATCCAAGAGAGGATGTCTCACCACAGCACGTTGTGTTGAGTTAAACGTCGGAAGTGATCATTAACTCCTCACACTTCACGCACCAAAACAAACACACAGCTATTGCTAGTGTCATAATCCATTCTTCTATGTAATCATTAAATTCGATTAAAAGAATTTAATAGTCACAAACAACTAGAAGTAAAAATAGTACATGCCCCTTGTGTACTATTTCATTAGATAGTTAGAAGTTGCAAAGTTTATTATTATTTTGTTTACTTTCCATAAAATTAATATTTTATTCTTTTTAAATAATTATAACATGAACTTAAGCATTTTAATTTCTCAATATGATCATGGTATTGTTGTATATATATTTTTAGTACGTTTCTTTTAAAAGCTGTAATGCACTTATGTGGTACATGGTGCGATAATCCCATTTTGTAAGGAGCGGATTTGTGTCAAATTTACACATGACGGATGTATACCTAATTTTGAAATGGTTTTTTGTTACGATAACCATATTACGGCTATCTCAATTTACATCAGAGCTATCTCTCACCCGTTAAAATCACACATGCATGTGTATATCCGCATTGCTTCCCAAGCTTTTCAAGGAAAAAAATTAACATTTTGTAAGAAACCTGCCCATGTATATGTAGTAGAATTCAACTTATATCGCAAACCAATTTTAAAAATTTTACCCAACACTAATGCTGTCATCAGCTTTTTTTGAAATATGTTAGAATTTAGGTATCGTATCAATCTTGGCATTGTGAAATACCTATGTCCATGAAGAGGAATGTATAAGCATACCTGAGTACCTGACCTCCGTAACAAATAGCAGAACGTAACGAGTAATTTAGTCCATTCATCTAGGAGATTAACCCCGTCTTACAAAAGCTTTGATTCAGATTCAAATTCAAATTCACTTATTCACTGTGAAGAAATAAAAACAATGTTAATGGAGTTGGCCAATAAAACTTTAATTTCGTACATTCAGACCTATATAGTCATATGTAAGCTAGGTGCGCGCCAATTGTTTAGGCGAGGCTAGGTTGTTGCACCTAAGGTAGACGCAAGGCAAAGGTCATCGAAAGCACACTGCAAAATTGTTGAGGCAATATATATTTGGGCATGGGCATTTCAGATAATATCAATCTGTGAAATCCGTCTAGCATCATAAGTTTGTGGAGCACTGGAGCGTAGACAAATTTGTTGGTACATGGTGTCTGGTGAAGAATGTATTCAGTCATATAAGAAAGAACTAGGTTTATTGTCCATCGTGTGTTGCCACGGCATTGTACGTGATGTGATAAGATATAGATTACAATCGACCCGACTCGTTTCCGAACTACTTTTACTTTAATACGTAGAGTAACTCGAATTTATACCGTTGAACAAAAACGTTTAATATTTGACCTGACTCATTTTCAAACAAAATTAATGCATGCCGAAACATAGACTTACAATTGCTCCGACATTTTTCGAACTAAATTTACGTCCATACGTATAGTAAATGGAAAAGTATTACATTGACCCGACGCGTTTTCAAACAAACCAATGTCGAAACGCAGGTCAACTCAAATCATTACATAAAAATAAGCACTAAAACGTTTATATTTGACCCAACTCATTTATGAACAAATATTACATCAAAACATAGACGTATGTCAAAACGTAGACAGTTTTGAAGTGTATAGAGTTAAGCGTGGAAATATTTTATATTTGACCCTAGTGGTTCCTAATTACGTCTAAACGTAAACGGAACTGAATTTATATTGTATAGGGGTAACCTGGAACTTTAGAAACTTAAGAGGGTTAAAGTAACATTTTACAAAATTTTCAGAAAGTAACAAGGGCTGAAACTGTAAAGATTGAAAGTAGGAGGGGAAGAAAGACCGGTGAGAAACCCCACCGACCTTTCTTTTTAAGTATATATACAATTAGAAATTCACATGCATAACCATAGAAAAACAAACAAACCCAATAGAATCTCACTCATAACAAAGCTATTTATAGGGTATGGTGGCAACAAACCTCTCCTCTATCCCACAGGATAGAGAAGCTGCTATGAATATGCATAACCATATTACAAATGAAAATAACATAGTCAAATCCTCATATTGAGCAATCTTATGACCCTACTTGGTGCAAAACAAGTTCCTAAACCACACTAGGTGAAATTTGTGTCTAAGCTCACTAGTCCCTATAAGACTGAGGTGGCAAAGTGAATGGGTCATTCAAGAACATGTCAAAACTGGTTACTTTTGGTACAGGGCAGTCGGCAGTGTCACTACTAAACATCATTCTTTTTCTTATAAATAATCAGAATAGATGGCACTACCAAAAAATAAATTTGATGATTATATATTTTTGGATCAAATGATTTAGAAAAGTTTATGTAATGAAAACATACTATGGGAGACTTTCAACCCATCTGACCCATTTCCTTTGAAGCTAAGGCATTGTGTTTGTCAACCAGCTTTTTTATAAACTTTTTGCAGTCAACATCTATTGTTCACTAATAAGAGATCCACTTGTAAGGGTCCACTTAGAAGAACCAACTTCGCTGTAGTAATCAGATCAGGTGCACCTCCCTATAAAGCTGAAAAAAAAAACACAAACAAATGATTTTTCTAGTGAAGAACTTACAATTCAGGACTCCCAAAATACAGAGAAAAAAAGAAATAAACTGCACATCATGTTATTTCTCTTGTTTCCCTGTGACGTACCTCTGAAGTGTATCAAACATAGCAGCCTGACAGCAAACCAGCAACTATTCTCCTCCAAATGAAAAGAATAAATACGACTCCCCGCCATCAGGAAAGGGGTCATCAATTTAGCTCATATATAGTAAGTAGATGACTTTATATCAAGTAATCAGAAACTTTAATGGCAACTTTGATTCACTCTGAATGCTCAAGTGATGGTGAAAATGAAATCATATACGGTTTAAGTCCTAAGTTAATTACCATAACTATAAGCCCTGTATCATTACAGCTTTATAATATATAAATAAACTATCATCACTCAAAGGTCCCCTGAGGGTTTATACACATTTGCACACAAAAGAAAGATACACACCAAAATTACATGAAGACATAATAATAATAATGTACAATTCTTTGAGACCTTGCAATCATATTTTACGATAAAGAAACGCAATATAACCACACACACACAGTAATAATAAGTGATTAACAGGGTCATCTGCCTTTGCAGGAACCTGAAAAGACTGGCACGAGTGTTGAACAAGATGACAGCCCACTTGTTTGTTCTATGGCTTGGTGTTGACTTTTTACTATTACTTTCATGTTTTCGTCTTGCATCTTTTCAACGTTTCATTTCTGCAACAAAACAAACCCAATGTCAATGCAACTAATCATCAGCATGGGCACTTAAGCTCAAATTATCATATTTAACTAGCAAAACAAAATGATAAAGACTACCTCTTGTAGAGTGTTTATCAATCCTATCCGTAATTCCCTCATCATTTTTCCACTCATCATCATTACCCATCTCTTTTCTACCATCATTTCCCACATCACTTTCACTAGCAGTCTCCCATTCAGAATCATCAGTCCCTTGCCCATAAACATCACCAACATCAGCCTCACAATCAATTCCTCCATGTTTAATAGCAGCTTCCCTAAACAGCCAAGCAGCACGCATCTGTTTTTTAACCAACCGTTCTGCATAGTCAGGCACTTTGTTCTGCCTAGAAGATAGGTCAGGATCTGTTGATTGAGAACACTCGTTTATAAACAAAATAGCATCCAATAAGCTTTCTTTGGCTAAGCCCAGCATATCATAAGCCTGTGCTCTTCTCCATAAGCTCTTAGCATGTCGATTAACTGGATTGTGAAGACAGAGTGCACGTGTAGCATCACTTATAGCACTTAATGGTTGTTGCAGTAATAAATAACATTGGGCACGATTGCTGTATAACACGACTCTTTCTTTTTTAGATCTTACTGGACATAATGCGAGTGCCTCTGAGTACTTTGATGCTGCTCCAGAGATATTTCCCGATGAAAATAAGGAATTACCTTCTAGTTTTACCACCAATGCTGCAGCTTGTTTGATATGGAGATCCTCTTTTGGCATACTTTTTTCCCATTTGAATCGCTCTCTTGAATGTAATATTTCTTCAACATCTTCTTTTATCCGGTTACTGATTGAATGGCGACCTGTTGCATGTGATTGAATACATTCTTGAAGAACATTGAGAATGGAATCACCAAGCTTTTTGTGATCCCCAAGAGTTGATATCTCTGCTAGGTCCAGAAGTGCAGGTGCTGCCTTTTCTATAACCTAATTTAACATTTTACACTTTGCATAAGCATATTTATCATGAGTTATAGATCAAATGTTAGCTGAATCATATTTACTCCAATTTGGTACTGGGAAAGGTTAAAAAATAAATATTTACATATGGAAACAAAAGATATGCCGCCAACCTCTATATTATGGTCAACCAAATTGATTCTGAAAGATTCTAGTGTTTTGAACAAACATAGAACTTATTCAAGTTACATTTTTCAGTGTATTAGATATTACCTTATGGAAGGTATTAGGATCTTGAAGCAACCATAGAAGACAATCAATAGCCATATATTGCCAGTCATCTGACGATCGTGCAATATTACATAATGCCTCAATAACACTAGGGCAGCTGCTAACAGGTCCTCTTCCAAACTTATGATGGCAAATTGTTCTTAATAAGCCGATACCCGCAGGTGAATTTTCATTAACAAGTCCTCCCCACATACCAGGAAGTTTTACCAGAAATTCCGTGTTGCATATTGTAGATATAAACTCAGGCTTGAAAGCAAAACAGTTTATAAGTTGAAGAGACCAACACTGTAACTGACTAGCCCATTCCTCAGCTTTCCTTGACTCCATCTCTACACCACCCATTCCGCGTGTCAGAAGATCACAGTGGTAACTAAGTCTTCTGTCAGCATACTGATAAAAATGAGAATACACAATTTCAAGGGAACTCATTGCTAACTGGATACAAAGTTCAAGAATCTCCCCATGACTTGCTACAGCAGGGAACGTGCTTGCGTATGTAGCTAAATGTCCTAAAGCCCTTACAGCAACTCTTTGTTCAACCCAAGTCAGCCTACCCCTTAGAAGTTCAACCAGCGGTGGGATTACACCAGCATTAACTGCAGTTTCAGCAAAATCTTCCATGTTCATGGTGTAGGATCCAATTATATGAGCAGCATAGTATGGTATGTAGATATTTTGATCATGAGCAAGCCATCGGCGGTTCTTTAAGCCCTTCCAAATAAGTGCAGCCATGCATTCAAATATACCTAACTCAATGAACTCTGGATCATTAGGATGTGCCATAGCTGTGTTCCAAAGCCCACTTATTGGGAGAACTTGACCATCGTCATCTTGTGAAGGAAGCTCTCTGAAAAATTTCATGATGCTAGTTCTTCGTTTGTTCGGGTTCCCTTCTTTCATGACACAAAAGAAACATC
Organism: Flaveria trinervia; assembly: GCA_025506515.1. Taxonomy (NCBI): domain Eukaryota; kingdom Viridiplantae; phylum Streptophyta; class Magnoliopsida; order Asterales; family Asteraceae; genus Flaveria; species Flaveria trinervia. The sequence continues at coordinate 117,822,966 of CM046442.1, read as the reverse complement.
CAGGATATGGGCAGTCCGGGACCAGTTTGTCCATGCTCACAGATTTGATTTCTCAGAGTTCTAAAACGATGGAGCCAAGAAGTTATAAACCTCCAAACACACACTGCATTAGGAAAGGTCAGAAAACACCAGTTAACACTAACAGATCTATGGTAACTTAATTGATGATTGTAGACATTTAAGAAGCTCACATAAACTTATACCTAGAACACATCTTCTTTAACATGGTTAATGATAAAGCAAAACGAGTCTTATAACTTAACAAGACTTAAGAACCATATTTAAAAAGCTGCAGCATTCAATCATTTCCATGAACAGCAAATACAATGAAACCATATAAAATAAGATATTAAAATTCTTCCAGTTATTTAAAGCAAAGTAAACACACACCACCTAAGCCTTGCATATAAGAGAAGCTTCCCAATCGAACATAACAAGACACATCAGAATAGTTTTAGATCAAAATAACAAGCAAACTACATTGTAAAGTTCAAAATGAATATAATCTTAAAAAAATGACCGATTTCCCCAAAATTAGCCTAAATCAAAGTTATCATTTTTTCATTTATACCAAAAACTCATTACAAATCTAGAAGAACAATAAACATCGTCAAACCTACAATAGAATTTTGAATCGCCTATAAGCATAAATAACAACTATCAACTCCAATTAAAACTTAACCTAATTAGCAAATAAAAGCTCCAAAACATCATACAACTGCTACTTTCGCGATGAGCAAAGTATGACATAACAAAATTTCAAAAGCAAAGGCTCACACACCATAAATTATTAAATTCTACACCAATCTCACACACAGTACACATTGATACCAGCAGGCATAAGGCTGTTCGGTCAAAGTATACATATTACATAATTGAATTAACTTCCATTGAAGAAACAATAATTGAGTTCAAAATGTTAACAAGTAATAATTATAAATAAAAAAAAGAAATTGAAGAGATAATCAGTACCGTAACAGCAGTATTATCATCAGCAGATGTTAGTGGTATCGCCTGAATCTCACAGTGGCGAAAGCTTGTGATTCCCTGAGAACGAAGGTTTTGATTTGGGGAATTGAAGTGTTCAGACAAGCAAAGGGGTTTTTGACTACCTTTTTCGCTTATTCTCGAAGGGTTATTTCAAAATGACAACAAGCGAAAATTAAAAAATGAATAGAAGTACATGTAAATCTCACTCGTGTCAAATATATTATTATTCTATATGAAAAGAGACCGAGGCAAGATTGGGTTTGTGCCGATCAGAGTTGAGTCGAGTCGAGTCGAGTCGAATAGAGTGTATCTTTGTTGGCGTTTGGTTTGTTTATAAACCAAGCCGATCAAATCGGTTACAACCGAGGTAAAATTGGAACGAGCATTTTTCAAACGATAATTTTTGAGAGAGCGGTGAGTGATTTGACAACCATACTATCTACTATGTTATCCGGTTTAAATTTGTGGAGAGATATTGACAATGTTAAGTCTCATGTGTATATATCTAAAAAACAGCTAGAATTGATATCATAATAAATTTCATGAATTGTAATCTTGTGGCCTGTGATGAGGCTGAGGCCATAGTCGATGAGGGGATGAATAGACAACAGAGAACGATGATTATAGCGAGAGATGATCAACTTAGGGTGAGAGCAACGGAAGATGAGGCGATGAGCAAACCATTCGGATCAAAGATTGACGAGTAGCGGCTTAGGATTTTTCCTTGGGATTTATGTTAAGTTTTTTATTGGGTTGATTGTTCTCGTGTGTAGAAATATAATTGTAAATTTGTAGCTAGTAGACCAAATCGAATAAAGGTGGTATGTATAAAACTAGAAATATAATTGTATATTTATGTGTGTGTATAAATATAATTTAAGCCAAGCAAACCTTTGCTCGTGTTTGACTAGTTTACAAACCGAACCAAAACGATTGGCTTGTTTACAATCGTAAAATTGAGCAAAAACTTTCCGAGCCTTCTGCATAATATGAGCATTCAAGCGCAATATACAACTCTTTAATGTATGCTTACATTATTGTAACACCCTAACTCATATAACATTTAGTTTATACCGTGCACAAGATGGCCTAACTTTCTTGTTTTTAATTCTAACTTGATTACTCAAATAAGTGTGTTTTATGTCAACATATTTGATATAATTATATACTATTACAAATTACAAGTGGATGTACAATGATGTATTATTGCTAAAGTCTATAGTACAATAGGTTATGCATTATATATCTAATCAATGGACACGTATACTATTATGTCTTTCCATAAGCAAATTGTGATGACATTTCTTATTTTACTATATGCTTAAATCCATCGTCTCCCTTCACTTTTAAAATTGATAATTTTGACCTCCTTAATTTATTCAAAATTTATATAAAACCTCCTCAAGTTTTTATAGTTTCTATTTACCTCTTGTATACTTTTACTTAAACTAATTTTCTTATTTCCGTATCATTATAAATTTGAGTTCATCTATGCTTGGATGCAAATTTTATCGGAATACATATCAAATTAAATATAAAACATTTGCATGTTTATTTTTATATGCGTTTTGAGTTGGTATACATTTCGACGTTAATTTTGTTTGGAAACAAGTCGGGTCAAATATAATATGTTTTTATTCGATTGGTATAAATTCGAGTTACTCAAATGTAGTTCGGAAATGAGTCGTTGTGATTATAGTCTATATATTCCGACTTAAATTTTATTTGGAAACGAGATGTGTCAAATATGCTACGTTTTTATTCGACGGTAAAATCAAACCAATTCTACGTTTCACTGCAAACTTAATTCGGAAACGATTCAAGTCGATTATAGTCCAACTTTATCATGTCGCGTACAATGGCCCCGCGGCAACGCGCGACGGGTAGTAAAACTAGTTTAATATACATATTTTAAACCCCATTAGATAACATGTTTGCCATAATTTAATATACATGTTTTGAACCCCATTACATGTGATGCTAGTCCATTTAGAGACTTTGGCTACTAAATGGAATATTTTGGATTCAAACCATACAATGTTATAATTTGAGTATTTTAGGAAGTACGCATATGATATATTTGTAGTTAAAAATAATAATAAATATTTAAAACTTTTAGCATGATTTGTTTGTATCAAATATTCAAATAAAGATAATTACGATTTGTGTATAATAATATCAATATCATCAAAATTATGCAACATGCTTAAACAAAAGAATACAAATAATTAAGTACTCAAGGTACGTGAGTCATCCAACAAGTTATTTCATACAATGGCTTGAACCTACCGGTTATTCCATAAAGCACACCTATAACAACCTTACAAGGTTCATGAAAATCTGCTTAAAAGGTTATTTATTTCACGATCAACTATGAAATCATTCAAACATAAGTTATAACATGCTTATAATTTAAAGATTTTAAACCACAAGACTAATTAATCATGTATTTTAAACCACAAGACTAATCATCTGGAATCTATATACCTTTGACCACTATACCATCAAAGGTACCATTATGATCAAGGAGGTCTTCTTTTTTAAATGCTCTCATTAATCATGTATTTCTCTCTTTGGGATGAATCATATGCCTATTTAAATTCTACATGATTTATATGCATGTTAGGATAGTCCATTTTTATCATTAAAAATTCACTAACTTATAGTTATGCAAGTAGGGTGAGGCATTGTGCGCAACTCATGCTCTCGTGTAAATCATACTTGTCGAATTAAAAAAAAAACTTGTGTCACAGGAACACAACCAACACCATTTATTTCGGCATCTAGTGTTTAAATAGTTCTTACGAATTACACTAAAATACATCGACTAACGTGTCAATACAATATTCTAAGAAAATATGTTCAACCTATCATTCCCAAAGATCCAAAGAAAATCTTTAATAGATCAATAATCTTATAGGAATACAAGTAATGTAACATCCCAAGAGTAATGATTGACATGGCCATGTCAAGCGTCCACATGGTCATGTCAATAGGTATGTATAGGTCCATGTAGGGGTTGATAAGGTCATGTCTAACGCCCACAAGCCATCTTAGTAAGTATTTGCAGCACCATACAACAATTTAACAAGGTTTTCTTGACTCTTTCAACCATTAATTTTTCATGCTTTCATTTGACACGTATGAAAACTACTAAACTATTTTACATTTTATTTGACCACAATGCGCAAACTAAGTCCTTTCCGGCTTGATTTCATCTCAAGCACCATTATTCATACATGATTTCATTCATTTAGATAAACACATCTCCATCATAGTTAATTATCTAATATTATACCCATTTGACCCACAATTAAACGGGTGTTCAAAATCAGATATCCGAATTTCAGATATTCGAAATTTTCGGATAGTGGATTCACTATCCCGATCCGAATCCAAAATTTTAGATTAGATTCGGATATCCAAACGGATCCCCGATTTTAAAAAATATATATGTACTTTTAAAATTTTTTTTGTAAAAATGTAATAGTTTATATTAAAAAGGTTTCGGATATCAAAAGTATTTATGAAAATATCCGAAATTTCTAATTAATATTATTATTTAATAATTTTATAAAAATATTTCGGATATCCTAATATCCGAAAATCCGCAAAAACACTATCCGAATCCGAAATTTCGGTTCGAATTTTGTTTTGGATACGAATATATTTCAACACCCAAACATACAGTCTATGCTATCTTTAAATCTAGTTACCATATCTACTCATGGGATCATGCTATATAAAAGTCTTAAATGTCAATTAAGAGATCAAACAAAGAACATGGGTCGATGGTTCCAACAACAAGATCATATCGATCTCCTAATCATACATGAACACCAAATCAAGATTTAACTACTATATTTCTACTCTTACAAAATGATTATAGTACCCTTTATGAATAAAAATCAACTTTTACTAGTATTATAAATACAATTTTGATATAGTTAAGAAGTCCTAATCAAGTTTTAAGAACCCCAACCTTTCATATCATTAAACACCTTGTGTGCATGTATGAAAGTTTATCTTTTTATATTTGTTTAATCATCACACAAGCAACTAACATCATTCATTGTAGTACAATTTAGATAATACATCATAACTATATGATTTCTACAATGTTTTGGGGTAGGGTTCGACCCCCATGTTATTTTAAACAATGATTTCGTCTATAAATTCCCAAGCAACTATATTAAACATAATTGAACTTGCTTTTGTGCACCCACAATCATTTGTAACTAAGAAACCACCAGTATTTTAACTTAATTCTAGATTTAAGCAAGAATTCACCACTTGACATGAGCAAGATCAAGTGATTAGAACACACGAATACCTTGGTTCACTTACATTAGAAATCCCTTGTTTTGGCTTCCATTAATCTCTAATTTGATCATGCGTTAATCAAAACTCCAAGATCAAGCATCAATTAGGATGTGAATGTCAAACATTTTATTCATATAGTTCTCTAATTCTTGGTTGTCATTTTTTGGTTTACACGATGTGATGACGGTCTCTTGTGCTTATGAGGTTGTTATGTCGCTGAGCTTGGAGCTGATTGAAGTTGAAAGCAATGAAGGTTTACAGGATTTGATGGTTGTGGATGGTATTACAAGTCTTGTAAAGTTGAGGGACCTGTTCTACCAAAGTTAAAACTTGGAGGGCTTGGTGTACTTATTTTGGAACTACTTCATGTCCTTTTATCTCTTGCTATCAATCATCTTCTTGTAATCTGATGTATTCACAACAGAGCAAGAGATTAGGGTTAACAAATACATCAATGGTTCATCATCTCTCTTGGAGTTACATATTCATGTTCATGTTGATGAAACCGTTCTATTAGATCGTTTCTATATGTCGTCTGTTTCTCGTTGTTCCTGTTAGGGTTTCATCTCATCTTTTATGATTCTTAGTTAAGTTGTTGCATCATATCATAATGTTCTTGGTATAACCTTTGTGGTTTGGATTGTATATAGTTAAGATCTATCGTTTCTTGACATGGTATCAGAGCTTTAGGCTCTTGATTCCTCTCAAATCAATCTGTGGGTTGATTTCTAGTCTGTAATTTCACTAGAGTTCGTTTAGATTCCATGTCGGCTGCTAAGATTGTTCTTAGAAAGATTATCCTTGGGGTTTTCTGCTGCACTAGTAGTCGATAAGGGTCTAAACCTAGGTTCTTGTATGAGCGATTGTGGTTAATCAATTTTGGTCTCGGTGGCACACTGGTCTGTTTAAGGTTTCTGTATGTGGAGTTGTTCCCTAATTGATCAAGGAGTTACGAAGATGTTTGCTGATTGACGGTTGTCGTTTGAAGCTCACGGTCCACAACCTGCTGGTCAAGCTTTTACATACTGTGTTCTCAATTGAAAATCCAAGTCTTACCAGAGTAAAATTTTATGGTTCAAGTTTTCATATAGTTGTGGTTTGTGGACCTAAAGTGTTTCTTCCTTGCTGGCATATGGTCATCTGATTAGAGCTATTCATTGAAATCACTTCTCTTAATTATAAGGTTTTTTTTTGTGTGGAACTTCAGAGTTTTAAAAGAAAAAGGATTCTAGGTGAAATCGGTTGAGGGTCTCTATCAAGGGTTCATAAGCTTATTGTTCCAGTTACTAGTTCTTGTGAATATTTTATTTTCCTTGTATCCTCAATCAAAGAATACAATATCTGAAGAATATTGAACCTTAAAGCATAAAAGTAGGCGGTGAAAGATACTTGTTGTGTAGGATGACCATGCTTGTCTGTGTCTTTGGCCAACTTAACGAAGAACAAAACCGGTTTTAATGGTGATGGTTATGTGTTTATCATTGAAAATATTCAATCAAAAGAAAAAAAGAAGAATTACAAGCCTTCTTCCATCCATTTGATTTCACTGTTTGGTTGAATTGAAGGGCACAAACTATCGATGAAAATTTCAGTTTATTCGCTATTCTCATCATATACCCATGTAAGCTATCTTGTCTTAGTTCTTAAAGTTCTGTTGATGACATAGTATATCTTGTCTTGTGTGTTGGAAATATTGTTCACACGGCGACCGACCACTAGTTTGTTCTTGCATTAAACGTGTTGCATATTCTTGTGTGTTTCATATTGCTTCTTTTGATCCTAATGATGCTAGTATGAAATAAGCTCTAATTACATCTTGGGCATGGCTACATTGTTCTAACATCAAACTGGGTTTATATGAAACTGAAATTTTATGGTGTAGGAAGTGAATCTCAGCTTATTATATTTGGTTTGGTTTTGTCTTTTAAAATGATGATCTCTAAACTGTATTCTACATTGAAAATTGATTTTGTTATTGTTTAATTGTTATTATGGTTATCGATACGTAAGCCAGTTTGTATGCTATTCATAGTCAAGTATAGTAGCTAGAAATCTTAAATCCTATTTTTTGCTACTATGTCCCGTTTTGTGGTCCTAGTAGGTCTATCACTCTTTGTTGCATGATTAGGATTATGGTTATAACTTTAGTGTGTTGTATTGGTCATTATAAAGTGAGATATCATGTAAAGGTTCTAAAAAAGAGTAAAATGATGTCATACGCACACTAAGTTATATTAGACTTTTCTCTCTTCAGACGTTTTTCCTTTCTTGCTTATGTTTGTTTACTACGGTGATCTTAAGACTGTTTCAAGGAACTATTGTGGTTATTTCAAATGAAGAAAAGAAGTATAGCAAGTATTTTCTCTTGTCATAATGATATATTAAGTTTTCAATGATTATCTTGTCCCTTATTATATGTTTTAAGTGATTCTTCAAAACATGTGCTCTAATGGCCATGCCATTTCCGTTTTGTTTTTTTGCTTGTTTCTTAAAAATTCTTACGTGAGGAATTCGTAATGATGTCTTTACATTCACATAAGTAATATTTACTTCAAAATGATATTAAAATGTCTTATAATCAGTTTGATATTTAATATGGTTATTATGGTGAGAGGTTTGTTACTTTGTTATGTTTGGCTTTAGAAAAATATTTTGTAAACTAGGATCCGCCTGCTTGAACTCAAAAATTACAAATATGTTTTTTGGTTTCTTTTTCTTCATGATGAAATTGAGAATGGTTAAAAAATTCACGTTTAACCTTCTAACACAGAAGTTTTATCAAATTAAAATGTTTTTTTCTTGTCTAAGATGTCTCAGTGATACGATGTTTTATGTTTTGATGATCTAGCTTGAGTATACTTTTCCTCTGATGCTTTTTGAAACATGTGACTTATAAGGTTTTTAAACAGTATGATAGTTATAATTGTGGTTGTGGTTAAGTTTTGCTTACGGTTTTTTATGAGCCTAATTATGTGTTGTCTGGTATTATTAGTTCATTCATTGCTACGTGTTTTGTGTGTTAAGACTTTGTCTTTGATAAAGATGCTAGTAATAATGGTCTCAAGTTTATAACTGTTCTACAAGCTTTGTCTTGAATCATATGTTTGATTTTATCTTGAACACAAACAAATTCTTGTGAATATGACTATGTCTTGACAGGTTTTATTTTGTATCATGAAAACCTTTTTCGAGTGTCTTGTTTTTCATAATGGTTTGCTTGACCCGTATGTCTTAATGTCTATAATCATGTATCTCGTTAGTCGAACTATGTGGTTCACTTATTTTTAACCAGTTGTATTGTCAAGATTATTCTTGAAAATTTCTAACAGCCTTGTAGGTTTTCTCTTGTGTGAGATATGTTATCTTTTGGTTGCAAATCATGTGATTTTGTGTCCGATCAGATCTCGTTTGGCTGTGATTTATTGTCTGATATAGCTTATGTTATTCTTATTGTTATCAGACATGTTTCTTGAATATGATTTCGGTCTTATATGTGAAGTTGTAAAAGTTTTTTGACTAAAGTCAAAATTAGTCTTTATGTTCTTCACAAGTCTTATTTTTAGATGTGATTCTGAGTTCTTAAAAGCCGTATGGTTTTTAATCTTTCTTATCAGATGTGTTTTTGATAGTCTTTGTGAATCATGTGATTCCTTCTGTCTTAATCAGATATTCTGATTGGTTTTTCCTTTTATGGTGTTACCAAAATTTGGTACATGTCTATGTCTTAAAGTCTTGTGACTTTATGTCTGGTCAGATTTATATTGATATCTCTTATGCAATCGTATTTCTTCTATGATAATTTGAAGTGTGTATGATTGTTTTTATTCGTGGTGATTAAATGTTTAATCTGAATGTTATTTTTTGATATGTTATGTCTTGTGGCATATGATCTGGTTCATTTTTGGATGTAGATTCAAAGTCTACTATTCAATTTGAAGTCTGTTGTTTTACAATGTCATATAGTTTCTTAATACATATATACAAATGGTTTTTGTTCAAGCTTTACAACTTGATGTCATACTTATTAAATGTTTGCAATCTTGTTTAGCGTGTCTGGTATCATATTTCGGATGCATTTGAAAATCTTGTAGAAATGTTCGTTAAGGTTTCATTCTTACAAGCTGTCTTGTATTATGACTTTTGATTTGGAAAATTGGTTTTTTGTGTTGATATTCTCTTAGAAATATGATATATTAACTTCTTTATGGAGTTGTTTTACCCTATTTGTATAGCTTATTTGCAGCTTCTAGCCCTATCCTACCTGGCTTACATCACTATATTTGGTTTCTTTAGAACCATTTTTTATTAGTTTTGCAAGGCACTTAGTGGGTTTTCAATTGGTCCTCTTTGTTTTTTGATAAATGCTTTTCCAAAAAGAATACAAAAACATGAAGGACTAGTTTTCTTTAAATAAAGGGTTGTATGAAAATAAGTATTATGTTGTGTGTGGTTAAACTTGGATAAATATTTTCCTATTGAATTGAGAGGGGGTGTTGAAATATATGTCTAGTTTCAATTCAATGTCAAACATTTTATTCATAGTTGTTCTCTAATTCTTGGTTGTCCTTTTTTGGTTTACACGATGGGATGACGGTCTCTTGTGCTTATCAGGTTGTTATGTCGTTGAGCTTGGAGCTGATTGAAGTTGAAAGCAGTGAAGGTTTACAGGATTTGATGGTTGTGGATGGTATTACAAGTCTTGGAAAGTTGAGGGACCTATTCTACCAAAGTTGAAACTTGAGGGCTTGGTGTGCTTATTTTGGAACTACTTCATGTCCTTTTATCTCTTGCTATCAGTCATCTTCTTGTAATCTGATGTATTCACAACAAAGCAAGAGATTAGGGTTAACAAATACATCAATGATTCATCATCTGGAGTTACATTCATGTTCATGTTGATGAAACTGTTCTATTAGATCGTTCAATATGTCGTCTGTTTGTCGTTGTTCCGGTTAGGGTTTCATCTCATCTTTTATGATTCTTAGCTAAGTTGTTGCATCATATCATAATGTTCTTGGTATAATCTTTGTGGTTTGGATTGTATATAGTTAAGATCTACCATTTCTTGATAGAGATGATTTCTAGGTCAGGGTAACTTTATAGAATAACAACCAAGTTTAAAAGTGTTTCAATTAAATCATTCAACTTTAAAAAGTATCATTTTTAGCGCTAATTGAATCACTAACGGACTACTTACTCACCCGATAATCTCCATTAAAAAGTGTCGAATTAAGTCACTCAGTTTTTATATTTATTTAAATTATAGGTTTTAACATGTTTTTTTATCATGCTTTTCTTTTTATTTTATTAAGAATATTTTTTTCTTATTTTTTTTACTAACGTAGCATGGTGACTTTGATTTTAGGTATTTTTTTATATTAAATATAATTAACATTTTTCTAATTTTTTAAAAATATAATTGTATATATTAGAAATCTCGACTCTAACATCTTCTCCTCCATTTTCTTCTAATGATGACTCAATTTGTAATCTAATTTAAACAAATATGCAATATGTATAAGTAATTTAATTAAAACATATATGAAACTTTATTAATATTTGAAGATACTATTAATTTCTAAATCCAACATATTCACCACTCTTGCTTTTTTTGTTAGAATTTTCATTAGTTATTCTATTATACACAACCAGCCCTTCAACTTAGACGATTTCATTGTTTGATATAAAAGTTTGCATCCTCAACATTTTTATTTTATGGTTAGTCCTAAACTCCCATTTAATGATTATGAACATGATACCCTTAATTATAGTTGTTCTCAAGACTAGCCATTATTTAATTAAACATCATATAAATGAGGTTTATAATTCCAGACGTATAATTTTATTATTATAATGCAAACCCCAAAAGCAGGATGTTACAATAAAAAATGTTAATGCACGAAACCTCTTTTCAAAAGGTTATTTTATGATATTCCTCGAATACCGTTCCCTTAAATACAACTCGTTTATTATGCAACATATATTTACAAAAATTCATTTTAATCCTTATGAGAATCAATATGTTACAGTTAGCACCGATGTGAAGTGTTATTTTTCTTTTAATTTTTTTTAACTTTTTTTATGAACCACAACTTGGAAGAGCGTTTATATTATTTTTTGGTAGTTCGACTTTATAATGTATCAACGCCATGGGAGGCCTGAGGGTGGGCAGGGTGGGCAACCGCTCAGGGCTCAATCTCATCATGGGCTTGAAATTTGGAAAAAACATATTATATATGTATGTATATAAAAACAACTATAGATTATTAACATACCTAATAACAATTTAATTATCTTGATTAATTGAAACTTAAGATCTGTTAATATTTTAATTAGTTTAGTCAATCCAATCTAAACTCAAGTAAAAAATACTAGGAGAGTCTTACGATTTGGTAAAGTAAGTAAATTAGATTATTTTGGTACATTACTTTTATTTATTGGTAAAACCATTATTGTCCGTATTATAGATTTTTAATATACCGGTTACCGACACTATATTATAGGACCCATTTTTTCTACTCGCCCATGGCCTAATATTATTTGAAGACTCTCGGAACGGGCACTGAGAAACGCTACATGTATGTTTGGATATCTAACGCATAACCCGCTAACGAGTTGCGCATGCGTGCTACATTGCCTCTCCTCTGCTTACGTTAGCATATTCAGAAATTATAAAATTTAAGAGCCACAACGAGTAAAGATTTGATTTACCTCACCTCAACACACAAGTTTTTGCAATGTTTGACCTTTTTCCAATTATTTTAACTACATCGTTATGTGTACGTTTCAACAATATCTAAAATCTCTCCTTACCCGCTAATGACGAATTCATACGCACCACTTGACCTACCCTCCGTTAACGTGAGCATAATTTATAAAAATTCTTCTTTTAGTTAAAACTTAAACAAGTCATAACGTGTAAAGATTTTCTTTAAAGCACCATGTAACATCCGGTTATTCTTTTAAAGTTAGTAAAGAAAGAATAAAGTGAAGAAAAAGAAAGAAAAGCTATTTAACCCAAGTTGAAGGGTTAAAAGTGTCAAAAGGACAAAATATTTGAAAAAGTGGGTGTAAAAGGTGATGGCCGCCATGTTGTCTGCCTGCACCCACATTATTCAGATATTTCTAAAGAGAGAAAGTGAAGGAGAGCAGAGCTCGGGGTAGAAGAAGAACAAGAAGAAAAGTTCGAATTCAATGTAAGAATTCGTGAGTTTATGATGTTCTTAACTGGTTTTATCCTCGGTTGTATGTTAATGTATGTTGTATGTGTTCGGGTGTGTGTTTTGGTGGGTTTCTAGGTGGTTGAACTCTGTTGCAAACGAGTTTTGAAGAAGTCATACCTAAGATGCTGCAAAGGTGAGTTCTAGAACCCCTTTTTAGGAAAAATTGTAAAAGTAGGCTTTGACTTGGCAGGTTCCTGAGGGCATAGTAATTTGACTTTTTGAAGTCAAAGATGATGTGATGGGCGATGTATGGTTGATGCTTATGCATGATGGTATGTTTGATGTATGTTATGCATGTATGATGGTGCCTTGTATGGCGATGTTTGTATGATTATGTTTATCTTCCTGTTATGTATGTTTATCTTTCTCGTGACTTTACGTGTTATAGTTGTGAAAAATGATAAAGTATTATGTAACGTAAAGTGAAAGATAATAAAAAGAATAACATAATGATAGAATGCATGCATTAATGAAAGAGAAAGTAATGAAAGGCTTGCAAGCAAAATGTACGGAGGTTGTTTTTCTTTTTTGAGTGTTCTTATCTTTTGTTCATTGTTTCTTTTTTGAGTTTTTGTAAGGCCCCGTTCCCGGAAACCTCACAGTTGGTCAATCAAAGCAGTTAAAACATTAAACATTATATTTATACAAACATAAGCAGCAGAAATAATTTATCAAAAACCATTCATTTCAATTAAAACAATGTTGTTAAGCAATACATCATCGTTTTACTGTTTACAAAAGAATTGTTTTACTGTATTACAAAACAACAGCAATATAAAATACGAATGGATGTCAGTCTTCCCTTGCCGAGTAGCTTCACCCTCATGTCATCCTCAGTAATAATTACCTTCCAACTGAAAATGTATAAAAGTCAGCGTTGCCGAGTGAGTTCTAGTTTTAAAAGCAGTAAAATACTTTCTGTATGTTGTATATGAAAATACTCTTTTCTGTAAAATACAACTTTGTACTGTATATCCGAGCACGCATTAACTATATGAACATATACTATTCGTTCTCTTTGCTGTATGCCTTGCATGTTCTGTAATCTTTTATCTTTATCTTTCACTTTCTGTATGTACCAATGAGCGATACCCCGTATGCGCGATAGAAAACGGGTGATGGGCCATCTATATCGCTCGAAAGGGTCAACTATATCCCTCGAAAGGGTCAACTGTATCCCTCGAAAGGGTCAACTGTATCCCTCGAAAGGGTCAACTATATCCCTTGAAAGGGTTCTGTTACTGTATGCAAGGCCGACCCAATCACCCAAGGCGTGCTGCAAAGTCCTAGTCCCGTGTGCAATATGGGGTAGCTAACCCGCAACACGGTCGAGCTAACGACAACATGGTCGTGTCACTCCTGTAAGCTTGCAAGGTTTGTTAACATTTTAGTAATGTTCCTCTTCTTTTCTTTATTGCTCTTTCTCTTTATTATTAAAATATACTTTACGTTACGATAATAAACATACCACGTAAAGTCACATACTATAAGTAATAATAATATTAGCAATAATAATAATAAGGAACAATCATAATCATGCATGGAACATCATCATAAATAAGCCCTAGTCAACCTCGGTCAAAACCCGAAAAGCACAGACTCCCAAAAATTCTGTACAAATTTCTAAGTGTCTAGGCTCTTTGACACTATTTAGGCGCATGAGCCCTGTTTGGGCGTTTCATCACTATGTAGGCGCATCAGCCAACGCTTAATCATTTTATCACTTAGGCGCATGGGCACTATTCGAGCGTATGAACACTTAGGCGCATGGGTTATTCGGACGCATGGACACTTAGGCGCATGGGCCACTTGGCGCATGGGCACTATTGGGGCGCATGGCCCTACACTTAGTCGTCCGACTAATATTTCTAGGCGCATGGACCACTGTTCAGGCGCATGGGCTATACTTAAACATTTCTAAGGCAATCTTAGGCGCATGGGCTACTGTTCAGGCGCATGGATTACACTTAAATCCTTCTAAGGCATTTCAGGAGCATTAGCCTTATCTAGGCGCATGAACCTTCTGTGTAACATGTTTCTAGTATGTTTTCAAACCCAATCATCAAACCCATCTGTTCTAAGCTTAATATGGGTATGAACAACCTATAAGCATTCAAGAATCAACATCCAACAAGCATAATACATACGGGTATACATACATAAACATTTAAAAATCGTTTTAATACATTTTAAGCTCCAAAGATGTTTCAACAAGTAGAAACCGGGTCTAGAACTCACTTGATGCAACTTGGGTGTTTCTTCCTTTCTAACCCTTTTACAATCGAGTTCAAACACCGAAAAACACCACCAAACACACACACACGGACACACACGGACACACACACAAGTACATAAGCACATAAGTATGTAACCGAGAAAATGGTGATGTGAATCGAGTTCAAAACCCGAAGTTCTGCTCTCCTCTCTGTCTCATCCGATTGAAAATGGTGATGTGAAGTGAGGGTGGGCGGCCATGCCCACCTTTACACCAACTTTTCAAAGATTTTGTCCTTTTGGACATTTTTAATCCCTCCAATTGGACTTTATTGCTTTTCTTTCTTTTATTCTTTATTTCTTGTCTTTTTAAAATAACCGGGCATTACAGTTTTTTAGTGGTGGATCTTGTTGTCTAGATTAGTGTCCAGTTGACGTTCAAAGTTTGTCCGAATATAGAATGTAGTATAAAGTATCTCGTGTAACCAGTTTAGACTAATCCCTGTAATAATTATAAAACACTTTAGAGGAATATACATCATCTTTAAAAATTAATCTTTGTTTGCCTGAGTGTTCTTATCTTTTGTTCATTGTTTCTTTCCATGCTTCCCTATTTGATTTAGTAAGTGTGATATTCTCCAACTATGAAAATGTTGTCGAACCATAGCCGGTCCTGCAGAAATCACTATCATCTTATTCGTCTATTCTTACCCTTTTAGTAAGTATGAATGGATGTCAGTCTTTCCCTGTCGAGTAACTTCACTCTCGTGCCATCCTCAGCAACGTTTACCTACCAACTGAAATTGTATAAAAGTCAGCGTTGCTGAGTGACTTCTAGTTTTAAAAGTAATAAAATGCTTTCTGTAAAGTATACATATGAAACTACTCTTTCTGTTAAATTTCATCTCTTTATACATGAGCACGCATTAACTATACAACCAGATAATGCTTCTTCTCTTTACTGTATGCCTTGTTTATTCTGTACTCTTTTATCTTTATCTTTCACTGTCTATGTGGACCAATGAGCAATACCCTAAATTATGTGTGCCGGGAAAACTGGTGCTGGGCCCTCTATTCCCTCAGTGGGCTCTGATTACTGTATACACGGCCGACCCAGTCACCTAGGGTACGCTGCAAAGGTCCGCCAATCTCAATTGACTGGCTCCGTGTGCATAATAGGGTAGCTAACCCACATCACAGTTGAGCTAACGACAACATGGTCGTGCACCTCCTATATGCTTGCAAGACTTGTTAACATATTATTTAAGTTTCACTTCTCTTCTTTTGCTCTTTCACTTTATTATTAGTAATACCTTACGTTACAATAATAAACACACCACGTAAAGTCATACACTAATAGCAATAATAATAATCGGAATAATCATAAAATAATCATAATCATGCATAAAACTAAGCATTAATAAGCCCTAGTCAAACCTTGGTCAAAACCTTAATAGCACAAACTCCCAAAATTTTCGTAATAAATTCTAAGGGTTTAGGCGCATCGATACTATTTGGGCGCATGCGCCCTTTTGGCGTTTCATCACTATATAGGCGCATCAGCCAACACTTAACTGTTTTAACACTTAGGCGCATGAACTATTTGGGCGTATGGTCCATTCCGACGCATGGACACTTAGGCGCATGGGGTTTGGGCGGTTGGGCATACTTAGGCAGTTGGCCGTTGGGCGCATGGGAACACTGTTTAGGCGCATGGCCTACTCTTGGGCGCATGGCTAACACTTAGTCGTCCGATTACAAATTCTAGGCGCATGAACACTGTTCAGGCGCATGAGTTACACTTAAACAATTCTAAGGCATTTCCAGGCGCATGAGCCCTATTTAGGCGCATGAACCTTTTGCTTAACATGTTTCTAGGATATTTTCGAATCCAAATATCAATCCTATTCGTTCTAAGCTTACCAAGGCTACTCTAAGCATGAACAACTTAATAACACCTAAGGAACATCATCAAACATGCATAATACATATGGGTATACATACATAAACATAATAAAAACCGTTTTAATACATTTTCAGCCCCAAAGAGTTTAAAACAAGTAAAACCAGGGTCTAGAAACTCACCTGGTGCAACTTTGGGTGTATCTTCCTTCTAACCCGTATGCAAATGAGTTCAAACACCTAGAAACCCACCAAACACACACACACGAACACACACACAAGCATAAGCACATAACCGAGATACAACCCATCATAAACACTTAAAACCCATGAATTCTTACCTTGAATTCAGCCTCTTCTTCTTCCTCTTCAACCCAAAAGTTTCTGCTCTCACTCTCTCTAGAACCGATTGCAAAAAGGTGAAAAGTAACATGGTGTGGGCGGCCATGTTGCTTTTGTACCAACTTTTATTCTTTTCGTCCTTTTGACACCTTTAACCCCTCAACTTGGGTTAAATTGCATTTCCTACTTTTATTCTTCATTTCTTATCTTTCCTTTTAAAGAATAACCGGGTGTTACAAGTCCACCCCCCTTAAATAGGTTTCGTCCCCGAAACCTGTTATTCTTAGAACAAACGTGGGTAATGCTGTCTCATTTCTTCCTCAGTCTCCCATGTGGATTCGGATCCTTCCCGTGCTTCCACTGTACACGCACAAGAGGAACCACTTTATTTCTCAGCCTTTCTCTTTTCTATCGTTGATTGCCACTGGTTGCTCCACATAATTTAACCTTTCGTCTACTTCAATATCCTCCAGTGGAACAATCATGTCTTCATCAGCTAAGCACTTTCTGAGATGAGATACATGGAATGTCGGGTGAATTCCACTTAACTCATCTGGTAACTCCAATCTATAGGCCACCTCTCCTACTCGAGCAATGATTCGGAAAGGGCCTATATACCTTGGGCTCAACTTGCCCCACTTCCTGAATCGGATAATACCCTTCCAAGGTGAGACCTTCAACATAACCCGGTCGCCCACCTGGAACCAATCGGTCTGTGTCGTTTATCAGCATACGACTTCTGTCTATCTTTGGCTGCCTTCATGAAGGCTTTAATCTTCTCAAGCTTCTTAGTCATAGCCTTGATTACCTCAACGCTCCCCAATTCCTTCTGACCAATATCACCCCAACAAACGGGTGTTTTGAATCTCCTACCATATAGCATTTCATATGGTGGCATACTGCAGGATCGGATTTGTCACTTAAACACTTGGATTTCTCTCAAACTCACTTATAGAACACTAAACTCAGATGAAGTAAAGTCTTTTACAAGAGTTGATAATATAATATAAGTAGTAAAGGAACACACAGAAATAACTTTCAAGGCACTTGTATATATTACTTCTCAACTCAAGATATTACAAGACTCTTTCAAGAATGATACATGAGTTATAATGAGAAACTATATATACTAGATCCTACAGCCGGATATACTTTGATACTAGCTGGAAACCTAAGACTAAAGCATATACTACAATGCTAAAGTTAAGGTATCTTAGATAAAGTATTATCTAAGATATGGTAGTCATGACATGTCCATGACTTACCTTTTGTCACCAACTAAAGATGGCAACTGTACTAACATAAAAAGGTAAATAATGGATTAAAGTATGGTCAACTACATGGCTTTTGAGAAAACACCATGCAGTATCTTAGAGATTTGCAGCAGAGTGTCAGGGAGACCATACTTATGTCCACTGGATAATACCAGTGTTTTCCGAAGGTAAGTTGGCTTCGGAAGAACAAGTTCCTCCGAAGCCACTTATACTTTGGAAGAACAAGTTCCTTCGAAGCCACTTATACTTCGGAGAGGCTTCTATACTTCCGAGGCTTGAGGACTTCTGTACTTCGGAAGTTGGCTTCAGATCTTTCTTTCTAAGTCTTGAACTTCGGAAGTAGGTTCTTTGTCTTCGGAAGTTGGAAATTTTCCTTCGAAGTAAGTTTTACACTTTGTCTTCGGAAGAGCTCCTTTTTCCTTTGGAAGTTCCACACTTAGCTTCGGAAGTCCTTTATTTGTTGTACCAAAATCTTCTAAGTGACTTGGTTTTGGTTGCACCAGCCTTTCTAGATCCAACACATACCAATGTTGGCATGATAGCTGTTATTGTATGAGAATTCAACTAACGGTAAGTGGTCATCCCAACTTCCCCCAAAATCAATCACACATGCCCGAAGCATGTCTTCCAATGTCTGAATGGTCCTTTCTGACTGACCATCAGTTTAGGGATGACAAGCCGTGCTAATATGTAACCTTGTCCCCATGGCATCGTGGAATTTCTTTCAGAATTTGGATGTAAATTGGGTGTCACGATCAGATACAATAGGTACCTACACACCATGACGAGTTACAATTTCCTTGATGAATAGGTCAGCCAACCTCTCAGATGAATATGTCCCGCGGATCGGTAGGAAGTGAGCACTCTTCGTCAAACGGTCAACTATCACGCATATGGCATCGTACCTTTTTGGTGTACGTGGAGCTTCATAATGAAATCCATGATGATGTGCTCCCCCTTCCATTCCAGTATATCCAAAGGTTGAATCTTCCCATACGGCTTCTAATTTTTGGCCTTCACCTGTAAGCAAGTAAGGCACTTACTCACATACCCCACCACATCGCACTTCATACCCGGCCACCAATAATCTTTCTTCATATCTTGATACATTTTCGTGGCACCAGGATGAATGGAGTATCGAGTCTTGTGAGCTTCATCCATAATCTTCACCTGTAGATCCCCAAGACGAGGAATCCACACCCGTCCAAATCGGGTTTTAACACCAAGTGTGTTTTCACCCAATTCCCCAACCAGACCTCTCATTCTTTCCGAATTAAGATGATCTTCTTTCAATGCCTTATCTTGAAACTCTTTGACTTGCTTCATTATATCAGAGGTCATGATCAGTTGATATGCTTTCACCCGAATAGGCTCGGGCCTCTCTTTTCGGCTAAGGGCATCAGCCACCACATTGGCCTTGACCGGATGGTATTGGATCTCGCAATCATAATCTGTTATGAGCTCCAACCATCTTCTCTGCCTCATGTTCAGGTCCTTCTGCTCAAAGAAGTACTTCAAGCTTTTGTGGTCCGTGAATATGGTGCACTTTGTCCCGTAAAGATAGTGCCTCCAAATCTTTAACGCAAAGACCACGACTGCCAGCTCCAAGTCATGAGTAGGGTAATTGACCTCATGAACCTTCAACTGTCAGGATGCATAGGCTATAACCTTCCCTCTCTGCATTAACACGCACCCTAACCCTGAGAAGGAAGCATCAGAATAAACCACCAGATCTTCACTTCCATCAGGTAATGACAGAACGGGAGCTTGAGTCAATCTTGCCTTCAACTCCTCAAAAGCCCTTTCTTGCTCTTGACCCCACATGAACTTCGCATCCTTACTGGTCAGCTTAGTCAACGGGGAGGCTATCTTGGAGAAGTCCTGAATGAACATCCAATAATATCCCGCCAACCCCAAGAAACTACGAATCTCGAATGGCGTCTTTGAGACTTCCATTGCATCACTGCCTCCACCTTTGCGGGGTCTACCATAATCCCCTCGGGATTTACCACGTGACCTAAGAATTGAACTTCACGCAACTAGAACGCGCACTTGAGGAATTTGGCATAAACTTCTCCCTTCTTAATGTCTCCAACACCTCCCGAATGTGACCGACATGCTCTTCTTCACTCTTCAAGTAGATCAGGATATCATCAACGAACACAATCACTGATCTATCCAACAGCGGCCGACACACTCGATTCATTAAATCCATAAAGGCAGCTAGCGTGTTAGTTAGACCAAAAGACATAACGAGGAACTCGTAGTGTCCATAACGCGTATGGAAAGCTGTCTTAGGAATGTCTTGTTCCTTCACCTTCAATTGATGGTAGCCAGATCGTAGATCTATCCTCGAGAACCAACTGGCACCTTGGAGCTAGCCGAACAAGTCATCAATCCTGGTAAAGGGTACCGATTCTTCACCGTCAACTTGTTCACCTCTCGATAGTCAATGCACATTCGCATACTTCCGTCATTTTTCTTTACAAACAATACCGGAGCACCACACGGAGAGATACCCGGTCGAATGAATCCCTATCCATTAACTCCTGCAATTGGCTCATGAGTTCCTTCATCTCAGTCGGAGCTAATCGATATGGTGCTTTGGTAACGGGTTGAGCACCGGGTATCAAATCAATTTGGAACTCAATCTCGCGATCCGGTGGCACGCCGGGTAAGTCTTCCGGGAATACGTCCGGAAAGTCGCACGCCACTGGTACCTCAGATAATTGCGGTACCGACGCATCCACATCTTTTACGCATGCCAAGTAGGCACTACATCCACGTTTCATGAACTTCCCCGCCATCGCCATCAAAATCACCTTTGGGATCATAGTAACGCGATCTCCATAAATCATAACCAAACTCCCATCGGGCGCAACTAATCGAATAATCTTCTTACGACATACGATGTTTGCTTCATAGGCTGCTAACCAGTCCATCCCTAGTACTACATCAAATCAAGCAATTGCACAAACTCAGAAGATATAAAGCTATTGTCTGCTCCAGTATCAAATAATATGGACGCGAAGTGATTATTAAGTAAGTGCGTACCCGTGACAACATTCGGGTCCTGACAGGAATCATTGGCTCCAATGACAAATGCACGTCCCCGAGCTGTATTCCCTTGGTTTGTCGGGCCTTGATTCCCAGCTATGGCTATCACCGGTTGCTGGTTGTTTCCTTGCTGACCTAGCGCCCGATTCAGTCTGGGGCACATGTTTCTATAGTGATCGGGGCTTCCACACTCATAACAGCCCCTGGCATTCCCGGCGGGGTTAACCGCATTGATTGGTGCCACCAGATTCGGCGCCACTCTGCAGTCTTTTGCTAGATGCCCCGGGCGTCTAAAGTTCACGCACACTCGGCATGGCATTCCTGGGGGATGATGGAAATTGCACCTATCACATTTGGGGTGCGGCCCAACATACTCTCTTTTGCCCTATGTCACGGCCACAAAATTCCTGGTTGTCTTGGCCCTTTTGTCAAATTTCCCGGCACTCGACCGACTCATTTCCCCAACATCCTTTCTCTTTTCTACTCCTCTTCCCAGTACCCCTGTTCTCACCATCTTGTCAGTTAGAGCGCCAGCCTTTAGAATTGCGCTCTGAATCGTAGGAGGAGGAGCTGTTGTTACCATTTCTCGGATTTGAGGTGGAAGTCCCCAAATATACCTCTCGATCCTTTTTGATTTCGGAGTGACCAGATGTGGAACCATCTTGCCAACTCATGAAAACGATCGGTGTAAGCTGCGTGCCCAGCCCCCACCATAGCATGATTCCAGAATTCATGCTCCAGTTTTTGCATCTCGTTGAGGGGGCCATATTCCTCAGTGATTAAGGCCTTAAACTCATCCCATGACATCTGCATCACTGATTCTCTTCCCCTAGCCTGAACCTGGGTGTTCCACCAAGTTAGTGCCTTGCCTGTAGTGAACACGTGGCATACTTGATTTTCTGGCTGTCGAGGCATTCGCTGATGTCAATCACTGCCTCCATTTTCTCAAGCCATCTGGTCAGGGCTATAGCTCCACCTTTTCCATCAAACTCTTTCGCTTTCAGGCCACAAACTCCTTGTACAAACATCCCCTTCTAGCATTAACAACCCCAGTCTCATTACCGGCTGTACCACCATTCCCGGTCTCCTGGTTACTCAAGTTCCCAGTCGGGTTCCCATTATCCTCATTATCATTGCCACCATCCCCGTGGGGGTGGTGATTTTAAAGAGCATCGCTCACTTGGGCCACAATAGTCGGGAACAGTTCGGCCAGCTGTTGAGCGATCAGAGCTGCCATGTCAGTATTTCCTGTTCCCTGATTGTTGCTGGCATGGCCATCATTTGTTCTTGGTGCTCTACCTCTGTCTCCGCCTCTGCCCCTCAAGGCTTCACTTCTGCCATTGTTGCTGCGGGTAACTCTTCGAGGCGGCATTTTCTAATCATAGAAGTAGTAAACACATAAGCTTTAACCATTTCAAATTATATTATCCATACCACTCATCAAAGTCCAGCATTCCAAGTTAATATCACACTTGTTGTTATCACACATCACATACAAGTCGTGTAGTTCTCACACCATGAATTGGTAATGTTCCAACATTAATCCATCATAATAATTACAAACCCATGCATATAATCACGTTAGTCTAGCGAAGGTTGTCTATCTCCTTTTCTTTTGAGGTTTCAGACATAACCTCCTCAGGGTAAATCTCAATGTTCAAGGTCAAGCACAATAGCATGATCTGTGGAGATCTCTTCGGGTTTAATACCCGGGTTTGATAAACCAACTCGGCGCGCAGAGGGAACGGAAGATCCAATAGAAGTATCCCATAAAGAGTGAGCACAAAGGCTCTCTCCTAAGGTGAAAAGTTCACAAGGCAGATAGATAAACGAACAAGTAAAGAGGAACACATATTGAGATATAAAATGCACACAGATCCTAGCATGCAAATCTACATGAAGGTTCCTAGGTTATAGTCTAGGTCAAGTGTATTGCCTAATTCTTTATAACCAATGGCTCTAATACCAGTCTGTCACACCCCCGCTAAAAGTGGAAACATATGGATCTAACGAGACGGGATCGTCATAACACATGGTAAGCACTAGAGATGCAATAATATAAATGATGACAAGCGTGTCATGACGACACCCAACACAAAGGAGACTTGTATTGTGTTTAGTCAATATTCACGACAACATAGCCATAAGCATAAACATGTTAGATGATTCACATAAACAAAGAAGATAACATTGTAATGTATTTCCCACAATCCGGGAACAAGTATCAAAAGAATAATGTTGTTGGAAGCAGACTACAACAATGTTCCAAAAAGAATGTTTGTCAAGTATGTTTAGTCTCAAAATGCATCCTAGGGTCTCCACTAAGGCAACACACCTAGATCTTCAATTAGCATTGTCACCTGAAAAGATATGCTCAAAATGGTCAACAAAATTATTGGTGAGCTCGTAGGTTTAAGTAGTAAATAAGTAATCGATGTTGTATAGTAATTGTTGTGGAATACCGTGTATACAGTTATAAGTAAGCAAAATCACATGACATGAGCTTTACAACCAAACCTAACGACGTACACACAGAATCTTGTCGGAATATATTCACCCAAGGCCCGTTCCTGGCTACTGTTGGTACTAACTAGTATACCAACAACAAGGGTGGGGGTGTTAACCCAGTAGTACTACTAATACCTATCTGTCGGTTCCCACACTGGAATTAAATGGTTGTAAAGAAAGTACCACACAGCAAACTCAAGCATGTATCAGATAAGTACTCACAAAACAGTAACATGTTGATTCCAAGTATGTAAATTGTATGTAAGTTGTACAACATAGAAAAGTGGGTGAGCATACTTTTCCCCCAAGTTTGTAAATGATTGAAAAGTTGTATAAGCATAAAAGGGGCCACGAAACTCACTTGTTAAGTGGTAAGTATGAATGATCAAAGTTTCCCAAGTGTTGTATGTAATGAACGGTCAAACACCTATTGACAGTTATTGTTAAGCATTAATGATATGTATAAAGTAAATAGTAACGTTCAGTTGATTCGGGTTGTATCGGTTCGGCCACGTGTAACACACACAAGCAGACACACGTATTAGATCTTATGTAGATCCAAGTACTAGGAACCGTCGCCATTGCCGGTGATATTTGTGTAAAAGTTCCATTGTTATCAGAGAAGTATTTGTTAAATAGTAGTAGTCACGAATCGGTTGTTGATAATTGTAAAATGTTAGGTTGATTTGATTTGGAACAGTATTTGTAGCCTTGATAGCATTGACTTTAATCTTTGTGGTTTAGCAATGGCAACCGTGTCGATGTCACCTTAACATCACACGACACGTGAGAAGGAATTCACACACACAACAACTTCAGTCACACGACAGGACCAGACGCACAACTCAACACTCCATTCGCACGAATCAACCCTCATTCGTACGAATCAGCTTCATTCGTACGATTGAACCTTCATTCGTGCGACTGCATTCAGTCGTACCACACAGCACCCAATCACACGACTCAACCTCCATACGCACGAATCAACCTTCATTCATACGAATCAGCTCCATTCGTACGACTGAACCTCCATTCGTACGATTGGCCTTCAGTCATGCGATACACACACAATCGCACACATTCATTCGGTCGCAGCCTCAATCGCATGCATACACTCATCCGCATTGACTCAATCGCACGCATTCATTCGATCGCACGACTCAGTCGCACGACATACCCAGAAGCACAACTCAGTCGCCCGAAAGACACAGTCGCACGGCTCAGTCGCATGACAGACCCAGTCGCCAGAATGGCAGATTCGCGACTGCAGAAGTGCAGAGCAGCCTTCGGCTGCTCCATGCACGGGTTTTACACAACAAGGACTCCTAGAAACACACTATAAACACACTCAAACAAGAAGAACACACAGAAAGACATCACACGCACCCACGTGACCACATGTGTTCGGGTTGGACCTGAACACCAGAAACTCTAAGTGGACAGCAATGAAATAGCAAGAAAAGGGACGACCAAGGTCGCCTACCTGAAAGAATGGAGTAGACTCGGTTTTAGTCGAAGTCTAGACGATGAAAACGTGACCAAACAAGGCGGTTTTGGTGTAAGAAAGAAGATGAAAGTGAAGAAGAGAATGAAGAAGAGAATGAAGAAGAGAATGAAGAAGAGAATGAAGAAGAAGAAGATGAAGTAAATGAGGGCTAGGGCTGGGAAATGGGGTTTATATACCCAACACAAGTTTGGAAAATGACACATTGTGTCCCTGCACTTAAATCCCCGAATTCCCAAATTTGTTTCGGTTCAAAACGACATTAATAGGTTAATTATATTGATGATAAAAATGTATTTAATGATAATTGGTAACATAAAAATGGTTTTATAATGACAATAATATTATATAAAATCGGTGTATTTAGTGATAACGATGATGAAAATTGTAAAGGTTTTAAGCGTAGCATACGTTGATGATAAGAACACAAGAATAGGGACGATAAAGCAAGTATGATATCCACACGAATAGTTTATAGGGATGAGGAATGAACGATCAAAGAAAAGTTAACGGAAACCACGTTAATTGACGGACCTTGAGGTGACGGATGTCACATTTGTCAATTATATTTAACAAATGGCTATCAATTATATTTTCTTGGGAATAATATATTATAATTTTATATAAAGATGTGAAATAAAAATAACATTTATAATAATTTTGTAATATTTATAAAGTTTAAATAAAGTTTTGTAACTAAATAAAATAAACACGCTTTAAACAATAATTTAAAGGCAATATTTGGAATAATAGTTTGTGTAAATTAAACTAGTATTTAAAGTTTAATTTTATAAAAATATACTAACTATATCACTAGCTTTAGAATATTAAATAAAAATAAAAATATAAGAATATTTTTATAAATAAATTACAGAAAAATAATTAAATGGTTTTAAAATAAATAAAGTTTATAAAATGATTTTTATAATTTTTTAGCAATTTTTATATATTTTTAAAAACTGCAAAAAGATCCTTAAAAAAAATAATGGAGGTCACCGGGTACGAACCCGGGACCTCTAGTATGGGATGAGTGTATGGATCCGGTAAACCAAGGCCTCAGCCGCGGTTTATCTTGGTTTTGAAAGTTTAAAAACATAAGCAAAAGAAACCCCCAAATCCTTAAGAACTCTAGATTCATTTAGCCTCAAATTGAAGATCGAAACAACATTGTGAACCCAATTAAGTTTGGGGCTTTTGTTCCCCTCATAAAACCGAGTCCGTTGATGCATTTAACTTACCCGTTTGATATCGAATTGACAACGAGAAAGACGAAGAATAGTCATGAACTCGTGGAGCTTGTTTGATGTTCAAACGATGATTCCAACCAAATTCGTTGCATAGGGAGCTTCTAATGGTTCACAAGATTAAAAGCCCTCAAACAATTTTTATTTATGAAGCTCGAAAGATAGTTTTTGTTTGAGTTGCAGGTTCGCGATTAGAGGGGAATCGGAGATGTAATTTTTGTCGTTCTTAGGTGCAATTGAGAGTTGTAACGATTAGTTTTAGTTAGATGATTGTTCAAGTTTGTTTAATTAGATTATTATTAAGATTTAATGTTCGAACGACCATGGAGTTTATGGCTTTGGTTCTACACTCAATTAAACTTAGTAACCGATGTTAAAATGAAATTCATTGCTACGTTGAGGTTCGAATCATGTTCTAAAACGGGTTCGGGACGGTTTTTGGAACTAAAAAAAGTGAAATTCCGAAGGTTTTGTGGTGGCCAGAGGGCCATGGGTTTGGCCGGAAAAACGGGCAAGGGGAAGTGGGGTGGTTTGGGTTTCTGAAATTACATAACTGGTCCTTGAAGTTTATAAATGTTGGTATTTTATGTAAAAAATTTAAATTTAAGTTTCATAAATACATACATACCCCCTGAACTTAATTTAAGTTTAACTTTTAAGTATTTTATTAAATTTTAAGCTTTTATAATAATTATTTTTATTAATATTGTTATTAATATTATAGTTACTATTACTTAAGTTGTTAATATTGTTATTTTTATTATAATTTATTATTATCCCTTTTGTTATTACTAACATTATTATTATTATATTATTATTATTATTATTATTATTATTATTATTATTATTATCAATGTTTAGCAAAATGTTTTATTAACTTTCGTTTTAATTCAACATGCATAACAAGCACTCAAATTTCATAAATGGCATAAATGACCCTTACAAGAACTTAACAAAGTTAATTTTCACTTAACGAAAAATACGAGATGTTACATGAGCCATTTGCAACCTTTTCACGTACAAAATGGTAATCCAAAGCAACATGCTTCATATGAGAATGGTAAACCGTATTAGCACACAAGTAGGTCGCCTCGATGTTGTCACAATATTGTTTTGGTTTGTGAGTAATGGGGATACCAAGTTCTTTGAGCAAATTCTATACCCACGAGATTTTTGCGATGATATTTGCTAGGCTTTATATTCTACTTTGGTATAGGCACGCGAAACAGGTTGAGAATTATATGGCTCTAATACCATATAAGGTATTGAGAATTAACTGAAACTAGAGTTTAAACCTCGCATGTTGCCACGAGAATCTTTTGTAACATAGTGATTATCTTCTCGACCAATATTCGAATATTCCTCCTCCTCTCCCATCATGGTCGGTGAATACCAATCGACCTAACCATCCAAGCGTAATCAATAGTGTTTCATCCTCCCCATCTCTGACATCGTTCAAGCGACAATTTTGAAAAGGATAATAGTCGTAGACCATGAGGAACATCACTATAATCGTAGTTTAGATTTATTATGCAGGTCCGAACCAGCAAACCAACCCATATTTAAAAACAAAAAATGAATGGCCAAAGGGTTGAACAGGACAGCTTCAACACTGAAAGCAATTTATTAAACCACCAAACCAATTGCATAAGTTACAATAAGTAGAAAAAAATAAAAATACAAGTTAAAATGGGAAAAACATATATAAGAAAAATAAAAACACTGTAGTGACCGATCACATTGATTATCTATGACTTATAATAAAAGAATAATTATTTTTCACGTCACTCTTTCTGGACACTATACCTATGATCCACTTAAGATTTGAAGCATATTATCATCATACATATACTCACTATGTCACTAATAAATCCTAACATGTCAAACTTGCCAAAATCTATAAATATTTTCTATAAATTTAATTTAAATACATTATCAAGATATTCACTTGCCAAATTTACATGTATATTTTAGTGTCAAATCTGTCTTTATTATTGTAAAATCACACCATACTCATTGATTTGATTTTATTAAAACATAAATAATCGTTTCATTAGCATCACTTATTACAAAACTCTATTTATTAAACACTAGATTAGTATCCCATGTATTACACGGGTTAAATAATCAAAATACTAAATAACTATTAATAAAAATAAGGACCTCGTCGAAATCATCGACTTTCTACCAAACATCATGGCCATGACCCTATTATTTAAAAATCTTGAATTTATGAATTATAAAACGATGCTTGAAGATAAATTATAATTATAATTACGTATAAGCAGATACTTTAAGTAAATAAACAATACTTTATTTTTATTAAACTTTTGTTTTATAAAAAACTATGGTTTTTAAATATTTTGTTTTAAAAAAATGATTTTATAAAAAAGTTCATTGTATTCTGTATTTTATAAAACTTCAATTATAAAAAGTGTGTTTTACATAAAAAATAAGTTTTTAATGTATGAAATTATATATATTTTTAATTTAAAAATGGTATGAGTAATCTTACTAGTATTTAATAGGATTATTAATAATACAGAAAAATGAGTAATCTTATATATAAATTTATTGTTTATTAAAAAACTTTGGTTTGTAATTATTATGGTTGTTTTAATAAGATTGTTTTGAAAAAAATCACCATTTATTATTTTTTTAAAAATAACCATTTTAAAATAATTTCTTTCAAAAGATTTGTTGTTTTAGAAAATTTCATATTATATAAAAGTTTTATTTTTATTCTATCTATTTTAGTAAAAAGATGTAATTTTTAATTTCCTTAATAAAATTTACTTTTAAAAAGATAGCTTGATGTTAAAAAAATAAAATAAGAGAGAGAATATATTAATTAATAAAATTAATTTTTAATAAGAGAGAGAAATTAATTTGAGTATTTAAATTACAATAATACCCTTTTGGAAGAAAAATTATATGAGGATGTGTATAAAAAGGACATGTGACAAAAAGATGGATTAGGAGAATGACATGTGGCAAAAAACCCTTTCTTTTATATAAATTTATTAGCTTTAGTAAACTCGTGTATACATAGGTTAAATAAATACAATATTAATATATAAATTTATTAATTATAAAATGACATTTTAAGATATGATGTGACTACAACTACGTATTAGAAATAACTATAAATAATAAAACAATGATATCAACTTTTTAAATTTTTTAAAAAAATAAACATTTTAATTTTAAAACAAACCGTATAAAAATATTATTTTTTAAAAATTTTCTTATTACAACTCCCAAATTTGATTACTTTTTGTTTTAAAAAAATTAACTTATTAAAAATATCAATTTATTTAGAAATAACCTTAATAAAAATTTCTTTCTTAATTTATTATATATTAACATGTATTAAAATAATTTTATTAGTAATTAAGGTAATTATTTAATAGGAGAGAGATGCGGGGAAAAATTGGTGAGAATGATTGTGGTGCTGACACGTGACACTCCTATTTACTCTTTTATTAGAGTAGTAATATAAGATTATTATACATTTATAGATTATAGATTTAAAATTATTAAATTTTATGAGCATAAAATAAACAAAGAGTTAGGTTATATTAAAAAATGATCCTGAAAGTAAATTAATTTAATAATTTTTTTCTCAATACATTATTTAGCGAGTTTTGAGTGGTATCTAAATCTATTGATTAAATGTATCTATAAATTAATGTAATGTGTGAACTTTTTTTTATTATTCTTAAATAGTGATCATTTATCTTGTGTGCGCATAACAATTTGATATTTTATTACATATGCTTCATGTTTGCTTTGCATATCACTTATATTAAACATATTATATCATATAATGAATATATTTTTGCTTTGACATTAAAACTTATTATATATGTGAATTAGATCATATTACTAACATATTTTTATTTATTATTTTATCTTTTATCAACACATGTAATACACGAATAACTAATGTGTGTATATAATGATGGTATATTTTCCCATTCATAGAATTGCCAATATATAGACAAATAATTACATGGAAACAAAAAGGTTAAAAAGATGTAAATATAGTAAACTACAACAGCTTTGATTCATTTTAAATATAAATGATTATAACTTGGCTTGTCTTGATTGATAATCTTTGCCTTGATACTAAGTCTATACAAACAAGTCATGTTTACCTAAAAATTAGGTACATTATATTAAGTTGAGTTTCATGTGGCTTAGGTGTTTCAAGTAGCTATGAACATATGGTAAAGTCAATGGTTAACTATAAACATAACTATAGCCAAAGAAATAATATATAGCAGGATTCTTAACTTTTGGCCAAATGATGGATCTTGTAGCATAAGAATCATCAGACTAATTTATACGCATCCCACGTAAATATATACAACTAGAAATAAGTTCCACTTGTTGTAGAGGGGGCGTAAAACCGTGTCATATAGCAACAATGTCATACCAATGTCAGCGACATGTTAACGCGAAGAAATTAGACTGAAACGTAAAACATGGAAAAATACAATTGATTTAATCTAGAAGCTACGTTTGCAACGAACCTATCAAACGGGAAATATAGACATAAAAACATTAAACCACACACGCACGTTGCATCGTGTTAGCTCACAAAATTTAGAAATAAACGTAAAGCGAAACGTAAAAACGTTGAACCAAATATGTATGTTGCGTCGTGTTACTTACAAAACCTCTAACGAAACGTAAAATAAAAGTTTTTCAAAAGATGAAAAGTACAGGAGACCAAAGTTAAAAGTGAAAAAAAACTATAAGGTTAAATTGCAAAAACAAAAAAATTGAGTTATAAATAAAAGAAATCAAATTTTATGAGGTTACATTACAAAGGATGAAAAACTATGAGTTAAAAAATAAAATCAATTTTTTTTTAGAAACACGAAGTACAAGCTCAATGCACAAAAGAAGTTGGTAATTAGTATATATTAAATATAATCACACACCACTCAAGTAAAATATGAAGACGGCGAGCAAGGCCAGTCTCGAGATTTTGGGTGCCTTGTGCGTCAAGTAAAAATAACCCCCTTAAATATTTGATTTTATTTAATAGTAATAATTTTAACATTCATGAATGAAAGTATAACTCTAAACCTCAAAATGTACCAAGTGACGTTACATAGAAACTAGACAAATGAAGACCTATGAAAACGATCCAAAAAAAAAAGTCGCGCATAACATCTACTCTTCACTCTCAAACCTACAACAGTGAAAGTTCGAACCATCGCATGTAAAAGAAGCTCATTTCCTGCTTCCATCAACTCTGACACATATGTTTATAAGAAATAAAAATAATGTAACTATGAAGACCCATAATTTATATATAAAAATAAGACCACGATAAAGGAGCTTAATTTGAATATATCAGCATTAAATTGAAAAGAATAACAATTAAGACTTAAAGACAAATATCACGTTCTATGATTTTTACCTATTAAACTAAGTAAAACCAAAGAAAGTAATTTTCATTAGCTGTTGTCATCTATTCCATTCATCAGTTGAACTGATATTTGGACACACCGAGTTATGTGTGGGCCCCATTTATTAATAATTCAAATAAATGAAATGAGGCTTCTGTGCAACCTAGAGTCTAGAACTAACGAATCGACAACCCATTTTGAGCCCCTCCTTTAGTATGGCCCTTGTGTAGATGCCTAGACTCCACATATCCAGGATCGGGCCTGACGACAAGAGTATTCGTGGAGATTAAACGATGGTATGTGGGGCTGAAAGTCTCAAGACCCAAATTAAGGGGTCCGAAAGTCTCGAGACCCAAATTAGAGGGGACCGAAAGTCTCGAAACCTAAATTAGAGGGGAGGACTCTATATGTATAAAATTTCCGGCCGAAATCGTATAAATTTATAATTCTGAGCGAAAAACAAAGGAGGTCGGGGCTCCAACAATATTTCGTCCTTGAACAA
The DNA here is from genome assembly GCA_025506515.1 of Flaveria trinervia. Lineage (NCBI taxonomy): Eukaryota > Viridiplantae > Streptophyta > Magnoliopsida > Asterales > Asteraceae > Flaveria > Flaveria trinervia. The sequence goes on along the minus strand of CM046442.1, from coordinate 117,790,457 downwards.
AAGAAAGTTGCCTCAAACCACTATCATGAATAGTGTCACACATTTAAGAGCATTCATAGTCTACTCCCTATTTGTATGTGAGTTTATGTCTTATATTACAGGAGATGGTTGTAAGTGATTGTAAGTTATGGAGATGGGGAATTTATGGAGGTTGTACATTGTTTCCTCATATTTAGAAAAACATAAACAGCTCTCATAAATTTTTTTAATATTTTTTAAAGTAGTTGTGAGTTCATAAAAAAAAAAGATAATTATGTAGGTATGAAAAATATTATTTAATTAAAAATAAAAAAAAATTAGTTTTTTAATGTAATTATAAGTATGAGGACGAGAGATGGATTGTAAATGCTCTAATATTGTAAATAACACGTATGTGAGTTGTGAACCAACCTCACATGTAAGGGCATGTTAGAAGCATTAAGTATAAAAATATTCGTGGGTAAAGTCAAGTCAAATATAGCTATTTAACTTATAACAAAATAAAAATATAAATCTAAGGGTAGCATAATAATTCTTTAAATTAAGAGAAAGCAAAAATAAGATGGGTTGTCAACTTATCAATCCAACTGCATATAGACTAGATTCATATCACAAGTCCAAAAGTCATATTATATGCATGAAAAGATGCAATAACGAGTTCATCACAATAAAATAAACTAGTGTTAGTCCTTTCACGTGTGTTGCGCGTGTGATGGATGGGATATATCAAGGATCGGAAAGTTACACAGTCAAATTGTCATGTTCTCATCATCATAGCCAATTTTTTAACAGTACCACAGTCAAGTAACGAATCACAACCACAGTCACATCACTTTTATAAAAGGTAAAACTAAGAAACCAAACAGATTACTCGAGCCTGCAACAATATAAATGATGTCTTCAAAATCTAGATTTGATAAGAGCAACAAAAAGCCACACCTTCTTCGGCCTCTCCTTCTCAACCATATGTGGCTTACATTGCAGAAGATAAGAAATGAAGCCCCTAACATATGTTATGAATTGGAACATGTTACAATGTACATGAATGATCAATAAGGTTATAGATTCATCCTTAACACAATTTGATGTTGACAATATCAAGCTCAAAAAAGTTGAAGACACGATAATGACTTTGTAAGTTGCGATTCATAATAATCAGCTTTAAGGTGTCTAAAGTTCTAACCGATAAACTTAAGGTACCTATAATAACTTTCAGCTTTTGTTAACATTTAAGCTTCCTGGACACATCAAATCATCTAGTAATTGATGCCAAAAATCAAAGTGTAAAAAGATATTTACATAAGGGTCAAGAACTTACCTCAAGGATTTGCAGGGTCTACCAGTATCTTTCTTATATTTCTTTCATTCAATTTTGTTTTTGATCAAACCCTGAATTGTACCACTTATTACAAACTTCGATACAATATGTAGCTTAGTTAGAGTAATTATTTATTATTTATTTCTATATAAATGGAACTATATTACCAATATAAATCAAAACTGGTAGTAAAGTAACAAGCAAACATCGGTCATTACTTAGTTTACATAATTACTTAAAAGGTATGCTTGACCAAAAAATGGTTATGAAACTACGATATTATTCCAATCTCATGTTCGAAAGAAGAACGAACCATGCCCGAATATTAACGACCAACAACATAGAACAATCAAACCCAACCCCATAAAGAGAGCTAAATTAAAACTATCTCAACAATAACTATTCACAAAAACAAACCAAGAACATCTAAAAATTGCAACACCAACATCAACATCATCCATCCAACAATCATACAAACATAGATTTTTCATCCAAATTCACCCAAATCAGACCGCAGAATACAATATAGAAGGATGAATCAGCATGGTTGCAACTGTATCCGCTTGAATGTGACAAACACTGATGTTTAAATAGAGGTCACTTAGTAAAGTAATATAATCGATTATCTCCATGCGGACAATAGCTTAAAATTCAGTCATATTTCTTAACTGGCAAGTAGTTCAAACCAACTTGTGTGCGAAGAACGAATCTATAGTTCGAAAAAGAAAACTAAAATCAGCATGGATGCTACTGTGTCGGTTACAATGTGACAAGAACTCATGTTTCTTTCACATAAACAACTGAGTCCAACTATGAAACACACTAATTTGCAATGGAACAAATAAGGCTTCAGATGTGTAAACAATAGAACAAAGAAAGACGAACTTGCCATGGCTAAAAATGTATCAGTTGTTTCGTAAAAACATCTGACTTGCCCCACCAAGATACGAATCATCATAACGTTGTTCTAGTTCAGCCGGCCCCCTTCTTTTTTCGTTGGTAATGTTAAATTTTAGTCTGGTGGTGTAAATTTTTAGCCTGGTAGTGTAAATTTTTATATAAATAACAAGTCCCCCCTAAAAATATTAATTTTGTCCCCGTCCCCTTATCTGAATATTCAAGCTCCGCCATTGATCACCAGCCAATATAAAAGAAAGCCGTCGACGTGTTGCGGTCGGTGGGCAAAACTTGTGGAGAAACCATAGCCGTAGATTTACAAACAAACGGCTCTAGATCATGAAGGCACACCCGACCCTTCACACCAACAATATTAAGGAGCTCACGGATTTGTTTTTGGTTCTCGGGTGAAAACTTCCCGAGGAGATCACCCATCCCTGGATTGTTCGCACCTGAGCACGCTTAACTGTGAAATTCTCCTTTCATCTACAGCCAATACGTTCAAAACGCATTGTTAATGTTAGAGGTCAGACATTACTTATAAACCATGAATCTCTTTTGTACACGGTCAATATGGGATATGTATAGGGTGTCACAATGCCTAAGTAGTTAATTAAAATGCCATGAAATCGAATAACCGTACGGAAATGAGAATACTAGAATTAGAGAATCGAAAACGTATCCGAGTTTAACAACAAATTAGAATAAGTAGAACGTTGATGGTAGTCGTGTGTCTAACAACAAATTAAAGATGAAAAGACTGAGAAATTGAGATGCATCGTATAAGTAAAATGAAGCAGTCATGTTGATGATTTGGGAGCGTATGCTGTGACCCATGTCGAATTTTTACATACTACGGAATGATGTTAGAGAGACTTGACATTGGATATGATCTTCCTTTAGTTATTATGTAATTGTATCATCTAAGCTAGGACGTACGTAGTGTCTAATAACATTATTCCAAAAGATTTAACCAATGTTATATAAAATCTATATAATCAACCTAGAAACTCAACTTGATATTGAATCTTTAAATATAATTTTAAAAAAAATTCATGATATGCGTGGAAATTATCCTTGTTTGAATCTCGCATATCTTGCTTGAAATTGTTTATAAGAATTTCTCTCAATATAAAGTTCAAGTATCACTTATTGTTTATAACAAGTTTTTATACAAATTTAAGAAATGTGATTATGTGAGTTAAATTGTGACTCGAACATACACATGTAAATGAATAGAAAATGAATAGAAATGAGGCTTGTTCAAGTTCGCTCGTTTATAACCGAACAAACAAACGTACAAGAATACTTAAACCACGAATTTCTTTGCGTTGTGTACGCTTTGTTGAGAAAATAAAGCGTTTGCGCTTATTTATATTCATTTATCAATATAATAAATGAAGGGTCAAAAATAGACACATTTAAACCTAAAAAGACATAAACAAACACAATGACCACAAATAAAAATAAATGAACATAAATAAGCATGTATAAAAAAACACGAACAAAAATGAACAATAATTTTATGATATCTGATGCATAAGAATGAACTACTAAACAGCAAATTAAAAAATTAACTATTCTTTAAGTTAAGCTTATTGTAAATGGCGAAGTGTTTTAGAGTTAGATAATCAAATTTATTTTTAGATTAATGTCACTGATAAATTCATTTGAATGAATATTTAAAAAACGCAAAGGAATGGATATAAATAAACGTAAATATCCAACAAGCCTTCACGAATGTAAATAAACAAATAAATCATATGTTCATGTTTTGTTCATTTTATTAAATGGAAAAATGTCCTTATTCATTCGTGTATCAGTACTATAAATAAAGCATATGAAAATATACTTTAAAATACCATAAAATTAAAAACACTTACTATATTTAATGCATAAAATACAATCACTTTTAGGATAAAATAGTATTTATAGCATTATTTACAAACTACCATTTACAATTAGTTACATAATAATCTTACACTTATTAACACTTACATAAAATTTTATATTATCTACCTATAAACCAAAAAACTTAATATGTTTTAAGATTTTAGTTATATCTTTTAATTTATCACATTTAAAAACGTTTTGATACTACAACTTAACCTGTGTTTTCTTGAATGCTTTGCTCTAAACTTTTTGCTAAAAAAATTAATATTTTGTGAGGTACAATAACTTAATGCATATATGTACAAATAGTCATGCAGAACCTATTTATTTGGTGTTTAATTTTTAGCTTCAAAAAATTATACATTTTTATAAAACTACCACAAAATAACAAAATATTAAATACATCTGCTAGATGCAAAATGATACACCGCCGTATTACGCGGGTACAATTCTAGTTAAATAAAAAAACATAAACGAGTTTTCCTATCAACATTCACCAGACATATCGTTTACAAGCCTTCTTAACCTAATTGCCGCCTAAATGGCACTATGGCATGTGAACTCGGAATTAGTTCATTATTTAAAGAGATTCTCTTCTAATACTTATTAAAAATGAATTATTTAATCGTAAACGATTACGCTCCTCAAATTACTCTTCTTATGATAAGTCAACTAAAACAACAATAATTATTTTTAAAGAAAAAGTTAGCTTACAATATATATCTCAATGATAAATGGAAAATTGGTATTAAATTTGTCAGAATAAAATGAGAGTTTTAATTTGCTCTCATAAAACATTTCATAAATCAAATGTGAATTTTGGTTGTGAATCATATAACTTACATTAGTTTGAAGTTTTAGCATGAGTATATAAACAAACTAATGATAAGAAAGAGAAAAAGAAAAAAATTATTCTTTTTAGATTCAACAAATTTTATAAAAATTTAGAGAGTATTTTTTTTAGTACTCTCTAAATTGTTTTTCATACATCATTATCTTAATTTTGTTCTATATAAAATCATAACACATACTCTACCTGGTGATCTCTCGAGCCGAGGCACTCTCTAGCAGTACATACCGCTAAGGTTGTTGTACCCTGGGAGACAGATGTGTTGTATTGAGTAGAGACGCGAAATCTGTTTTAAAGGACTCGTGTTTAACATGATCCTCAACCACAACCGTCAATATTTTGTTTGTTATTTGCTGTAGTTAAGGGGTATATTTGAATATTCAAACATGATAAAGACTCGTGTCAAGAATATTATATGAAGACTTGTTGGAGTATATACTAAAGACATTTGTTCAAATCAAGTTTGGTACATAAATATTGTTTATGCTTATTTTTTTGGTCGTATTTGTAAACGTATTGTACTAAAATATTTCTCATGTCTAACGAGAGTATCGTTAAAATTATTATCTTTTAATATAAAAGCATATGACAGTGTGTCGCGTCAACTCATTTTGGAAAGTCTACGACTTAGAAGGGTACCAGAGAGGTATATCAAAATAATAATGGATATGTATGAAGGGGCAAAAACGTGTGTGCGAGCACCAGTCGGAGACACAGACTTTTTTTCGGTGGAAGTGGGACTACACCAAGGATCGGCATTGAGCCTATTTCTCTTCACAATATTGTTGGATGAGATGACTAAGTCTATACAAGAGCCAGTACCTTGGTGCATGCTGTTTGCGGATGATATTGTCTTAATATCAGAATCTAAAACGGTGCTTAACGAGAGGCTAGAACAGTGGAAAGCCGCACTAGAGAGCGGAGGCTTAAGGATAAGTCGCTCTAAGACGGAATACATACATTGTAAATTTAGTGGGGGGGGGGGGGATGAAGATGAAACCCAAATAAGTATCCAGGGTATGACGATACCACAGACATCTAGGTTCAAATACCCGGGCTCATACGTACAGGAGGACGGAGAGATACACAGCGACGTAGCTCACCGTGTGCAGTCAGGATGGTGCAAATGGAGAGCAGCATCAGGGATCCTGTGTGATAAGAGGTTTCTAGGAAAACTAAAGGAAAAACTATACAGAGTGGCAGTACGTCCAGCTATGTTATACGGAATAGACTGTTGGGCCATAAAGAAATCGCACCAGAGACAAATCGAGGTCGCGGAAATACGAATGCTGAGGTGGATGTGTGGCCATACAAGATTGGATCGAATAAGAAACGACGTGTTTCGACAGAGGCTAAAGGTGGCTGGTATCATAGATAAAATCCGAGAGGGAATATTAAGATGGTTTGGGCAGAGGCTGATGGTAGCACCAGTCAGAGCAGTAAAAAACATCAACATAGAGGGTAGGAGGAGTAAAGGTAGACCTAGGTTGACTTGGGACGAGTTAATTAGGCGAGATATGGTAGACTTACACCTCTCTGAGCACATGATCGAGGATAGGAGTGCGTGGAGGTGTAGAATTAAAATTAAGGACTTTTAGCGGGATCTGTGGGTAGGAAGGGTAGTCGTAGACTTAGTTGCGGGACCCTTGTTTTCTTCAATCCGCCCTTTCACGCGTTTCTTGACGCTTATTTGTTGTACTCAATTTCTCAGCTTTTATGTGATCTATACCCGTGTGTTGTATGCCGCATATTATAATTGCTACGGTTATTGTTTTCCTTACTGAGTCGGGGGTCTCTTTGGAAGCGGTCTCTTTATCTCCCAAGATAGAGGGAAGACTCGCCACCAACTACCCCTCCCAAACCCTGCTCTTAACTGGGATTTACTGGGTATGTTTGTTTATTTGTTTGTTTATAAAAGTGAACCTATTTCCTACAATCTTAAAACAGATTTCGTGATTGGATTTTTAAAAACCTATTACTATTTTTTTGGGTTCACGAAACGTTAAAGAATATACTATTTGAAATTTTTGTTGAAAATCAAATAATATTTTGGAAAATAACATAGTACAATACCATATTTAGATTTTAATAAAGATTAAAGTACAATCTAAAATCCAAAATAAAGAGTTACCAAACAAATACCTTGATTTTTTATATGTTAAAATATTTTTGTAAATGTTTAACAATCTAAATTATGTGTTAGAGATGGTTTAATTATTAAAAGCCATTAAAAATCATGGGTTTATAGTTTCAAAACTATTTATGATTACAATAATTTAATCAAAACCAATTTTTGTTTTAGAAAGAAATTAAAACTAGTGTTTTGCAACAACAAAAAGAGAAATAGTATTTCTTATATGAGACAAGAAGTTTACAAACGATTTTATAATCGTTTAGTTCTAACGAGCGTGTTACAAGCGGGTTTATTGTATATAAACCGATAAGTTTAAAAACAATATTTTTGTAATTGTTTATTTCTAACAAACTGTTAGAACTAGATTATATTTTATATATAAAAAACAAATTATGTAATCGTTTATTTCTAATGAGTAAGTTAGAACTAGATTTATTTTATATAAATCGAAAAGTTTTTAAAACGATATTTGTATTCGTTTATTTCTAACGTACGGGTTAGAAATGGTTATTTCTAACCAATAAGCTTAAAATGATATTTGTGATCATTTATTTCTAACGAGTGTGTTAGAAAACGGTTTATGTAATAAGAACCGTAATATTTAAATGATTGTTATAATCATTTGTTAGAAACGGTTTATGTGTATAAACCAAAATGTGTTTAAAAACGTTCGTTCTGTAATGATTATGTTAAAACGATTTATTCTACAAATCAAAAAATGTTAAATAATTTTAAAAAATGGTTTGTAATTGTTTGTCTTCTAACAAGCGTGTTAGATATTAATTTACACTATAAAACCATTTTTGTAGTTATGGTTTTAACTATTGTGATCAAAAGATAAAATAAAAATGATATATTTTTAAAAAATTACATAGTTAAAAAATGTTTTGAATGAATAAAACATGTGTTTTTCAATCTAAAATGGTTAACTACTCATTGGAGAAGTAGCACGTCTCGAACCACATAATAGTCTCGATGAGATTATTCATGAAAAAAAACAACTTGAAGTTGTTGTGAATAGAAATAATTATTTAAATACAACTACTTATGAATAACATAGTGTATACATAACGTTGTTTTTTTCGATTTTAACTATTTAAATTAAAGTTTCAAGATAAGAAACTTGATCGTATGAATACATATAGTATATTGAAGGAGTACCTCAAGACATGCCATAAAATCTTTAAATTAGAGTTTCAAGATAAGATGAGAAACTTGATCGTATGAGTGCATGAAGTATATTGAAGGAGTACCTCAAGACATGCCATAAAATCGATATCATTACTAATGATGAAAGTGTTATAGATAATAACACTTTGAGATTTGATGTCTACATATAACTTTTATCTGTTTAAATTATTATTAAAAAGTGTTTTACATTTTACGTTTCATTTTCGGTTGTATTATTATTTGTGTTTATTATCTTAAGATAACACATGTAATATTTACAACGAAATACATTAATTTCTATTATGACTTTCAAAATGATTTTGAGGGAAATAATTTAAACGGAAATATATTACTTTAAACGGACAGTACAAGAAGAGATTTGCATAGAAAACAACTTTAGAGTTGTTGAATTGTTTTAAGTGTCGAAAATGAGACATCAAATGTCATACAATATCATGAGATCGAAAATATGATAAGTGTATCATGAGATCGAAAATATGATAAGTGTATTGAGATAAAATACATAAGTATGAGATATACCGATAAATTTTATTTGAAATTATCATAAAAATTCACAAGTGTGGATAAATCTACATATGAAAGCAATATATGTTATCTTTAATGAATTTTACTAAATTCATTTTGAAAGATCTAAATATTGATGCGTCTACCATCTTAATGTTGTTAAAGTTATGTAGAGGATTTTTTCTTTCGTTTGGGAAAGTATACTAGTTATACATAGCTTAAAGGGAACAACAATACATGTGTGCCAATAACTCTAAGCAAAATTTATGAATTGTATATTATTTAGTGTCAATGTGTTTGACTCTATCTTAATGTAATATTGATTGTAGACGAGTTTTATTTATCTTGTTAATGATAAATGTGTTCACCAAAGTGAATTGAATCAAGACTTATTACTAAGTCTTTATAAGTCAAAGGGAATATAGTGCCCTTTGCACTTCGTACACTCGTATTGTTGTGCTTGAAAGTCGATTGAGTAGTTTTGAAAGATGCTACTGAGATCTTGGTCTTAACTCAATGCCAACTACTGAAGTGTGTGTACGCTAAATTGGTACCGAGCTTGCCTTTGAGTTGCTACCAACCTATTGTGGTAATATCAAATTCCAGTAGTTACTATCGACTGGCTGCTGCTGAGTTGGTGCTGAGGCGACTACCGGGTCTAGTGTTATGACTGGTAACTTGCTTGTGGATTAGAAGTTTAAAGAAAAAAGAGTTATGTTCCTAAAACGAATGATGATGAATAAGTCTTATGATTTGTCTATAATAATATATATATATGGATAAGAGATAATGTTTTATTCCATAAAGCTGTGAAGGATCAGAATGATGCATCTTCTGTTCATATGCTAAAGTACTGTAGTCTAAAGTATTCTAGCCTATTGCTTATCAATTATGATGCTCTAAGGAGGTCAATTAGGTATAGACAAAGTTGAAAGAGGATACTTATTTGGTTCAAAGAGGTTGGTATAACCTATGAAAACTTAACCAACTAGATAATGTTATCTATTATACAATGCCTAATGATAAGGACTCAATTTTCTAGGTTTGTCTGATAGCAAACCTCACTTTGAAATCAAATTGCAAGAAATATGGGGCATATGCCATTTTAGAAACAACCCTTTATGATATGTAGAAATGGTTTTGTGAGAAGTTTTCTCAAACCTATTTAGAAAGGGAGAACCTTTCATTACATTATATGGATGTTATCTAATAACACTTAAATGTGAGGGTTTCTTGCATTTGAAAATAAAATGTTAGCAATATGGATTTTGACAATCCAAAGATATTGCAAACACATGATCTAGTGTAGTACACAAAGGTTATAAGAAGTCTATGATGGACCCAAATTCTAATTGGCTAGATTAAAATCTTGATAGATGTCTACTACCAAAGACATAAAAGAGATGTGTTCGTCTTGAAATAAGAATTGTATTCTTCAAATACACTTAGAAGTTTCACAAAAGACATTATTAACTTACGAGTTAAGAACACATCATGAAAATTTATCTCGATTGAAGTTATCTATATCGACTTGACAAAGTGATAGTTGATAATTTTGGATCCAAACAACCAGTGGGTTGAAACGAGACGAGATAGAGAGAAATTAGACTAAAGCTCGTCGGAAAAGAAGAATATAAGGGAAACCTAGCTTAGCTGACTGGAGATCCCAAGATCTAGGTTCAATAGGACAACTTAATCATATGACCAACGGAGTCACTACAGGGGAGTACCCTAAAAAAAGAGTCATGAACTTCCTAGTCCATTCACTCTGGGGGAGTACCCGAACCAGTGACAAATTAAAGGTTAAGCATATTCAGGTTAAATGATTATGGGGTGGGGTCGCTTCATGTTAGAGAGAATATAACCATAATGTTTTAATGAATGATGGAATCACCTATGTTAAAAAGAAGTGGGGTCGCTTCGAATGGATTTGTGGGGTGGCGCAAATCTTAAAGCTCTCACAGAACCATAATAGTGATCCATAATCATAACAGACATGACAACAAGGAGATGTACCGACTAGGGAGAGTCTTGTGTGAATGTATATTGTCATCTACACAAAACAAGGTTTGTTTAAAGACATCGCGTCTACACACCACCAGTAAGCTAAATATGCTTCACAAACGAATGTTCAATGGGAACACCTACCTATCCTGCAAGACTCAACTGTCGAGTTTTCATTGGGAACTTTGTGTGTTTTAATCGATCTCCATTCATGTGAAGGATTGTTGGAATTTTGGACACAATATAATATTATATTTTATATATTTTTATATAAATAGTTATTTGTTTATTGGTTTAAGTTCTCATTTTGTAACGAACTATACCGTGTCCAAACTGAAGATAAGATGAATTAGATATTGATGTTCGAAGTTGAGTGGTCGGAATGAAGAAAGTAAAACTTGGGTGATTATTGTAGGAAATGTTGTAATTTCTTGCATAATGTTAATAAAATTATTTATTTATTAAAACGAATGTTTTATATTGACCAAATCTTTTAATAAATATTATGAATGTCTATTACGAATCATAATTTTTATTAAAATTGATATTAAACTTGTCATGAATAAAATGAAAGTTTTAATTTGGTCTCATAAAACATTTCATAAATGAAATGGAGGGTTTTGGTTGTGAATCATAAAACTTACATTAATATGAAGTTTTAGTATGAGTATATAAACAAACTAGTGATAAGAAAAGAGAAAAAGAAGAAATTTATTATTTTTAGATTCAACAAATTTTATAAAAATTTAGAGAGGAGTATTCCTTAAATTGTTATTCATACACCATCATCTTTAATCTTGTTCCACATAACATCATAACACATACTTTACCCGGTGATCTCTCGAGCCGAGACACTCTCTAGCAGTACATACTGTTTTGGCTGTTGTTCTCCGGGAGACAGACGTATTGTCTTGAGTAGAGACGCAAAATCTGTTTTAAAAGGACTCGTGTCTAACACAATCCTCAGCCACAACCGTCAATATTTTGTTTGTTATTTGTTATAGTCAAGGGGTATAGTTGAAGATTCAAACGTGATGAATACTCATGTCAAGATTGTTATATGAAGACTCGTTGAAGTATATACTAAAGACGTTTGTTCGAATCAAGTTTGGTACATAAATATGTTTATACTTTTTTTGGTCGTATTTGTAAACGTATTGTACTAAATATTTCTTATGGCTAACGAAAGTATCATTAGAATTATTATCTTTTAATATAAAAGTAAACCTATTTCCTATAGTTTCTAACAAACATACATCGTTATTTGTCACAAGAAGACCTAGTGGTGGTCTTGTGATCAAGCTTGAGCGTGAGGATAACTATTTATGCGTATGAGAATGATTGAAAGAGTAAATACATGAACATTCAATGAAGTTGTATAAATAGTGGGAGAAAGAACTCATACCTGAAAGTAGGGCTTTGGTAAAATGTGTATCTGTTTAGACACGATAAAACTTGTTTAGCAAAAAAATACACTATGTATTGTTTTTTACTTTTTTAAAATAATCAAAATTAGGAGTCTTGAATTTATCATTTCTTCTTATCGATACCTAAAATATTATTGATACATGTATGTCCCTAGATCATGATATGAAATGTAATAGATCTTGTTTATCTGATTCTGGTGTAATTTGATATGATTAATGAAATGATATTGGTTGTTTGTGATTTGCAATGATTAATATTTCATTAATAAGTTGATATTAAATTAATTAATTAGGTTAGTGATTGGTTGAATGTTTACATATAATGTTTACTAATTAATGCATTCAAACTTAAAATAATAAAGTTATCATGCGAATGGCCCATGCGAATGGACCATTAGCATGAACAACTTCATACGAATGACTCAGTCGCACGACTGAACTGGGTGACTAGATTAGTCGTATGATTGACACATAAGATTGGCTCAGTCGCACGACTGAACACTCAGTCGTGCGAATGAATCAACCGCATGGCTCAATCGCACGACTGAAACATACTAATGGTTCAGTCGCACGATTGAATAATACCAACCTATAAATACAACTCAATTCGTGAAAAATAAGAACTCTCGATTAATTACGATTCCAGACGTACCCTAGCCGTCCAGAAACCTCCCAAATTCGTTCTCCAAGTTCATAGAACACATTAGATCGATTCCCAATCGATTTCTAACGTTAGTTTCAATTCTTGATTGATTCTTCGTGTGTTCTCACTGATTGGATCGCCAATCAAATAAGATTCCGCACTATTTGATCTGGTTACACACTAATCACTAGGTATTTCGTTCAAATACCAGGTCTAACAAGTGGTATCAGAGCTTTGGCTCTTGATTACGTGTGATTCAATCAAGATTGATAAAAAGTTTGTGTTTTTGCACTAAAAACGCAATCTTTTGTGTCAAAAGTGATCTTGGACGTTCCCTGCTCATCAAAGTTTGGTTTCTACGGACTTAGGCAATTCAACCTTGCGAAAGTTCAAATTTTTACGGCTAAAACACGTTTAACCTAGAGATTTTCGCATAACAGCAGCTTCAGTCGCACGAGTGAGCCATTCGCACGACTGGACCTCATTCGCATTGCTCAGACGCACGATTGGACATAGTCGTATCTCCATTTGTACGATTGAACCGTTCGGTCGCACTGTTCATACGCATCAGATACATTCGCACGACTGAGCTAATCACTTAGTTCAGCCGCACGATTGAACTAGTCGTAGAGTTCATACGCACGACTAGTCCATTCGCACCCTTCAGTCGCCCCAGTGATAATTGCTTATTAGACTTAAAGTTATTCACAATGGAAGATCAAATGTCAGCCTTTACTGCTGGGAAGGACTCTAGGATCCAGAACCCGTTGTTACTTGAGAGTGAGGTGGGTAATCATAATAAATCACCAAAGCTTTTAACGTTAGATGAGTTTCCCCACTGGAAACAACGTTTTGAGATCTACCTCAATGGAGTGGATCCGAATCTGTGGGAGGCCATCGAGATTGGATATAGTACACCGGTGGGAGCTGATGGAGTAAAGTTAACCATGGGAGGGATGACAGACGCGCAGAAAGTCAAATATAATGCAGAGAAGAGGGTCTATGCATTGATTACACAGTCTATCCCTAAAGAGATATTCCACCAGTACTCAGAGAATAAGCAGTCCAAGAAACTATGGGATGAGCTAGAGAAGAGGTACGACGGGAATGCCTCGTTGAAGGCAATCAAGGCTAAGGAGTTAAAGAAGGAATTCGACAACTTTCATCGATGGGAAACGAGAGTTTGGACGATGTTATAGATAGATTCTACCATCTGATGAGTGAACTGCATACACATGGAGTGGCTACTACCATGGAAGAGAAAGTTAATAATTTTGCAGACGGATTGCCTGAAAATGGGTTTCATTGTGTCTAATCTTAGACAGAATGGAATGCTGTCAAAACTGGATATTAATGACTTCATTCTTAAGTTGCGAGAAGAATCACTTAGAATGAAGTATAGAGCTCAGAAGTCTACGTACAATCAAAATCCAGCTTTATACAATGCCACGCCTCAAGCTAAGACATTTGGAGCACCCCTCCAGACTGCATTTGTGTCTAGCTCATCGAGTCCTACACATGCACCTCCTTCAGGTTCAGAAACGTCAGGGTCTTCTTGTACCCAATACATTGGATCTGAAGCAAATGCTACTAGACTGAAGACCGAGAACCTCGGTAATGTGACTGTGGAAGTAGCTCGAGAGCACATGGATCTATTGGCAGCAATGGTCCATTCTTACGATGAACTTGTTGTTGGAAAGATTAGAAACTGCCATCTGGCAGACGAGGACTACGAGCAGGTGGACGAAATGGAGCTTGAGAAAATGGATATAATGTGGGCCTTAGCTAGTGCTGTCCGGAGGGCGAAGAAGTTTGTGAAAAAGACTGGACAGAACTTGGTGCTACTAAGGATACCACCTTTGGCTTCAACAAGAGTAAAGTGACCTGCTTTAACTGTGGTGAAAAGGGGCATTTCAAGAGAGAATGTGTGAAGCCAAAGAAGACTGGGAACGGGAACCCGTTCTCATCCTTCACTCGTCTAGACAAGCAACTACCAGTTCTACTTCCTCAAACAAGGACTCCAAAGCCTTGACTGCTCATGATGATGAAGGACAGGATTGGAGCTTTAGGTTTGTCTCACCAGGGGAATCAAACATTACAAGTGTAGAAGATATTGACAGTGATTCCGCTAGTGAAGGAGATCTAGCAGTTGAGATAGCATGTCACATAGTGAAGAAGCAAACTGCAACCGAGGTCAGTTACAAGCCAAAAGCGGAGACTACCATGTCAGAGACAGAAAAGACAGAAGCAACAAAATCAAAATCATCTGATACTGCATTGATGGCAAACGCTTCTGAATCAACTCAGGTAAGTACTACTGACACAATGTTTAATAATCATGCTTGTTCTGATTGTGATGCCTTTAGGAATAGCATAGATGCTAATTTGCTAGGTTATTAGATCATAATGATAACTTGATAAAAGATTTGCATCTATGCACTGAGGCTAATAGGGTATTAAAACAAAATGAGCACAGTTATAAAGAAAAGATAGACCTTTTGACTAAACAGCTTAGGGAAACCGAAGTAGTTGCCTTAATCAAGCTAATGACATTAGGTATTATCTAAACTCCCTAGAAGACACTAAGAAGCAAAAGGCAGTTCTAGAAGTAGAAGTAAATTCACTAAAACAGAAACTGCATAGTTGGACTAGTTCTTCGCACATAGTCCAACACTTAGTGAAAGAAAGGAACAACGGGGAGGGACGGGTATAAAGTGGTTCCGCCACCACCTGAGACTTTGATGAACACTAAGACTAGACCTATAAATAGTAATCCCATCAAGGATCATGTAGTGTCTACTCCTCTTGTTAGTGATCCAGATTCCTTATGTTCATCTATGACTGGAAACAAACAAAAGGAGACCACTTCAAAGGCAAAGGGTAAATTGCCTTGTGTTAATCTGGAAAAGGAATTTGAAAAGGTTAACTTAAAGTCAGGTTCAAACAAAGTCAAATCAGAACCTAAAAGGGCTTTAAGGATAATCTTTCACATACTTCAAGTCAAAGACCAATTAACCAAAAAGAAAAGGATGTCAAACAGGTTAAATCAGTTATTTTGTTAAACCAGTAAACACATCAAAAGAACCAGAGTCAAAACTAAAGTGAGTGATGTTACTAGAGTGTCACACCCTCTCCACAAAGAAAGTTTAATCATAAAGTTGATAGCAGGGCGTGCTACAACTGTGGAGAATGTGGACACATTGCTTCCTATTGTTCTTATTATCAGACACTAGGAAGAAGATTGAACTTCAGGACTCAAAACCTAGGTCTTCTAAAAGGAGCTCTTTAACTCCACCTAGAAGAACTAGTGAACAGAAGGTTCAACCCGTTAGCCAGTCGACTGTTTATCACAAACAGGCATTGCACAAATCTGGCTATGGAAAGAGAAGTCAATCTCTATGTCTGATAATGATGACAAGAAGGAACCTGAGCTACCCTCACCTTCTAAGGGTCAATGGGTTGAATTTCTGATGTGTGATGCCACTGGGAAACCCAAGCCAGTAAAGGCTTGGGTTCCTAACCTAAACTAATCCTTTACCTTGTATGTGCAGGTTGTTCAATACAGTGCTGAAACTAACACGTGGATAGTAGACAGCGGAGCATCCAGGCACATGACAGGAAAATAGTTCTTTTATCAAATGTCAAGCAATAAAAGGAGGGCATGTTCGTTTGCTGGAAACAAGGGAGGCTATATCACAGCTCAGGGAGAAGTTGGAAATCAGAAAGTTAAGTTTGATAGGGTGAACTACGTCCAGTAACTTCAAAACAACTTACTCTCTTTCTCAAATATGTGATAAGGAATTTAAAGTCATCTTCGACAACAAGAAGTGTTACGTACTGAAGAAAGACTACGTGATCCCAGAGGACCAAGTTTTGATGACTGCTTCAAGATATAAAGATTTATGTCTTGGATCTGTCAACAGCTTCTACAATGGATCATGAGGTTCAGTGTTTTCTATCCAAAGCTACTGAAAAAGACTCCATCTCCTGGCATAGGAGAATGGGACACATCAGTCAAAGGAAGATGAATCACTTGATTCAGAAGGATCTGGTGAGAGGTGTTAATGTCAAGAACTTTCAGCTTCCTGATTTTGTATAGCTTGAAAGAAGAAAGGTAAACAGACAAAGAAGTTCATATGGAAAAGAAAGTTAATCAATAGAACTTCTTCACATGGATCTGTTCGGTCCAGTCAGTACAAAGAGCATTGCAGGCGACTTGTACTGTTTTGTGGTCACCGATGACTACTCAAGGTTCACTTGGGTAATGTTTCTGAAATCCAAATCAGAAACATTTGAATCATTCAAGGAGTTGGTAACCACACTGGAATCTCTCTACAAGCTGAAAGTTAGACAAGTACGCTCAGACAACGGAACGGAATTCAAGAACCAGTGGATGGAGGAATACTGCAAGGAAAAGGGATTGTGCATCAATTCACTTCTGCTTACACACCTCAGATGAATGGCGTTGCTGAGAGAAAGAACAGGAGCTTGATAGAGACAGCACAGCACGGACTATGCTGGCAGACTCGAAACTGCCTATCCAATTCTGGAATGAGGCAGTGGCAAATGCATGTTATACACTGAATCGAGTCCTGATAGTCAAGCGCCACGGAAAAACATGTTACGAGCTACTACAAAGACGCAAACCGAACTTGGAGTATCTCGAACCATTTGGGGCCGTGCACACTTCTGAAGAAGACACAAGAGGGTAAATTCAGCGAGAAGGCAGATGAAGGCATCTTTCTAGGATACAACATACCTAACAAGCGAGTTACAACAACTCAACAGGTCTAGTAGAAGTTGGTGTAATGTTGATGTTCAGCGATTCACCACACCACCTACTGGCAAAGGACCCGCCTACTTCTTTGACTATGATGGATTCTTCAAGTCATTCAAATTCCTCTCTCTCCCTCGGATGACGAATTAGCTACACGAATGATGTATGATAGCTTGAATCCACCAACATCTAGCTCACAGGGAGAATCATCTACTCAGTCAGGGGGAGTAATCGACGACAGTGACACCTCCTCTGAAAATGAAGCTGAAGAAGATAACCAGAACAGTCAGGAGGAACAGGTTCCAGTTCTTAAAGTCCACAAGCATCTACCAGTGGTGCACCTTCGACGTCAGAGCCTCAAACTCCAACTACCTCAGATGAAGAACCAATGTTCATCATCTTGGCTCTGAGGTAGCTGTTCCTACTACTCCAGGATCACGACTAAACGTCTATATCCAATAGACAATGTCATTGGAGATGTCAGATCAGGAGTACAAACCCGAAATCAGTTATACTCAGCCGATTACGCCTCAGTTATGGAGAAGGGATATATTCATGATGGTGCCTATCGGTGTTTTGTCTCACAGTTGAGCCAAAATATGTCAGTGAAGCACTAAATGATGAGGCGTGGGTGAGTGCAATGCAAGAAGAACTTCTTCAATTCAAGAAGTTAGGTGTATGGACTTGGTTGATAGACCTAAAGGTGCTAAGGTCATTGGCACCAAAGGGTTTTAAAATGCAAGAAAGATGACCAAGGGTCATTATCAGGAATAAAGCTCGACTGGTGGTTCAGGGTTTTCGCCAAGTCGAGGGAATTGATTACAATGAGGTGTTTGCACCCGTGGCAAGGATGGAAGCCATTCGTATCTTCCTTGCCTATGCATCGTACATGAAGATTAAAGTCTATCAATTAGATGTGAAGAGTGCATTTCTTCATGGGGAAATTAGAGAAACAGTCTATGTCAGTCAACCGAGGGATTTGAAGATCCTTATCATCGGGATAGAGTCTACAAGCTCGACAAGGCTTTATACGGGCTTCATCAAGCTCCAAGAGCTTGGTATGAGAAACCCTCGACTCATCTTGTGAACACGGCTTTCGCAGGGGAGTCATTGACTGCACGCTGTTCATTAAAGAAAAAGATGGCGACCTACTGCTCGTACAAATCTATGTTGATGACATAATTTTCGGTTCAAAGAACGAAGAGTAGTATGCAAAGAATTTGAAGCAGTTATGAAGAAAGAGTTTGAGATGAGTGCTATGGGGGAGATGAAGTTCTTTCTCGGGCTACAGGTGGATCAAACACCAAATGGGATCTTTCTACATCAGACCAAGTACGTAAGAGACATTCTCAATCGTTTGACATGGAGAATGCGTCTGCTGCCGGGACTCCACTTGCTACGAATCACGACATAGCACCTGATGAAAATGGAGATCTTGTGGATGCCACGATGTACCGAGGAATGATGGATCCCTCATGTATCTCACTGCCTCTAGACCAGATATCATGTATGCGACATGTTTATGTTCTAGATATCAGGCTAAACCTAAGGTCAATCATTGATGGGGTCAAAAGGATTTTTCGCTATCTAAAGGGTACACCCACACTTGGGTTGTGGTATCCTCATGATGATGATTTTGAGCTCACGGCGTATAGTGACTCGGACTACGGAGGCTGCAAGATGAACTACAAGTCTACATCAGCAGGTGTCAATTCTTTGGGAGAAGATTAATTACCTGGCAGTGTAAGAAGCAGACATCGGTTGCATTGTCAACCTGTGAAGCCGAATATGTGTGTGCTGCTGCAAGTTGCTGTTCACAAATCATCTGGATTCAACAGCAAATGCGGGATTACGGTTTAACGTTCTATTCTACTCCTATTTTTGTAGATAACTCTGCTGCAATTGCAGTAACTAAAAATCCGGTCCAACATCCTAAGACCAAACATATCGGTATTAAATATCATTTCATAAGAGATTGTTTTGAAAAGAACTTAATTGATGTGGTAAAAATTAATACTGATTTTCAACGTGCTGACCTCTATACTAAAGCCTTGATAAACCACGTTTTCAATATTTGCTAGAGGTCAACGGCGTTAAAAAGAGAAGTGAGGTTATTCCTGATGATGATCATGTGTAGTCTGATGTAGCTTAGCTTAATTCTTCATTTGTTTGAGTTTATTTGGTTAAATTAGTCTGGAAAGTTAAACTTATGTTATTCTGCTGTTTATTAAATCCTAAAATAATAAATACCGGTTATGATTTTAGTATTTTAGGGGGAGAATAAGTCAGCAAGCAATTTAAAAAAAAAGAGAGAGAGAGAAGAAGTGGAAAGCTGATATAAGGTAGATCGTATCTGTGATACCGATTCAAACCCTTTGGAATATGATAGTACACAGGAACAAATCAAGAGGGACTTTGAAGTTTTAATTTAGAAAAGGTGCAAAAATTCAAAGTATAAGTCTGTGTAGTCTAAGCAATATAAAAGGAAGATGATAGAAAAACTGGTAACTCTTAAGGTAACACAATGAGAGTAGACCTAGAGGTTGCTAGACCACAATTGATATGTCGGTAGATTCAACACAATAGATGATTAGACCTGACTGGTGATCTCAAGATCAAACTAAGTGGTTCAACTGACTGTGGGCTCCCATCTTATCGTGGTTAACACAATCAACAATATTCCAATAAGGGGTAATGAGCATGTAAACGCCACAAATGTGTGCGGATGACCATAAATAGAGCAAAGCACCGAAAAAATGAAATAAAAATGCTATCAAGCTAATGACTTATGTTGTTAGTGCATTTGGTGCAAAATAATATTAAGCTGCTCTAACAAGGAGATAGGTTGTGCGCCTCTCTGCTGTGCGATGGCACTGACCTGAGGATAAGCATAACCTAGATATTCTAGAATTCATTGTTGTTTGCCGCCTCTCTACTGTGCGATGGCACTGACCTGAGGATTGGCTTCTCCTTGAAAGCTCTAAGAATAGTCTCTTCTTGTAAAAATAACTGTAGACCGCTCAAAAGCTCCTGAGGAATGTGATTACCATATAAGTGTGGGATCCACAATGTTCGTTGAAATAATTAAACCAAAAACAATCACCAGTTTGTGTCAAGAGTCTGTGTATGGATTTAAGTGGAAAAACATATTGACAATCATTGTGGCTGCAATTCTTGAAAGTTTAAATCAATGTGGTGATCTAAGAGTTCCAGTATGATTTCCTAAAGTTGCTAATGACTCTGGATGACACACCAAGAATTGAGCATCAAAAGATTTGATAACAAGTCCCAATGATTTGATGTGCCTGTATGATTCAAAATTGAATTGGTCCAGGTGTGGTCAATCTAAGTTGAAGCTTTCGATTCCGGAACCAAATCCAGTAGATTTCCACCTTAGGTTCTATCTCTCACAAAAAGCCAAACAAAGTCTTAATTTTTAGTCGTTAGTTTAAGTTTCTAATTTAGCGAGTCGTTTTAGTTAATTGTTTGCCGGACTACATCATAAAAATCGATAAGGGATCAACTCACTGAATGGGTCATGTCTGAGATGACGACATAAATTTTCAAGTTTAAAGTAGTCACGTCTGAGGTGACTAAATTGGTTAAAAATGATCATGTCTGAGATGATCAAAACTCATAATGTCTATT
The DNA here is from genome assembly GCA_025506515.1 of Flaveria trinervia. Classification (NCBI taxonomy): domain Eukaryota; kingdom Viridiplantae; phylum Streptophyta; class Magnoliopsida; order Asterales; family Asteraceae; genus Flaveria; species Flaveria trinervia. The sequence continues at coordinate 117,769,192 of CM046442.1, read as the reverse complement.
CAAAAGGTTAAAATGTTCGAAAATGGCAGAGAAAATCTACTAAGTGTGACCTATTCGCACGATTGGACCATGAATATGGACCAACCATGCGAATGGATCCCATTCGCACGTCTGGACATGAAATTTAGTCATTCACCCGAATAGCGTTTAAGAATGATCCTTTCGACTGAATGACAGGGTGCGAATGAGTCAGTCAACCGACTGAGACTAGTCGGTTAATTGAGAGAAAGCAATGAAAGGGCACGAATGAGTCAGTCGACCGACTGAGACTCAGTCGCCAACTGAAAGCGACCGACTGGACCAATCGCACGACTGAACTTCAGTCGCCCGAATGAACTGAGCGAATGAGGCCAGTCAGCCGATTGAAATTAGGGTCAGTATTTAAAGGGCCTCAGTCGATCGCATTTCATCATCACTCCCAATCGCACCCAAATCGCTTTCTTCCCGTTACTCTGCCAAAATTTCTAGAGATAGTTTTTCACATTGCTATTGATCTTCTGACATTCGATTGACAAGTATACAGGTACATTGCAGTTATAACCTTATAGAAATCAGAAATTTTGAGTCAAATTTGGGTTATTCGAATGAAACATTGATCGGATTGAAAAATGCCCTAATAACCTACATAAACTAAGCAAATGTTAAAATTAAGTTTAATGGGTCATTATGACAAGATGGCGAGTCAATGGACCATTAAGCCATGTTAAATTACTTGAATTAGGTCAAGATTCGAACATCAGTCGATTGAACAGGGGGTCATGCGATTGGTCGTCCGAATGAACTCCAATCGCACGACTGAATCTTGCGATTGGATCAATCGGCAGAATGAACCATGCGAATGAGTTCAGTCGGCCGACTGAACCAATCGCAGACTCAGTCAACAAATTGAACTCAGTCGCATGTCTCATTCACCCGAACGAGCTCAGTCGCACGAAAGAACAAACGACTGACTCCAGTCGCATGATTCATTCGCACGAATGTATCGGATTGAATTTAAACTATACACCTTGAACTGAATTTTGAATGTATGACTTACAAATGGTCTGTGTCTGGGTTTCAGGTCAATGGCTGATAATGGTCCATAAATCCAAAGCACATATATGTGCTCATTTGGACCATACGACTCAGAATGGAGCCGAGTTTACAGATATTATTGCATTCCTTCGACGCTCTCGGATACACAAGGCATATCCACACAGTGTACTCCTTACAGGTCGTTACATCAGGCTTTCTGGGAAAATGCCTCCGTAGATCGTTCACATGAGCCTTACAACATACGGAGCTCCATTCATGGTCATGACATTGAAATTACAGCAGCTGACATCCAGAGAGTACTTGATTTGGGGATGATACTGATCAACCCACCAGACTACATCCACTACAGTCAGAGGTTGCTTCCTCAGGATTAAATATGCTGGGGACATCAACTCAGGTGTGCTCAACAAGAGCAACCTGTGTCCCCAGTATAAATACTTGGCGCATGTGATCCTGAAGTGTATTGCTTCTCGAAGGGGTGGGTTTGATGACCTGTCAGACCAGATTCAGAATGCCTATGTGGCACTGGTGCTGAACCACCCCTTCAGCTTCTCGAGCATGATCTTCTCGTATCTGGTGGAGAATCTGGAGGCCAAGGGGAAGGAGGGTTTTTGTATGTATCCCAGATTTCTGCAGCTGATCTTTAACGAGAAGCTGCCATTACTCCCAAGGAGAAACATGATGCGGTTGCCCTAGAGGTTATGGATGACACGACTTTGGGTCGCATGAGAGTGTATCGGGGCAAGCAGGTAAAGCCCCAGGTAAAAGGTTGATCGGCCATCTGGCAAATGAACGATATGTGGCCCAGGTAGACGCAAATGGCGTTATGATGACAGCGATTCAGATGATGAGAGGCTGTTGCTCCCAGAGCATGATTCAGACGATGATGATAGTGGGGGGATGTGGGGGGATGATGCCTGCTCCAACGAGGGGCACAGCTTCAGATGTTATACCCCCAGGTCTGCCCCAACAGGCGACATAGCTGAGTTTGCAGGCTTCCACCAAGACTTCATACCTGGTGAGGAGGAAGAAGAGTCAGATGAGGAGCCCCTGACGAGGACCGTGGGAAGCAAGTTGTTCCCACCGAGTATGGACTCCGGGCGGTTGGTGAATGCCCCAGGGATTCGGGAGAGACGATAGTAGATCCCAGCTATGCTCCGAGTCTACTAGCCGTGTTCTAGGGGAGGATCCACCTCGACTGGATCGAGGAAGAACGGAAAGGTGCTCAACCCCACGGCCAGAAGAAGAAGAGAAGAAGACTCACCTTCGTACACACCACAGCCACCACAGCCACCACAGCCACCACAGCCACCATAGCACCACTACATCTACCACCATCCCTACCACTTCTATAGCCACACCATCCACCCCCACAGCCACCATAGCCACCACAGCCACCACAGCTACACTACCACTACCATACCACACCCCCACCACTGTAAATATACCAACACCACCATATCTTTCACTCCTACATCACCTCCCATATCTCACAGACCCAACCCTATCTTTACCACAACCACCACCACCACTAGCCACCAATCAGGACCCTCATCTGATCCGCACGTATATATGGATCTCATCTACCTCAATTGGGGTAGAGGACCAGCTGTCAGCGCTAAACCGTATGGTGATGCGACTGTTAGCTGCTGATGAAGAGAAGACTGCACAGATCCGACAGCTTGCCGATCTCACTGCTGTGCAGTCACATCAGATCTCGGAGCAGGATCGGCTAATCAAGGAGCAGGCCAGCAAATAGCTACTCAGAGCCTCGAGATCGCCCAACTCCAAGAGCATAGAGTCACTTCTGCTAAGAAAATTGAAGAGTTAGAGAATGCTAAGAAGACCATCATGCTGAAACTTAAAGGATCTAAAGATGAGCCTCTGAAGATTAAAGAGGGAGATGGTAATGATAGTGATGATGATGATCTGGATGAAGATGAAGAGAGTGACGATGATGAAGAAGGAGAAGTAGGGGATGCACCTGCATCGGCCACTGCTACAGGTCAGGAGAAAAGGACTAAGAATAGACAAGATCAATCAGCTTCTACCTCTGCTCCTCAAGTGATGAAACCATGATCGAGATAAAAGTAACGATTAGATGTTTATGTATTTATCTTCTTTTGTATTTGAATCATGTAATTGAACACATGTATTTAATGTTTATATTCCTTTAATGCTTTTCTGGTTGATAAACTACTAATGATTTATGTGTGAAATGTTTAAACCAAACAGATCAATCTTACCAATGAGATGAGTTTGATGTTGCTCCCCTTCAGCAGGTTAAGTCTCAGCTAACGATGATACTTGACCTGCAAGGGATAGTCAGGATTTCAGTGAATTATACCCCTGAAGAAGGGGAAATAATTCATGACTTATCAAATGAGCAACTCGCAGAGCTTTTCGAGCTAAATCCAGATGAAATAGTAAAAGATGCTCCGACATGCGATTCGACTAGTGACTAAGAGTTCAACGATGTTGATGAGGTAGAGATCGAAGATGTCACTGCCGAGGAGTACCCTCAGTACGCTGACAATGAGGGTAATGTGGTCCCCAATCTGGGTGAATCCCTTGTCAGCGATACTATTGAGTGTTGAACAATATGGAGCAAGAATCAGAGAAAGCAGAAGACACAGCCCAAGCCTCAAATAATGATGTTGACATTCGAAAGGCTGAGTGGGCTGCATGTTTTGAAGAAGTTAGAGCCCAACGTACTACACCAAAGAAGGATTCCTACACCAAACTTTACAGAGTCAAGAAACATCATAAGGTGTCAGGTAGGATTATAGCATGGGCATATTTTGATGACCTTAACGTCTATGCAGTTAAGAGAGAACAGGGAATAGAGTACTTCAGATTCCCACATGATCTGAAGACCCTACAAGTTTTGAGCTCAACCAGCTGGCCAAACTAAGGCTTTTGTATGCTGACCCGAGGAAGATGTCAGGCTGGTTGAGACTGCCCTAAAGAAGGAGTACCACACTAGATGGGTTAACTTCAGACCTCAACAGCCTACTAGGTATATCAGAAGGTCTGAGGTTGATGTCATTACTGGCAAGCCTAAGATAGTGTTGAAGTGGAATCCTCCTCGCACAATGTCGAGAATCCCATTCAGGGAAATGCCACAGGATTTCACTCTACATTTTAAGTGGTGGTATTATGATTGGAGAACAGCTTAAGCGGTCATAGTCTTAAGTAAAGAGGGACAAATGGATACTATCAGGGTATTCGAGCCGATGTGGCTTACAAACTTGTCGGAAAGTGATGTCTATACGCTATACAAGTGGCCACTATTCTATGATACGCAAAATATTGTACAAGCTCTTCAGTTCCAGAAAGTTATACGACTCTGCTTCGCGTTTAAGATTCACACGGGAGTCACAAAAGAGGAGAAGTACGATAAATACAAAGAGGTTATGCAGAAAACAAGAGATTAGAGAGATCTAGGTCCAAGGGGGAGTTGTTGATACATGTATGTCCCTAGATCATGATATGAAATGTAATAGATCTTGTTTATCTGATTCTGGTGTAATTTGATATGATTAATGAAATGATATTGGTTGTTTGTGATTTGTAATGATTAATATTTCATTAATAAGTTGATATTAAATTAATTAATTAGGTTAGTGATTGGTTGAATGTTTACATATAATGTTTACTAATAATACATTCAAACTTAAAATAATAAAGTTATCATGCGAATGGCCCATGCGAATGGACCATTAGCATGAACAACTTCATACGAATGACTCAGTCGCACGACTGAACTGGGTGACTGGATTAGTCGTATGATTGACACATAAGATTGGCTCAGTCGCACGACTGAACACTCAGTCGTGCGAATGAATCAACCGCATGGCTCAATCGCACGACTGAAACATACTAATGGTTCAGTCGCACGATTGAATAATACCAACCTATAAATACAACTCAATTCGTGAAAAATAAGAACTCTCGATTAATTACGATTCCAGACGTACCCTAGCCATCCAGAAACCTCCCAAATTCGTTCTCCAAGTTCATAGAACACATTAGATCGATTCCCAATCGATTTCTAACATTAGTTTCAATTCTTGATTGATTCTTCGTGTGTTCTCACTTGCAAGTTTGGTGCAAATACCAGATCAAATAGGCGTGTAAACACACAATCGTAACATGGATGTTTGGTGCAATTGGGATATGGTTGAGTTGAGTGACGGATCTGTAAAGGCTCGTTGCAAGTTTTGTGGAGCTTTACTTGCTAAAGATTCTAACACGACTTTAAACAAACACATTACCAAGAAGTTTTGTAAGTCGTTGAAAAGTAATCCGGATTCGCAACAAACACAATTGAGTGGAGACGTGGAATCTTTAATTACAACGTTAATGAGGTTCGAGATCGAATGGCAAAGTTCGTGATTCAAGAAGCTTTGCCTTTCAATCACTTCGACAACCCTCGGTTAACCAACTTAATTCGAGAGACGCTTCAACCTCGTTACACTCACGTAAGTCGTACTACACTTAGACGTTATTGTTTAAAATTGTGGAAGCAAGCAAAAAAATGATTTAATTGTATTATTTGAAAATTTAAATACCGGTGTAAACTTAACTAGTGACATTGGTCGGCGCCACACGGTTTGCCCGAATCGTACCTTTGCGTCACCGCTCATTGGGTAGATCCCAGTTCATGGCAAATGATGAAACGTACGATTGCATTTGATCTATTTCGTATCCACACACCGGAGAGTATTTATTTTACTTTTTGGATAATGTAATAACTACTTTTAATTTACAAAATAAAATATTTTCAATGGCATTTGATAACGCTTCCAACAACACAACCGCGGTTGAAAATTAAAATTAAAATATCTTCCGATTGCAAACGGTGATTTTTTTCATACTCGTTGTGTTGCACATATTATTAGTTTAGTAGTACAAGATGGTCTATCCGTACCATTTGTTGATAGCTTTATAAAAGCTTTTCGATTTATGTTACACGACGTTTTTAAAAAAAGTAGAAAAAGATATCAAGATTATAAACAACTTTGTAAAGATACAGAATCTAGATTTTTAGGGCCTAATTGGGATGTACCTACTAGATGGAATTCGACTTGTCATATGTTTGATTGTGCTTTAAAACAAAAAGGCACTTTAAAAGCTTTTCATAATAATCTTTCGGATAATTGCGAAGCCGACCTGTTTTCGGATTTGGGTTGGAAAAATATTGAACATTTATCCGAATTTCTTGAGGTGTTTAAAAACTCAACTACAAAATTATCGGGAGTTTATTATCCCACTAGTTATTCGGTGCTTCAAGAATTATATTTCATGGCTTTGAATTTTAAAAATTTTCAAAATAAAAATAGTATGTTTAGAGAAATGATAGAACCAATGAAAGAGAAGTTTAAAAAATATTTTCTTGAGTTACCACCCGTTTTTACTTGTGCCGCTGCTTTAAATCCTTTTTTAAATGTTGCGGGGGTAGAATGTTTAATAGACGAGATAAATGACAATTTGGTATACATGACGAAAACCTCAATTTTTCAACCGAGGAAAAAGAAGTTTTTAATACAAGTTTGAAAATTATTTATAATTTTATTTAAATAAATATGGACCTAACGTAAATATAACTACGCAAAGAGAATCAACCTCAAGTGCTAGTACCTCGTTTAAAGACCCCGTTATGACTATGTTGAATGTTGTTCGGGATGTGACGGCTAAATGTCAAAGGGGTAACGCCCCAACAAGCGAACTTGGTATAAATAGTACGACGAATTTTAATTCAACTATGAGTACTCAAGATTATCATGCATTTGATATTTTGGCTTGGTGGAAAGGAAAGGAATCCCAATTTCCAATTCTTTCCGTTATGGCCCGTGATTTACTAAGCGTCCAAGCTTCTACGGTAGCTTCGGAGTCTGCGTTTTCTCTTAGTGGCATGGTATTATCATTACGAAGAATAAGATTAACTCCGGAAGCGGTGGAGATGTGCATTTGTTTAAAAGACCACTTAGACGCGATGGATCGTATACAAGACAAAACAAATCTTGAAGACGAAATTGCAATCGAATGTAAAGTACACGATGAAGAGGTAGAAGAAGGAGTATGTTCTGGTATATCCGACGAAGAATTAGCATTTGATGAAGCCTCTCGAAGAAAATAGTCGATTAGTTATTGATTCGTTAATGTATTTTTTAAGTTATTTTAATAAATAAATAATAAATTAATGAGTTATAGATGTCTTTTTAATGTTGTTATAAATTTATAATAATAATAATAATAATAATAATAATAATAATAATAATATTAATATTAATAGCAATTATAATAGTAAAAAAAAAAACCGGTTGTACCCGGTTCTAGACCCGACCCGGTCCGGATCCGACCCTAACCGGGTAGGATTTTAAGTATGCCCAACGCGACCCGAACCCGAACCCGAACCCGAACCCGGGTACACCCATACCCGGTTCCAAAAAAACCCGGCCGGCCCGAACCCGGTTCTGGGTCCGGCCCAAAACCCGGTTTGTACACATCTATGTCTAGCAGCTAGCTCAGTTTTCTACATATCACATTATAAGAGTTTGCCATTTAACTATATACCTGAGTATCCTTTTGGGTCTAATAATAATTTTATTATACGTGTTACTCAAGTCTCACCTATCAACTAACGTAAACGTAATGTTGGTATTGGTTTTTTTTGGCGAGACGTCACAATATAAACCAAAAGATTTAATATAGCATTGATTAAAAACGCACAAGCAAGTAAATGATAAAAAGACACTGTAATAACATCTAAGTATTGAATCTTACGATATATAATATGTTTGAACTCTTCATTAATATATGTAATAGGGATTCCCCTATGTGTATAGAAAGATAAGTTTATTTACGAGTTTTAATTACCTAATTATCTAGGGAATCTTGACACTGATAAAACTTTATGCGAAACTTGTTGCCTCCCAAATCTACTATAAAATAACATCGAGTCTTGAATCTTATAAATGGTTGTGTGGGATTCAACTATCAAGTCACTAAAACATAAATGTAGTCTTCACTTAGCTCCGCTTACAATTTTGTAGGTTCAATTAGAGATATAGTGTGTTTAGTTTACTTAAAAGTCACCTATAAATGCATTAAAAAGCCTTTTAATGAATAATTTTTATAAACATGTGAATGATTCATATACTACATTTTTATTCAGTCAAATTTATTAATGACTCAGTACAGTATTGTTAAACAACCTCTAGGTTTAGATTGATACAAAACGAGCAAACTCACATTGTATAGGTTAAGTGGTAACTTCTACTAACTCAAAAACTAATTTTCCTCAATAGATTCTTGCATAGTTGCTTATTTATTGCGTAGTTTTATTTTGTACAACTTAACAACAAAATAACTTATTAACCTTAACACCTTGTCACTGACATTCCAAAGCTATGATGAACTATATAAAGAAGATAAATCAACATGCGATCAATTTTTACATACTAACATAGTTCATCAAGGCCGTACATAAGTCGACAGACTATCACACTATAACAAATCCTTTCTAAGTAATTTATGCAACTTTCATCTGCAAATCTCTACAAGAACGTATGTCTAGCAATCTACCATACAATAACACATGTCTACCAATCTACCATAGTTTATCGATGATTAAGTAAAATACAATTAAAATGTGGATTACTAGAAAATTAATTCAAAAAACCGATCTAAACTATTACTAGAGTAAACTAGAGAGTCGCTAAATTAGTCTCAATCTCTCATATATTAAACGTACCCTTGTCATGAGATGAATATTATTAATTTATTATTAAATGAAAAGGGGGCCACTCAATGCATTAGAGGATGAATTATGTTTAGCAAAACACCATAAACTAATTTTTATGATTATAAATTCGAAACATGGTCGGGCTTGAGCATGTGCCAGGTGGGTAACCACAAAGGGCCTAAACTTTAAAGGGACCCAATTTTATTTACCATTTTTTTGTGGTTTAGATATTATGTGCTCGATTTACATATTATAAAAACATTATAAATTTAAGGGTAATTATACATTATAAAGCGCCCTAATAAATTAATAAACATTTTAAGACCAATAACATTGTTAGGGGCCGGTTAATTCAATTAACCAAATTAAGTTTAAAAAATAAAATAAAATAAAATTTGTTGTTGGCTTGATAACGTATGTAACTATTTTGTTATATGTTTGCTCTATGATGATTGGATTTACTTCATTTTGGTGCAAACCTTGGGTTTGACATCATGATTACTGGACTTGTTTGTGTCGATGATTACTAGATTTGTGAGATGATGTCGGTATGGGAATGATGTAAGGTCGATGATGATGAAGATTGCTACACATGAGACTTTATGTGAATGATTTTAAATTATAGTGGTTGCCTAGATGGATCGATGATGACGACAGTTCATTCGTCTAAGGTTTGTTGTTGGTTTGATTAAGAACGCAAGACCCTAATTAATTACCATTGTTAGTATCATGGTCTCTACATGCAAGCTCTAACATACAAATTTCTAGTTTAAAAAACCTATTTACTAGTCGCAAAGTACAACTAAAATCTACAGGGTTTCAAAACCAAGCAATACTCATTTGATTTTAATATAGAAATAACAAAATTCTCATTTTTAATTTAACTTAACAAAAACAAACACAAATACCAACCAATATCCTTTTACCAAACCAATAAAAAGATCACCCACCACAATACCACATCCAGAGGTTACCAATTCAAGACAACCATCATCTCTTATTATTTCATTTCATGTTTCAAAAAGAAAAGTAAACAAAAATAAAAAAAATAAAAGAATATTTTTTATGGGTTTGTTTATTTAAACACTCCAATATTTAAAATCAACACTTCAAACTTTTTATACGGATCGCATAGTCACATACGTACCGTATAGAGAGTCGTATAGCTTTATACGGAGCTTATAACCTCTCTGACAGTCCTCCTCGTGGTCAGTGTCGAGATTTGTTATACGCGTCATATAGTCTTATATGTGTCGTATATGGGGGTCGTATAGGGCTATATGGGGCGTATAGCTCTCTGACAACCCCCTGAATATTTCCTCGTGGTCAGTGTCGAAATTTGTTATACGCGTTATATAGCTCTATATGTGTCGTATAGGGCTATATAAGACGTAGAGCCATATAACCGTGTATGAATCGATACATGACATATAAGGGGTGCCACATGACATATAAGGGGTGCCGATTTATCTGGGTGGATTTCTATCTACGAGAATCCTTTTTGATTAATTGATGGTTGAAAATGTGGTAACGTAGCGTCATGGGTCAAAAAGGGTAAAAGGTGTTGACAAATACCGAAGAAATTGTCCGGAAACGACTCACCCACAGTTTCGACCACTTGCAGCCCCCACCGGCCCACTTGTTCTCCTAAATTCACTGCATCCGACCACCCCCATACCTCACGCCACCACCATCACCATGCTAACATTTCATCCACCACAATCTCATTCACCACATTTTCATATTACAAATTCATTCACATTTTCATATTCGTTTCACAATTTGTGCCTTTTGTTTCTTCAATTCTTCCAGCTGTTGCCGCTTCATAAGGTATTGTTAGTTGTTGATTGTTAGGACATCTCGTTACTTGTGTTGTTGATTGTTAGGGATTATGTAATGCTGTGTGAATCTCCAAATCATCTTGTGATCGGTGTGAAAGTTGTTGATTGTTAGGAATTCTCGTTTCGTTGTTCGATCCGTGTGAAATTTGTTGATTGTTAGGAAATCTCGTTTTGTTGTGTAATCGGTATGAACGTTGTTGATTGTTAGGAAATCTCGTTTCGTTGTATGAAAGTTGTTGATCGTTTAGAACTTGTGTACGCGTTGATGACGAGAATCGCGATGCGTTGATGTGTTAGAAATTGAAGTAGTATTGATGGATTTAAACGTTTGATCTTCAAAATTGTGTTGAAATCTGGATTCAGAGTAAGATGATGAGAAAATTTATGGCGTTGATGTGTTTGAATTTTATATAATACCGATGGATTTGAACTTTTGATCTTCAGAATTCAAATCTGTCGGTTTAGAGTCTTGATTCAGCGTATGATGATGAGAATCAAGTTGCATTGATCTGTTTCTGAGATGATACCGATGTATTTCAACTTTTGATCTTCAAATCTGCATAGAATTTGATGATGACAATCTTAATTATTGATCTGATCTGATCTAACTTTGTTATGTATGGATTTACAGGTTGAAAACCTACAGATCGAATCAACTTGACATGATACTGAAAATTGTTGCACAATTCTGACACTTGATAATTGCATCATTAACAATCACATTAGGATAAAAGCAAACTATCATGGAAGTACGAAGAATGAACATGAAGATGAGCGGTGGTGCTAGTGCCACAACGGTGGTCCAGCCACCGCGGCACACTGCAGCACAACCACAACCACAGTACGACAACAGATCAAGATCATCGTCATCATCAAAGATGATGGTGATATCGAAATCTAAGAGCAGAAGCAGCTACTTCAGCCTTGAATCAATGCTAGTGCTGTTGGGACTGACAGCATCACTGCTGATACTGCCTCTGATACTCCCACCACTACCTCCACCGCCGCTCATGCTGCTGCTGCTTCCGATTTTCATATTGGGTGTTCTCATGGTGTTCGCCTTCATGCCTTCAGGGGCTACTGCTCGTCACAAAGCGGTCGTCTAGATCGCCATTTTTGTTCAGTTTGAAAGCATTTGGTACCATTGTGACTTGTGGTAGTGTTAAGAGATGTAAAGGAGCATACTTTTAGGTAAGCAAAATGTTCTTCATTGTTGTTTATGATATGTAATTTACTAAATCTGTTATACAATCAATCTTTGAAAAATTAGTGAGAAAATGAGTTTTTGCTCATTTTGGACCTGATGTTATATGTAATTATTGTTACATATAGTTCTTAATTTGTAGACATACATTCTTATTTAAAAGAGCACTCACATTAGAGTTCCAATAATCTTATTTATCTTTAAAAATAAAGTAAAATTTTATATTAAAAAACACTATATAATTTTATAATTTTTCTTGTCTATAAGTTATAGTGATTATATATAAAAATTAATAATAAGTTTTATATTTAACAACTCATTATGCATCTCGTATAGTTTTTAATGAGTAGAAAATAATAAAATTTGATAGAGTATTATTTAATTAAGTTGTGAAAAAAATAATGAACAAGAAATGAGATGTCAAATGTTTTAAAAGTTAAATAAAATTTAAGGATAAAGATGATTTTTACTGAACTATAAGGATAAAGATAAAACTCTATTGTAAATTTTTTACAAGTTCTTTCAACGAGCTAACAAGTGTATAGAACGAAGATAAGATAAATATATCAGTTTTAAATCGGATACAAGTGTATTTTCAAATCAAAGTTGGTTCACCTGAATAAATTAATCGAATACAATTTAAACGAGATTAAAAACAAGTATGCTTGATTGTGTTATTCAAATCTAGAACGAGACTAAATCAAGAAGAACTTATGTTAAAGGAATTAAGTCTATGGTGCATTTTATTTTTTCAGACATAAAATGTATGCAGGCTATAGATTACATCTTCAAACATATGTTGAAGAAGAGTTGGACCAAACCTTTGCAGTTTGCAAAAATATGACTTTTTTTGGTTTTTAACGAGTGTAAATTGCTAAAATAAATCGGTGGTTGTGTACGGTGGTGCTGGATGGTGGTGGACGGTGATGGCGGTGGAGGTGGACGACTGGACGATGGTGATGGTGGTGATGGTGGAGGTGGATGATGGGTGGTGGTGGTGGACATGGGCGATGGTGGTGGTGGTGGACGGTGGGTGATGGTGGAACGTGGATGGTGGTGGACGATGCTGGTGGAGGTGGATGACTAGACGATGGTGGTGGACGGTGGGTGGTGGTGGTGGTGGATGATGATGTTAGTGGTTGTGGTGGTGTATGATGTTGGTGGTGGTGGTGGTGGACGGTGGATAGTGGTGATGGTGGATGGTGGTCGTGGACGGCGGTGGTGGTGGTGGGTGCGGTGGTGGTGGTGGGTGGCGGTAGATGGTGGTGGTGGTGGTGGTGGACGATGTTGGTGATGGTGGTGGTGTATGATGTTGGTGGTGGTCGTGGTGGACGATAGATATTGGTGATGGTGGTGGTGGTCGCGGACGGCGGTGGTGGTGGGTAGTGGGTGGTGGTGAGTGGTGGTGTCACTCTATAAACCTTAAAAGATTTTAAAGTAATTGACCAAATCTGCGCCAAGAAAATCTCGCATAGATTTTTTTAAGAAACATCTTTGAAAAAACAAGCACTCTGCAAATGGTAACGTCTGCGTGTGGTCTGTGCAGCACAGACATATGAGGTTGCGTAGAACTTTAAAAAAAAACACCACCTAAAACTGCCTTCGATGGCAATTAATTGTCAAAAGAAAATCGTCTCGAAAATTGCTTCATTTTATATCCGAATTCACATGTGTAATTTCGGAAAAAAGCAAAGTCTTGTGAATTTTTAATGAAAAAAATTAATTCAAAACACTTCATTTGACAAACCATCTGCCGATCAACTATGAACACATTTTATCTGCCAACCAGCAATTGTATATGTTGATTTACTGTTTTTGTAGACAAGGATGTCAGTGTACATTATAATTGCTGAAGATTTGTTGTGTTGATTTCTTGTATATGTTATGCAGTTTATTGTACCCAATAAAATTACACATTCTTGATATGTTATAATATATAGATCATAGTTTAATTACCCCACATTTCTATGGTTTTTAAATTAATTGTTTTTATATTAAATTGTGGATTATCGAAAGCTTAGAGTTTCACGATTAAGATCTATGAATTTCACAAGTGTATTGGAGTCTAACAATTCAAATGTGAAGTTAATGAACTTCACGATTATTATTTGAAGACAAAAAATTTATAGACACGGCGTTGGTAAAATTGATGAAAAAACATGGTTGTGTAAATCATTTACACATGTACATGATTGTTAAAGAAAAATACATAGGTGTGTGATTACCGAAGCACAACACACGGATGTGTGAATACATTTACATAGTTGTGTAAATGTTTTGTTGAAAATATTCAAACTTTATAAAAAATAGAAAAGGCTTTTTACTTTAGTCTTTGTGACAAATATTGAAAAAATATTTCCGACAAAATAGAAATCAATGAATTATGATTAATTATTACCAAGTAATTGGTCAAATCAATTTGATCATTCACGACCGAAACTGATTATAAGAAAGATTGAAGGAGAGTGTCCCGTTATTGTATGAATTAAAGAACTCGTGATAATGTAAAACCAACCTGTTATACGATGATATTCAAATGACGAACTGCACGGAACGTATTCCAATCCTCAAAGGATTTTATGTGCTTTATTTGTTGTAAGCTACAACGTAAACTCCCAGGATTTAATGCAAACTTGATCCAATATTCCAACAGCAATGGAAGCGGACTAACGTGAAGGTCATGTGGAAATAGAAGCAGAGAAAAGCTGTAGCTTTTGATGTGTTTAAACTCGAACTAATAGCTCTATATTTATAGACTAAAACGTAACTAATTGTGAGAAAAACCGGGGATGGGGTTGACCCCCACCAGTTCACGAATTCAGATATGTAGATAACCCAAATTGCTTACTGATCAACTTTATCCACCACGTTTATCTCTTAGTCGGTTACCTCGAGTCTATCTGCAAGCCTCTGAACCGAGCCTTAGCTAAAAATAAAAGCTCCTTAGCGTACGTGCGAAGTGCAAAGTGCGCCTCAAACGCGCCCATTCGTGAGCTCGCGGCTTCGTCTCGGCTCGGCGCGCGTGTGGGCTTAGCCATCTCTTGGCCCAACTACCACTTTCTTTGTCACACCCCGACCGACGGCGGAATCATCGAGTCGGACGAATGTGAAACAATTGTTCATAGCTCATGGAATTTAATAAGTTAAAATAATATTAATGCCATTTTTTATTGAATAATACTAGACAATTAAGGCATTACAACACAACAAAGATTTCAACAACAAATAAAATATTTAATTAAACTAAGTTAAAGTCCTATATATGCAAGAAGAATTCCTCAAGTAACAATCCTCAAACATGTTAAAAATAAAGGGTCAACTTTAAAAGTTTGTGAGTTTCCATGGGTTAAGTATACATAAATATATAAAAATATTTACAAGTAGCAATTCATGTCAATGGTTATGAATTATGCAAGTTTATAGAACACATATAATGTAAGGCCCCGTTTCAGGAAGGCTTACAGCTGGCCAATCATTGCTCATAAAACATATAATTACATTAACATGAAATAAACGTTGCAGCGAAAACATTTAAAACAACATTTTCATTAACAATGCTTTTGCAAAATAATACAATATTCATTACACAATTTCATTTGTTCGCATTATCATGCAAAAACATTAACAAAAGAATGCCATCCCAATGCCAAGTAGCTGCCCCATGCCAACCTCAGCAATGCTCACCTGCCAACTGGAAAATGCATAAAAAGTCAGCGTTGCTAAGTGAGTTTTAGTTTTATAATAAACATACTTTATCTTTCGTTAAACCATTCTTTTCTTTAACATGTGATCACACATCATACGTACACATAGACAATAGTTATTATCTTCTTCGTTCGTTAACTTCCGTTCATTCATTCATTCTTACTTTCATTCGTTCGTTCATCATTGCATCTTTTCCTTTCGTCAACACCATGAACTTTACCCTTCATGCTCATGATATTGAGCCTAAGCCTATCATAGACCTTCATTCACGGTGCCCAGCACCTCTGGCCACAGTACCTAAGATAAAGTTCAGGTATACCATTGTCATGTGCTATGCCCTTCATGCTTATGGTACTGGACCTAAGCCTATCATAGACCTTTATTCACGGTGCCCAACACCTCTGGTCATAGTACCTAAGGCAAGCAACAATGGTTCCATACAAATGGTCAATCACAAAGAAAGACCCTAATGTGCATCCTCCCGGGGTAGCGAACCTGCACACCGTTGGGCTAACACCTTTTAATGGCGTGTCCCGTCATACTATGCTTGCAAGACTTTCTTTACTTCATCATTCATTAATGCATGCATTCTTACTTCATGTTCCTCTTTCATTATCTTTCACTTTACGTTACATACTACTTTCATTTCATTCATTCATTCATTATCATTCAACGTAAAGTCACGGGAAAGATAAACATACATCATAATAAGGAACACAACATACACAAACATCATCATACAGAGCAACATCATACATACATAACATGCATAATCATGCATCATCATCATCATCATCATCATGCATATGCACCAATCATACTTCATAACATGCCCATCATAACAACTAGAACCTCAAACAGTCAACCTACATAACCTCGGGAACCTCCCAAGTCAAAGCCTACATTTCACCCTTTTCCAAGAAGTCAGGAAACAGTCTAAGGGTTCATCCGCATTTGTTATAGTTCATCCGCATTACCTTTTGTTCATCCGCATTTCCCATGCTTCATCCGCATTTCCCTATGCTTCATCCGCATTAGTCGTCCGCATTCATTCACACTTAGACTTTCTCATCCGCATTAGCCTTACTCATCCGCATTAGCCATTCGCATTTCCCATACTTAGTCAACGCCCATCTGCATTGACCTTATTCATCCACATGAGCCATCCGCATTCCCCATACTTAGTCAATGCTCATCCGCATTGACCTTACTCCTCCGCATGAGCCATCCGCATTTCCCATACTTAGTCAATGCTCATCCGCATTAACTGTTCATTCGTATTTCTTCCCATTACTCATCCGCATTTACTTTCCAACCCTTAGGCAGATCCAAAAACTTAACACATGAGCCTAAAACATCAGAGTACATCCCCATACACTATTCATCATATTCTAAGCTTAAATCTTACCCTCAAAGCCTTAGAAATCCGATCATACATCCACAAGCATGAACATAGTCACACATCACATTATAACATCAACATACACACAATCAAGCATACGGGTCCGAAACCCAGTTTAATGAAAACATACATTCATGCATTTCCAGCCCCAAAAATCGCTTAAAAACATGTAAAATGGGGTTCTAGAACTCACCTTTGCAGCTCTTGAGTATGGCTTTCTTCCAAACTTGTTTGCAAATTGAATTCAACCGCCTAGAACCCACTAAAAACATACCCGAACACATATAAACACACATAAGCATAAACCCAAGGACATAACCGGTTAAGAACACCATAAAAACATGAATTCTTACCTTGAATTCGCATTTTTCAACTTGTTTCTCTTCAAACCCGAGAGTATCCTGCTTCCTGCTACTTCTCTCTCTAAAAATCCAAAATTTTTGTGTGTAGAAAGGGTGATGGGCGGCCATGCCACCTTTATCATCAACTTTTCAAACATTTTGTCCTTTTGGACACTATCTACCCCTAGACTTGGTTGATTTCTTTTCCTTCTTTTCTTTCACTTTATTTTTCTTTCTTGACTTTAAAATAACCGGGTGTTACAAGTCCACCCCCCTTATTTAGGTTTCGTCCTCGAAACCTGTTATTCCTTAAAGAGTTATGGGTAATGCTATCTCATCTCTTCTTTAGTCTCCCACGTAGACTCGGATCCCTCATGTGCTTCCACTGTACATGTACAAGAGGAACCACTTATTTCTTAGCCTCTTCTCTTTACGATCGATAACTGCCACTGGTTGCTCCACATAATTGAGCCGTTCGTCTACTTCGATATCTTCCAGTGGAACAATCATATCCTCGTCCGCCAAACATTTCCTTAGATGGGATACGTGGAATGTCGGGTGAATTCCACTTAATTCATCTGGTAACTCCAGTCTATAGGCCACCTCTCCTACTCGAGCAATGATTCGGAAAGGCCCTATATACCTTGGGCTCAACTTGCCTCGCTTCCTGAATCGGATGATCCACTTCCAAGGTGAGACCTTCAACATAACCCGGTCTACCACCTGGAACTCAATCGGTCTGCGTCGTTTATCAGCATACGACTTCTGTCTATCTTTGGCTGCCTTCTGAAGGCTTTGATCTTTTCGAGCTTCTCAATCGTAGCTTCAATCACTTCGACACTCCCCAACTCTTTTTGACCAATATCACCCCAACAGACGGGTGTTCTACATCTCCTACCGTATAGCATCTCATAAGGTGGCATACCAATGCTGGCATGATAACTGTTGTTGTATAAGAATTCAGCTAACGGTAAGTGGTCATCCCAACTTCCCCCAAAATCAATCACACATGCCCGAAGCATGTCTTCTAGTGTCTGAATGGTCCTTTCTGACTCACCATTAGTTTGGGGATGATAAGCTGTGCTAATATGTAACCTCGTCCCTATGGCGTCGTGGAATTTCTTCCAGAATTTTGGATGTAAACGGGTGTCACGATCAGATACAATAGACATCGGTTGTAAGGCCCCGATCCCGGGACGCTCACAGTTGGACAATCATCGCACATAAAACATAAAATATACATTTACATCTAAGAAAATCATCGTAGCAGAATAATTTGAAACCATTTCATATATTAATGACAACTTTTGCAAAATAATACAATATAGTTAACTGTTACAAAATATCATGATTTGAATTACATCACAAAAACATCATTGTTATACAAATGGATGCCATCCCAAAAATGCCAAGTAGCTGCCCTGTGCCATCCTCAGCAACAATCACCTACCAACTAGAAAATACATAAAAGTCAGCGTTGCTGAGTGAGTTCTAGTTTTATGAATAAAATACTTTATATCCTTTTACAACCGTTCATTAATTTCATTTGTGATCATGCATTATACGTACACATAGATAATAGCATTATTATCTTTGATCATTCATTCGTTAACTTTCGTTCATTCATCATCGTACATCATCGTTATCATTCACTTTCATTCATAATCTTCTTTACTTAACTTTCATACATTCGTTAACTTCTGATGACATGTACTATACCCCGAACATTGTGCACGAAGCTGACCCTAGGGCCTGGGGCAAGTACACTCATCATTATCATTCATCTTTCATTCCGGACCAATGCCATGTGCTATTCCCCAAACATTGTGCACGAAGCTGGTTACTGGGCTTGAGGTCTATCATAGACCTCGAACTTTATGCACGAAGCTGACTCCAGTACCTAGGGCAAGCGACAAGGATCCCATACGTATGGTCAATCACAAAGATTAGACCCCAGTGTGCATCCTTCTGGGGTAGCTAACCCGCACACAGTTGAGCTAACACCCTTCATTGGGTGTGAACCTCCATACATTGCTTGCAAGACTTTCTTACTTTTATTCAGTTATTAATGCATGCATTCGTTCTTACTTACATTCCTCTTATCATTATCATTAACTTCCGCTTTACGTTACATAATATTTTTCGTTCATTCCCTAATCATAACACGTAATTCACGGAATAATACATAATAGGAATGTAAGAAAACATAGCATGAACATACATAGCATCATATAAACATCACATAACCCATAACACATCATCATAAACATAATGCATCATCAATCACATACACATACACATGAACAACAAGTACAAGCCATCATAGAACATAACGACCCTCCGTGGGACAGCGGGGGGTTTCGGGGGCGGCAGCCCCTGACAGCGGGGTCCTAGGGGCAGCAACCCCTAGTGGGGTCCAAGGGGCAATGCCCTTGGCTGGGGTCGTGCTGCCAGGTTAGCGTGAAAATTTTTTATGTTAACACTTTTATATAGCATATTTTCTTATAGAAAAATCGATCTCCCGTTAAAATCTCTTAAAATCTTGGTAGTTTAAAACGTATATTTAGTATGCATTTCCAGCCCCAAACTAGTTTAAAACCATTAAAATAGGGGATCTAGAACTCACCTCTACTCGATGAGTAGCTTCTCAATCAAGCTTTCAAAGCAAGGGTTGCACTACATAGCCTGCAGATAAGTTAACACTCAAGGGAGTTAATTTCTACCTAATTTCGCTGCTAATTTTGTAACACCCGGTTATTTAAAAAGACAAGAAATGAAGAATAAAAAGAAAGAAAAGCAATAAAGTCCAAGTGGAGGGACTAAAAGTGTCCAAAAGGATAAATATTTGAAAAGTTGGTGTAAAAGTGGGCATGGCCGCCCACCCTCATTTCACATCACCATTTTCACTCGGTTTTAGAGAGAGAGAAAGCAGAGAAACTCTCGGTTGAAGAAAGAAGAAGCAGAGAAAGTGAATTCAAGGTAAGAATTTAAGGTTTTATGTATCTATGACGGGTTTTGGTCCCGGTTTTATGCATATGTGCTTATGTGTTTGTGTATGTGCTCGGTGTGTGTGTTGGTGTTGTTTTTAGGTGTTTGAACTCAATTGCAAGTGGGTTAGAAAGGAAGAAACACCCAAGTTGCATCAGGTGAGTTCTAGACCCGGTTTTTACTTGTTTTAAACTATCTTTGTGGCTGAAAATGTTTTAAAACGATTTTCAAAGCTTATGTATGTTTACCCGTATGTAATGTGCATGATTGGATGTTGATTCTTGAATGCTTATAGGTTGTTCATGTTTAGAATAGCCACATTAAGCTTAGAACAAATAGGTTTGATGATTGGGTTTGAAAACATACTGGAAACATGTTGAACAATAGTGCCTATGCGCCTAAGATTACCTTAGAAATGTTTAAGTACAGCCCATGCGCCTGAACAGTGGTCCATGCGCCTAGAAATGTTAGCCGGACGACTAAGTGTAGGGCCATGGGCCCCAATAGTGCCCATGCGCCTAAGTGTCCATGCGTCCGAATTATCCATGCGTCTAAGTGTTCATACGCACAAATAGTGCCCATGCGCCTGAATAGTTCATGCGCCTAAAGTGATAAATGATTAAGTGTTGGCGGATGCGCCTACATAGTGATGAAACGCCCGAAAAGGGCTCATGCGCCCAAATAGTTCCCATGCGCCTAAGCACTTAGAAATTTTTACAGAATTTTCTATGAGTCTGTGCTTTAGGGTTTTGACCGAGGTTGACTAAGGGCTTATTAATGATGATGTTTCATGCATGATATGATTACTTATGATTGTTTCTTATTATTGTTATTGCTAATATTATTATTACTTATAGTGTGTGACTTTACGTGGTATGTTATTATCGTAACGTAAAGTATATCGTAATAATAAAATGAAAGAGCAATAAAGAAAAGAAGAGGAACATTAATGAAAATGTTAACAAGTCTTGCAAGCTTACAGGAGGTGCACGACCATGTTGTCGTTAGCTCAACTATACTGCGGGTTAGCTACCCTATTATGCACACAGGGCCGATCAATTTAGATTGGCAGGACCTTTGTAGCGTGCGCTAGGTGATTGGGTTGGCCTTGTACACAGTACACAGAACCCTTTCGAGGGATACAGTTGACCCTTTCGAGGGATACAGTTAACCCTTTTGAGGGATACAGTTGACCCTTTCGGGGGATATAGTTGACCCTTTCGAGGGATATAGATGGCCCATCACCCATTTTCCATCGCGCATATAATTGGGGTATTGCTCACTGGTCCATACAGAAAGTGAAAGATAAAGATAAAAGTTTACAGAACAGACAAGGCATACAGTAAAGAGAACAAACAGTACTTGTTCATATAGTTAATGCGTGCTCGCATATACAGTACAGAGTTGTATTTTACAGAAAAAAGTATTTTCTTATACATCATATAGAAAGTATTTTATTACTTTTAAAACTAGAACTCACTCAGCAACACTGACTTTTATACCTTTTCAGTTGGCAGGTAATTATTGCTGAGGATGGCACGAGGGTGAAGCTACTCAGCAGGGAAAGACTGACATCCATTCGTATTCTGTGTTGTTGTTGTTGTTGTTTTGTAATGCGTTAAAACAATTCTTTTGTAAATAGTTAATGATGATGTATTGCTTAACAACAGTGTTTTAAATGAAATGAATGGTTTTTGATAAATCATTTCCGCTGCTTAAGTTTGTATAGTTAAAATGTTTAATGTTTTAACTGCTGTGATTGACCAACTGTGAGGTTTCCGGGAACGGGGCCTTACAAGTTGGTATCAGAGCCAAAGTTTAAGAGAATTGGGTTAAATAAAGTTTTTAAAACCTAAACTTAAACTAAAAATGGGACAAATGGAGGGATGTCAGCCCGAGTAGCTACGTGTCATCAGGTATGTCTTTTCCTAATGTTAACCGGTATTATGTGCGCATGCTATCTGATTATGTGCTTTTAGAAGATTTAGATACTGATTAAGTCAGGATAGGAGATCCTTGGGGTATGAAGAGTAAAGTAAGTGGCTAATCACAACTGGCCACTGTAATTAGGGACTTACTATACTTGACATAAACTGAGTGTTACCTTGAATGACCGCGTTGGTGTTTGAATCTTATAGTGTGCTTTTAGAGGATGGCTGGCGATAGATCTTCCAAAGCCTCTCGTGGTGGAGGTCACGGTGCTGCTCCGCGACCCAAGAGAGGGAGACCCAGAGTCGAGAAAGTGGTTCATGAAGAACCAGAGACCCCTCATCCAGAGGGTGGCGACGAGAGCGCCAATTAAGAGCCTCAGTAAAGGAGGCTGTGGTGGAAGAGGTACACCAGGTCATGCAGACGATTCTACCGTTTCTGGTGACCGAAGTGATCAAGGCCATAAGGGATAGGGAAAGAAAGGAGAGGAACATGTCCTTGGGAGGACGTGAACAACCAGAGCCAGAAACGGTTCTCTCTGATGAGGAGGAGGAAGAAGAGGAGCTTGCGCCGGAGGTGACTAGAAGCTGTAACTATGGGGCGTTTATGAGATGCAAGCCCCTACCTTCGATGGAAACGACACTGCTGCAGCCGCTCACCGGTGGGTGAGGGAAATGGAGGCTGTCCTCGATATCAATGAATGCCGTGAAGATCAGAAGGTAAAATTCGCTACCCACTCTTTTGTGGACTCGGCTTTGTGCTGGTGGGACAACATTGTCCAAGCTGAGGGTAGCAGGGTCATTGGGAGAATGAGATGGCCTGAACTGAAGAAGTTAGTGATTGAGGAATTCTGTCCTCACAGAGAGATGGACAAGGTAGAAAGAGACTTCCTGCAGCTGGAGGCGGGAACGATGACACACCAGCAGTACATCACTAAATTTAATGAAATGGTGCGGCTGGTGCCCGACCAAGTGACACCACTATCATGAAAGATTAAGAGATACATCCAGGGGCTGCCCGGTGGATATCCGTAGGCATATGATCGCCGCCCGGCCAAGCACTTTTAGGTTGGCGGTTGACTTGGCTGGCAGATTGTATGATGAGCGCAAGGTGGTAGTGGCTGAGGTGAATAAGAAGGATGGTGGTTGCCGGAACTGGAATGGGAAACGGTTTGGATTTGGTAGAGCCGCCCCAATCAATAAGGTGGCAAAGGTGGGTGACCGACGTGTGGTCACATCCGGATCAGGGATGAGAAGTGTGGCAAATGTGGAAGGGAGCATACCGGTGAGTACAGGATGCGAATGAATGTATGCTTCAGGTGTGGCCAGCCTGGCCATATCGCTAGAGACTGTAAGCAACCGAGGGCGGAGAGCTCTGGAGCAGAGAAGAAAAAGCTGGAGGAAGGAGCGCAGAGGGCAAGTGCTAGAGCTTACACTATGACCCGGGAGGAAGCCAGAGCTGATCCTGATGTTATGTCAGGTATGTTCTAGTAAACCAAACTTGTGTCTCTGTATTGTTTGATTCCGCTGCTAGCAGGAGCTTATTTCCACTACTTTCTATGCTAAGTTGCCTATTAGTAGTAGCAAGGTCAGTGCACCATTCGATGTAGAAACTGTTATTGGTAAGTCCACTAGAATTACTGATGTGATAGAGGATTGTGCCATAGAACTAGAAGGCCATAGGTTTGCTACTAGATTACACGTGATACCCTAGGTGGATTTGATGTAGTACTAGGGATGGACTGGTTAGCAACCTATGAAGCAAACGTCGTGTGTGTCATAAGAAGATGATCTGATTGACAGCACCTGAGGGGAATAAGGTGATAGTTTATGGTGATCGAGTCATAATGATCCTGAAAATGATTTCGATGGTGGTGGCGGGAAAGTGCATGAGGCGTGGATGTAGTGCCTACTTGGCCTACGTAAAGGATGTGGATGCGCCAACACCGCAACTATTTGATGTACCAGTTATGTGTGACTTCCCGGACGTATTCCCGGAAGACCTACCCGGCGTGCCACCGGATCGTGAGATTGAGTTCCAAATTGATTTGGTACCCGGTGCTCAACCCGTTGCCAAAGCACCGTATCGGTTAGCTCCCACGGAAATGAAAGAACTAATGGAACAGTTGCAAGAGCTGCTTGATAAGGGGTTCATTAGGCCAAGTATCTCTCCCTGGGGTGCTCCGGTCCTGTTTGTGAAGAAGAAAAACGGTAGTATGAGGATGTGCATTGACTACCGAGAACTGAACAAGTTTACGGTGAAGAACCGATACCCCCTACCAAGAATAGATGATTTGTTTGATCAGCTCCAAGGTGCCAGTTGGTTTTCGAGGATAGATCTTCCATCTGGTTACTATCAACTAAAGGTGAAGGAGCAGGATATCCCTAAAACAGCTTTTTGCACGCGCTACAGTCACTATGAATTCCTTGTTATGTAATTTAGTCTGACCAATGCGCTAGCTACTTTTATGGATTTGATGAATCGATGTGTCGGCCAATGTTAGATAAATCAGTGATTGTGTTTATTGATGATATCCTGATTTATTCAGAAAGCGAGAAGAAGCATGCCGATCACATTCGGGAGGTGTTAAAGACCTTAAGAAGGGAGAAGTTGTATGCCAAATTCTCCAAGTGCGCATTTTGGTTACGCAAAGTTCAATTCTTAGGTCACGTGATAAATCCCGAGGGGATTATGGTAGACCCTGCTAAGGTGGAGGCTGTGATGCAATGGAAGTCTCCAAAGACGCCATCCGAGATTCGTAGTTTCTTGGGGTTGGCGGGGTATTATCGAAGGTTCATTTAGGACTTTTCCAAGATCGCTTCTCCGCTGACCAAGTTGACCCGAAAGGATGTAAAGTTTATATGGGGACAAGCCCAAGAACAGGCATTGAGGAATTAAAGGTGAGGTTGACTCAAGCTCCTGTCTTGTCCTTACCCGAAGGAAGCAAGGATTTGGTGGTATATTCAGATGTTTCTTACTCGGGGTTGGGGTGTGTATTAATGCAGAGCGGGAAGGTTATAGCCTATGCATCCCGACAATTGAAAGTTCATGAGGTCAACTACCCTACTCATGACTTGGAGCTAGCAGCCGTGGTCTTCGCACTAAAGATTTGGAGGCACTATTTGTACGGGACGAAGTGCACCATTTTCACTGACCACAAGAGCTTGAAGTACTTCTTCTAGCAAAAAGATCTGAACATGAGGCAGAGGCGATGGTTGGAGCTTATAAAGGATTATGATTGCAAGATCCATTACCATCCGGGCAAAGCCAACGTGGTGGCTAATACTCTTAGCCGGAAGGAGAGGCCCGAGCCGATTCGGGTGAAAGCATACCAACTGATCATGACCTCTAATGTAATGAAGCAAGTCAAGAGTTTCAGGATGAGGCATTAAAAGAAGATCATCTAAACTCTGAAAGAATGAGAGGTCTGGTTGGGGAATTGGGTGAAAACACACTTGGTGTTAAAACTCGATTTGGACAGGTGTGGATTTCTCGTTTCGGGGATCTACGTGCGAGGATTTTGGATGAAGCTCACAAGACTCGATACTCCATTCATCCTGGTGCCACAAAGATGTATCAAGACATGAAGAAAGATTATTGGTGGCCGGGTATGAAGCGTGACGTGGTGGAGTATGTGAGTAAGTGTCTTACTTGTTTGCAAGTGAAGGCAGAACATCAGAAGCCGTATGGGAAGATCCAACCTTTGGATATACTGGAATGGAAGTGGGAGCACATCACCATGGATTTCATTACGAAGCTGCCAAGTACTCCGAAAGCGTATGATGTCATATGGGTGATTGTTGACCGTCTGATGAAGAGTGCTCACTTTCTACCAATCCGCGAGACATATTCATCTGAGAGGTTGGCTGACCTGTTCATCAAGGAATTGTAACTCATCACGGTGTTCTGGTGTCTATTGTATCTGATCGTGACACCCGTTTACATCTAAATTCTGGAAGAAATTCCATGACGCCTTGGGGACGAGGTTACATATTAGCATGGCTTATCATCCCCAAACTGATGGTCAGTTAGAAAGGACCATTCAGACACTGGAAGACATGCTTCGGGCATGTGTGATTGATTTTGGGGGAAGTTGGGATGACCACTTACCGTTAGCTGAATTCTCGTACAACAATAGTTATCATGCCAGCATTGGCATGCCATCATACGAGATGCTATACGTTAGGAGATGCAGAACACCCGTTTGTTGGGGTAATATTGGTCAAAAGGAATTGGAGAGCGTCGAGGTAATCGAGGCTACGACTGAGAAGCTTGAGAAGATTAAAGCCTTCATGAAGGCAGCCAAAGATAGACATAAGTCGTATGCCGATAAATGACGCAGACCGATCGAGTTCCAGGTGGGTGACCGGGTTATGTTGAAGGTCTCACCTTGGAAGGGTATTATCCGATTCAGGAAGCGGGGCAAATTGAGCCCAAGATACATAGGCCCTTTCCGAATCATTGCTCGAGTAGGAGAGGTGGCCTATAGATTGGAGTTACCAGATGAGTTAAGTGGAATTCACCCGACATTCCATCTATCTCATCTGAGAAAGTGCTTAGCTGATGAAGACATGATTGTTCTATTGGAGGACGTTGAAGTAGATGAAAGGCTCAATTATGTGGAGCAACTAGTGGCAATCATCGATCATAAAGAGAAAAGGCTGAGAAATAAAGTGGTTCCTCTTGTGCGTGTACAGTGGAAGCACGGGAAGGGATCCGAGTCTACATGGGAGACTGAGGAGGAGATGAGGCAGCATTATCCTCATCTGTTCAAGTAATAACTGGTTTCGGGGACGAAACCTATATAAGGGGGTGGACTTGTAACAACCGGTTATTTAAAAAGACAAGAAATAAAGAATAAAAAGAAAGAAAAGCAATAAAGTCCAAGTGGAGGGACTAAAGTGTCCAAAAGGATAAATATTTGAAAAGTTGGTGTAAAGGTGGGCATGGCCGCCCACCCTCATTTCACATCACCATTTTCACTCGGTTTTAGAGAGAGAGAGAGAGAGCAGAGAAACTCTCGGTTGAAGAAAGAAGAAGCAGAGAAAGTGAATTCAAGGTAAGAATTTAAGGTTTTATGTATCTATAACGGGTTTTGGTCCCGGTTTTATGCATATGTGCTTATGTGTTTGTGTATGTGCTCGGGTGTGTGTGTTGGTGTTGTTTTTAGGTGTTTGAACTCAATTGCAAGCGGGTTAGAAAGGAAGAAACACCCAAGTTGCATCAGGTGAGTTCTAGACCCCGGTTTTTACTTGTTTTAAACTATCTTTGGGGCTGAAAATGTTTTAAAACGATTTTCAAAGCTTATGTATGTTTACCCATATGTAATGTGCATGATTGGATGTTGATTCTTGAATGCTTATAGGTTGTTCATGTTTAGAATAGCCACATTAAGCTTAGAACAGATAGGTTTAATGATTGGGTTTGAAAACATACTGGAAACATGTTGAACAATAGTGCCCATGCGCCTAAGATTACCTTAGAAATGTTTAAGTACAGCCCATGCGCCTGAACAGTGGTCCATGCGCCTAGAAATGTAGCCGGACGACTAAGTGTAGGGCCATGGGCCCCAATAGTGCCCATGCGTCTAAGTGTCCATGCGTCCGAATTATCCATGCGTCTAAGTGTTCATACGCACAAATAGTGCCCATGCGCCTGAATAGTTCATTCGCCTAAAGTGATAAATGATTAAGTGTTGGCGGATGCGCCTACATAGTGATGAAACACCTGAAAAGGGCTCATGCGCCCAATAGTTCCCATGCGCCTAAGCACTTTGTGGCACCTGGATGAATGGAGTATCGAGTCTTGTGAGCTTCATCCGAAATCTTCACCCGTAGATCCCCAAAACAAGGAATCCACATCCGTCCAAATCAGGTTTTAACACCAAGTGTGTTTTCACTCAATTCCCCAACCTGACCTCTCATCCTTTCAAAGTTAAGATGATCTTCTTTCAATGCCTCATCTTGAAACTCTTTGACTTGCTTCATCACGTCAGAGGTCATGATTAGTTGATATGCTTTCACCCGAATCGGCTCGGGCCTCTCTTTTCGGCTAAGGGCATCAGCCACCACATTGGCTTTGCCCGGATGGTAGTGGATCTCATAATCATAATCCTTTATAAGTTCCAACCACCGTCTTTGCCTCATGTTTAAGTCCTTCTGCATGAAGAAGTACTTCAAGCTCTTGTGGTCGGTGAAAATGATGCACCTCGTTCCATAAAGATAGTGCCTCCAAATTTTTAGCGCAAAGACCACGGCTGCTAGCTCCAAGTCATGAGTAGGATAATTGACCTCATGAACCTTCAACTGTTGGGATGCATAGGCTATAACTTTTCCTCTCTGCATTAACACACACCCCAACCCCGAGTAGGAAGCATCAGAATAGACCACCAGATCTTCACTTCCATCGGGTAATGACATAACAGGAGCTTGTGTCAACCTCGCCTTCAATCCCTCGAACGCCTTCTCTTGAGCTGGACCCCATACGAACTTCACATCTTTTCTGGTCAACTTGGTTAGTGGAGAAGCGATCTTGGAAAAGTCTTGGATGAATCTTCTATAGTAGCCCGCCAAACCCAAGAAACTACGAATCTCGGATGGCGTCTTTGGAGACTTCCATTGTATCACCGCCTCCACCTTTGCCGGGTCCACCATAATCCCGTCAGGATTCACGACATGACCCAAGAACTGAACTTTGCGCAACGAAAATGCGCACTTGGAGAACTTGGCGTACAATTTCTCCTTTTTCAGCGTCTCCAGAACCTCCCGAATGTGACCGGCATGCTCAATCTCGCTCTTCGAATAAACCAGGACATCATCAATAAACACGATCATTGATTTATCTAACATCAGCCGACACACCCGATTCATCAAATCCATAAAAGCAGCTAACGTGTTGGTCAAACCAAAAGACATGACCAGAAACTCGTAGTGACCATAATGCGTGCAGAAAGCTATCTTAGGAACATCTTGCTCTTTCACTTTCAACTGATGGTAACCAGATCGAAGGTCTATCCTTGAAAACCAACTGGCACCTTGAAGCTGATCGAACAAATCATCTATTCTCGGTAAGGGGTATCGGTTCTTCACCGTCAACTTGTTCAGCTCGCGGTAGTCAATGCACATCCTCATACTACCGTCTTTCTTCTTCACAAATAGGACCGGAGCACCCCAAGGAGAGATACTCGGTCTAATAAACCCCTTATCAAGTAGCTCTTGCAACTGCTCCATCAATTCTTTCATCTCCGTCGGAGCCAACCGATACAGTGCCTTGGCAACAGGTTGGGCACCCGGTATCAGATCAATCTGGAACTCGATCTCTCGGTCAGGTGGCTCTCTCGGTAAGTCTTCTGGGAATACGTCTGGAAAGTCACACACAACCGGTGCAGCGGATAGTTGTGGTGTTGGCGTATCTACATCCTTTACATAATCCAAGTAGGCGCTACATCCACGCCTCATACACTTTCCTGCCACCGCCATTGAGATCACTTTCGGGATCGTCGTGACCCGATCCCCATAAACAGTTACCGACTCCCGTTAGGCGCTGTCAAACTAATCATCTTCTTGCGACACACAATTTTCTCCTCGGAGTCCGCCAACCAATCCATCCCAAGAACCAAATCAAAACCACCTAAGGTCATTACGAACGGTCTAACAGGAAACTTATGACCCTCAAGTTCCACATCACAGTTCTTTATCATCTCAAAAATCCTGGTAGACTTACCTATGGCAGTTTCTACATCAAAGGGCACATCAACACGTCTACTACTAACAGATAGCTTAGCACAGAAAGCAGCAGAAATAAAACTTTTACTAGCACCAGAATCAAATAACACAGAAGCTAAAGTTTGGTTCACTAGAACGTACCGGACACGACATCAGGGTCCGTCCTAGCTTCCTCTGTGTCATTGTGAATGCCCTGGCACTCGCCCTTGGTCCTTCTCCCCCCATCTTCTTCGCCCCGGAACCCTCAGCCCTCGACTTCTTGCAATCCTTACTTATGTGACCTTCTTCACCACAGTTAAAGCACCGAACCATACGACAGTCCCTTGCCATATGCCCTGCCTTCCCACATTTAAAGCACATGTTCGAACCAAACCTACATTCCCCACTATGCTCTTTCCCAGACCTACCACACTTCTTCATACCCGCACCTGACGCGACCACATGGCGGTCATCCACCCTTGCCTTCTTGTTACTCGTCGAGGTACCACCCTAACCAAACCTCTTCCCATTCCAGTTTCTATCACCTCCACCCTTCGGCTACCTTCAGCCACCACCACTACAGCCCCTCGTCATATAACCTCCCTGCCAAATCCACCGCTGACCTAAACATGCTCGGTGGGGCAGCAATCATATGCCTGCAAATGTCCGCTAGCAAACCCTGAATATACCTCTTAATCTTCTGTGACAGAAGTGTCACTTGATCCGGCACCAGACGTGCCATCTCATTGAATTTGGTAGTGTACTGTTGGTGCGTCATCGTTCCTGCCTCCAGTTGCAGTAACTCCCTTTCGACTTTGTCCATTTCCCGGTGAGGGCAAAACTCCTCAATCACTAACTTCTTCAGTTAAGACCATCTCATCATCCCGATTGCCCGACTACCCTCTACTTGGACTATATTGTCCCACCAGCACAGAGCCGAGTCCACAAAAGAATGGGCAGCGAACTTCACATTTTTTATCCTCCCGGCACTCGCTGATATTTAAAACAGCTTCCATTTCTCTCACCCATCGGTGAACAGCAGCAGTAGTGCCATTACCATCGAAAGTAGGGGGCTTACACCATTGAAATACCCCATAGTTACAGCCTCGTGCCGCCTCCTGCACAGGATCTTCTTCTTCCTCTTATTCTTCGTCATCAGATGGAACCGTCTTAGTCTCAGGTTTTCTTTTTTCGCCCGTAGGTCTACTCCTTTCCCTTCTCTCCCCTCTCTAACTGCCATTATCACTTCGGTCATCACAGACGGTAGGATTGTCTGCATGACTTGATGCACTTCCTCCACAACCGCCTCCTTCACTAAGGCTCTTAAGTTAGCGCTCTCATCTCCGCCCTCCGGATGAGGGGTTTCTGGTTCTTCAGGAACCACCTTTTCAGCCCTAGGCCTCCCTCTCATAACCCGTGGTTCAGCACCATGACCTCCACCACGCGAAGCTTTAGATGATCTACGACCGGCCATCCTCACACACGCACGCTGAAAGATTCAAACACCAACACGGTCATTCAAGGAAACACTCTGTTTATGTCAAGTATAGTAAGTCCCTAATTACAGTGGCCAGTTGTGATTAGCCACTTTACTCTTCCTACCCCAAGCATTACCTATCCTGACTACATCAGTATCTAATTCTACCAGCAACACATAACCACATAACATGCGCACGTAATACCGGTAAACATTAAGAAAATACCCGATGGCACGCAGCTACTCAAACTGTCATCCCTTCCCTTTTCCGTCCTATTTTCAGTTTCAGTTTAGGTTTATTTTGAAAATTTACCCATTTCACTTAAACTTTGGCTCTGATACCAACTTGTAAGGCCCCGTTCCCGAGACGCTTACAGCTGGCCAATCATTGCTCATAAAACATATAATTACATTAACATGAATAAACATTGCAGCGGAACATTTAAAACAACATTTTCATTAACAATGCTTTTTCAAAATAATACAATATTCATTACACAATTTCATTTGTTCGAATTATCATGCAAAAACATTAACAAAAGAATGCCATCCCAATGCCAAGTAGCTGCACCGCGCCATCCTCAGCAATGCTCACCTGCCAACTGGACAATGCATAAAAAGTCAGGGTTGCTGAGTGAGTTCTAGTTTAATAATAAAACATACTTTATCTTACGTTAAACCATTCATTTCTTTAACATGTGATCACCACTCATATGTACAACAGACAATAGTTATTATCTTCTTCGTTCGTTAACTTCCGTTGATTCATTCATTCTTACTTTCATTCGTTCGTTCATCATTACATCTTTTCCTTTTGTCAACACTATGAATTTTACCCTTCATGCTCATGATACTGGGCCTAAGCCTATCATATACCTTCATTCATGGTGCCCAGCACCTCTGGCCACAGTACCTAAGATAAAGTTCAGGTATACCATTGTCATGTGATATGCCCTTCATACTCATGGTACTGGACCTAAGCCCATCATAGACCTTCATTCACGGTGCCTAGCACCTCTGGTCACAGTACCTAAGGCAAGAAACAATGGTTCCATACAAATGGTCAATCACAAAGAAAGACCCCAATATGCATCCTCCCGGGGTAGCGAACCTGCACACACCGTTAGGCTAACACCTTTTAATGGTGTGTCCCGTCATACTATGCTTGCAAGACTTTCTTTACTTCATTATTCATTAATGCATGCATTCTTACTTCATGTTCCTCTTTCATTATCTTTCACTTTACGTTACATATTACTTTCATTTCATTCATTCATTCATTCATTCATTATCATTCAACGTAAAGTCATGGGAAAGATAAACATACATCATAATAAGGAACACAACATACACAAACATTCTCATACAGGGCAACATCATACATACATAACATGCATAATCATGCAACATCATCATGCATATGCACCAATCATACTTCATAACATGCCCATCATAACAACTAGAACCTCAAACAGTTAACCTACATAGCCCCGGGAACCTCCCAAGTCAAACCCTACATTTCACCCTTTTCCAAGAAGTCAGGAAACAGTCTAAGGGTTCATCCGCATTTGCTATAGTTCATCCGCATTTCCCATGCTTCATCTGCATTTCCCCATGCTTCATCCGCATTTCCCCATGCTTCATCCGCATTTCCCCATGCTTCATTCTCATTAGTCGTCCGCATTCGTTCACACTTAGACTTTCTCATCCGCATTAGCCTTACTCATCCGCATTAGCCATTTGCATTTCCCATACTTATTCAACGCTCATCCGCATTGACCTTACTCATCCGCATGAGCCATCCGCATTTCCCATACTTAGTCAATGCTCATCCGCATTGACCTTACTCCTCCACATGAGCCATCCGCATTTCCCATACTTAGTCAATGCTCATCCGCATTAACTGTTCATCCGCATTTCTTCCCATTACTCATACACATTTACTTTCCAACCCTTAGGCAGATTCAAAAACTTAACACATAAGCCTAAAACATCAGATTACATCCCCATACACCATTCATCATATTCTAAGCTTAAATCTTACCCTCTAAGCCTTAGAAATCCCATCATACATCCACAAGCATGAACATAGTCACACATCGCATTATAACATCAACATACACACAATCAAGCATACGGGTCCCAAACCCAGTTTAATGAAAACATACATTCATGCATTTCTAGCCCCAAAAATCGGTTAAAAACATGTAAAAGGGGGTTCTAGAACTCACCTTTGCAGCTCTTGAGTATGGCTTTCTTCCAAATTTGTTTGCAAATTGAATTCAACCGCCTAGAACCCACTAAAAACATACCCGAACACATATAAACACACATAAGCATAAACCCGAGGACATAACCGGTTAAGAACACCATAAAAACATGAATTCTTACCTTGAATTCGCACTTTTCAACTTGTTTCTCTTCAAACCCGAGAGTTCTCTGCTTCCTGCTACTTCTCTCTCTAAAAATACGAAAGTTTTATGTGTAGAATGGGTGATGGGCGGCCATGCCACCTTTATCACCAACTTTTCAAACATTTTGTCCTTTTGGACACTTTTTACCCCTAGACTTGGGTTTATTTCTTTTCCTTCTTTTCTTTCACTTTATTCTTCTTTCTTGACTTTAAAATAACCGGGTGTTACATATAACTACAATCAAACCTTGACCACGAATAAGTTTACAAGTTTATAATGATTAGCTAAGTGTATTTGGTTCCCATGATGAACAAGTCATATGTCATTAGGAGCCGGCAATACATCGGCTTTAGCACCAAATAGGCTTGTCAGGCCCATAAGATCTATGACGTCGCCAGGATAGCAATAGTTAATGATTGTCAACATATAATATATCTCATATAACACTCACAATAATAGAAATAACCATGACAAAAAGTAAAGATTAATTGCATGTGCGTTACAAGTATAAAAAGTTTACAAGTGTAAGTTGATAAGGTTAACATGTTTCACCCTAACAGGTGTGAAATAAAGTAAAAAGTGGGCATGGAGAACTCATATGAAAAACTCACAAGATGTAGGATGTACTTAAGATAACAATAAGAAAATAAGATTGTTTTAACGATTTTTCGCGATTCAACCTAATAGATGATGTCTTAGAGTTAGTATAAAAATATGATTCAAGAGTAAATATGAATTAGGGTTTCATTTGGAATCTGGGGATTTTAATATTTAAGTAAAATAAAATATAATAATGTAATCGATATATTTTGATTCAACAAAGGGGGAATAAATCAATTAAGACTAAAAATGATAGTGAATGATTCAATAAATTAATTTATTATTTTTTAATAAAGATTAAATATGATATGTGAAAATAAATAAATAATTTAATAGTTAATTATTTAAAATTTGATAAAGGTAAGTAATTGAATATTTATTTAAATGATTTTAAGATTATCTAAAATGATTTTATAAAGTTTTGAGCTTTTATATGATTTATTATAAAGGTCCTATAATATCAAGCTTCAAATATAAGAATAAAGTATAATAAAAAGTTATGTTGTTTTATAAATTTCAAGAATTTAAATAAAAGTTTAAAGAATAACTGTATTAACTAATTATATATAATATGGTTAAATGAAAATATGAATAATAATTATTTAAGTAACTATTTAAATAACTATTTGAATAATTATTTATTTAACATGTAGATTTATAATATTTTAGAATACTCTACATTTGAACCATAATAGGTTTATAACATTTAAACCATATAAATGACCTAATAATGTCTTCTATAATTTTTGTTATTCTTTTATAAGTAATTATATTTACTATCATAAGTTTTTTAAAACCTTTAAAATTAATTTGATAATTTCTAAAATGTTTTAGTTAACGCAATAATATTTATTTTGATTTTATAATATGATAATAATTTTCTGATTATAAAATCTTAAAAACACACTTAAAACAAAAGATGGTGGAAGCCCGATTCGAACCCGGGACCTTTTGGTCATAATCCATGCAAGTTACCAATTGGGCACAGCCCGATATCTATTTAGAGTCCAAACGGTTTTTATTAAAACATTATATGATTAATTCCCCCAAATACATATGAACCCTAGTTTGATCTTGATCCAAATTGAACATCAATTCGTTAATGATAGTTGCAAATTTAGGGTTATTGTTTAACACTTCAAAACGATTGTAAAGGTAGGATCAATTTACCATTTCGAGATTGAAACAATGAGAAATAATAAAAACCCATGTCGCAAGCGTGAAGGAAGAGATTCAGATGCAAATGACGATGGTAATCAAATTCCTTTCGTATGAAGCTTCAAAGAGTGTTTATGATTCAAAACCCTCAATCAATTTAGAGTTGCAATGCCTTGAGGACTGTTGTCGACTATGTTGCAAGTCCGAAATAAAGATGATGATCGATGGTGATGTGTTTTTGTGTTGCATATGTAATTGAGAGTTCTATTAGTTTAGGAGCATTGATTTGATGATTTACCCTCGCTTACTAAGGCATTATTCGATCAGTTTCAAGTTGAATGAGTTCATGCTTTG
Organism: Flaveria trinervia; assembly: GCA_025506515.1. Classification (NCBI taxonomy): domain Eukaryota; kingdom Viridiplantae; phylum Streptophyta; class Magnoliopsida; order Asterales; family Asteraceae; genus Flaveria; species Flaveria trinervia. The sequence goes on along the minus strand of CM046442.1, from coordinate 117,733,291 downwards.
AATGTAGATTTCGGTGTCGTGTACAATCTTAGCAACTGAATTAATCCAATTAAAACCGATATTATGTTCGAAACTGGTGCACATCAGTTAATGTTTGTTTAATTGCATTTTAATTAAGTGTTTTGATGGATTTGTGGGTCGCCGAAGATTGTGGCCGGAGCGGGGAAGGGCGACGGGAAGAGGGTTGGGTTTTAAACCAATTTACACTTTGGTCCCTCATGTTTTAGATTGTTATTATTTTATGCCAAAAACTTTTAAAACAAAGTTTTAATAATTACTTTTCCAACCCTTTACTTTATAAAATCCAAATTTTTAAATGATTATTCTATTTATTCATTTATAAAATATTATTAAAATTATAAATCTTATTAAATATTAATTATTAAATTATTAAAAATAATAATCTTTATATATTTACTTATCTTTATAAATCTCATAAAAATTTTAAAGTCTAATAATAATTAGAACCTCATAAATGATATATAGAGCCTCATAAATTTATAAACTTTCTAAATGGAAGATAAATGTGAATTTAAATTACAAAGTTAACACCTTCATGTTTTTTTTAATCACCATAAGAATGAAGTAGTTTGATTTATATGTTTGCTTTATATAATTGACAAACGGGTTAGGATTTATAATTTGAAAAATAGCAAATGTTACATTGGTGACCCATAAGGGAAAACCCCTTATAAGCCACTCAAAGATGTTTCCCCCCACCAATGTGAGACAAAAACTAAACATGGCAACTTGCATATTTACCCCTTGTAAATTTCCAAAAATCCCCCACCAAGTTGGAATGTTTCCTTTCACTATGACGGATGATGTCACTCGAGTGTCATGAAGATTAAACCCATTTTATGTTGATAAACAAGAAGAGACAGATTCATTGGTGTCCTACGAAATTAAACCAAGAACCTGATGACCCCCTTAGGTTTACCCCCACACATCACCAGTCGACTTCACGTTCTCACTAAGCGCGAATATGGTCGTGCACAATAAATCCTTTTCATGAGCCTCTAGAAGATAAACCACATATCTTCATTTGAGGCGCCACCACCTCTAGGTCATATAGGCAAAGTTTTCCAACATCCTCGTTGCTTAGATGTCTCCAAAACTTTGTTAAGAGTGTTAGCTCAACCTTGTTCTCGGCAATGACGTACTATCTTACCTCACATGGATCTATCAAATTAATTAATAATACCTTCTATTGTTAAGTGACTTTGTTATTACCCAAAACTTGAGAAATAGGGGCACTAAGTTCAAGTTGGGTTTCCATCACTAACGATTCTATTATAGCTTTAGACCCATGGCTCTTATGGTATTTACTACCAAGTCTCTCGTTAGAGGTTTGGTAAGGGGATGAGCCAAGTTTTTAGAAGTCTTGACATAGACAACCTTGATGGTACCACTTTCAAGTAGTTGTCTTACAAAGTTGTGCCAAAGACCGATATGTCTTGACTTCCCATTATACACTGTGTTGTATATTCTCAATAGTATGGCCTCACTATCACAATGCATGGGAATTTATAGCACTAGTATATCCCAAAAACAGATGTCCATAAGTAGATCTCTAATCCACTTTATTTTCTTACAGGAAGCAGCTAATTCTGTGAATTCTGCTTCCATAGTCGAGTGTGCAATGCATGTCTGTTTCTTGCTCACCCAATAAATAGCTCCTCCGGCTAGAGTATAGATCCCCCACTTATGGATTTTGAATCATTATTTTGATCAATCTAGCTGGCATCAGAATAACCTTCAAGTATTCTTGATGATGATGTTTATGTCAATTCAAAATTACTTGTCCTTTTTAGATATCCAAGTACTCTACTCACTTCGTTCCAGTGCTCAGTACCTGGGTTTACAGTGTACTAACTTTGTTTGCTAACAGCAAAAGCTATGTCAGGACGAGTGCAATGAGTGGCCTACATCATGCTACCAATTGCACTTGCATACTCTAGTTAAGCCACAACTCTTCCACAGTTCACTTTTAGCTTCACACTTGGGTCGAACGGTGTATTAAACTCTTTGATGTTCAAGTGATCCCAAGAATGGTATCAACTTCTCCTAGATCTTTCATCTTAAAGTAAGAAGATAGATATTTCTTAGTTTCAGAAATACCCTCTAGGTGAGTGCTAATGATTAACATATCATCAACATAAAGATAGATCACGACCGTGTATTCAAGTTTGCATTTTGTATATATACATTTATCAGCACCGTTGTGTTGAAACCCCTACGCAGTCACAGTGGTATCAAATCTCTCATGCCATTGTTTAAGAGCTTGTTTTAAAATATATAGAGATTTAATAAGTATACACACTTTAGTTTGTTTTTCGGATATCACAAACCTTTCTGGTTGCTCAAAATAAATTTCTTCTTTCAAGAAACCATTTAGTAAGATTGTATTCACATCCATTTGATGGATGTACAGTACTTTCATCATAGAAATTGCTATAAGAGTTCTAGTAGAACTAATTCTAGCAACTAGAGTGTATGTATCAAAGTAATCTATCCATTCTCTCTATCTATAACCTTTCGCAACTAATCTTGCTTTATAGGCAGAGATGGATCCATTGTAACACCCGGATATTTATTATTTTAAAGCCGGTGAGGAAAGAAAAGAAAATAAAGTCCAAAAATCGAGGGACCAAACTCGCCAACGAAGAAAAGTTGGGAAATGTGGTGATATATGTAGGGAGAGGGCAGCCCACTCTCCCCACATCCACATTTCAGTTTCATAAAGGGAGAAGAGAGAAGAAGAGGAGAAAAAGAGGAAAAAGTGTTGGTTCGGGTCGATTCGGGTCGCCAAAATCGTCGTGAAGCAAGCCGAATCGAAGCTCTTGTTGTTGTGCTCGTCGGTTAGATGAGTTCTAGGACCCCTCTTTTACTTGTTTTCAAACGATTTGGGGCTGGAAAACATCTGAAATCGAGTTTTTCGTATGTGTGTAGTTGACCCGTTTGTGTATGTGTAAGTATGTATGACGCGATTGTGATTTGATTTCTTGCTTGGTTGTGCTTGAATGATGTTATGGTATGCATCCCTAAGGTTTAGGATGGTCGATTTAGGCTTAAAATGGTTTAGATGAGTTTGGGGGCCGAAAACCCTCGGCTGCAGTCGGGTTGAACTGCATTCTGCATCAGTTAGGGCTAGGCGACCGACTGGAGGCCGAATGGAGGCCATACGGTCCGATTAGGTGCGATTGGGGTCCATTCGCACGATTGGGGTTCATTCGCACGACTGGAGGGCCAGTCGCGTGGGTGTCATGCGACTGAAGGTCCATTCGCACGACTGAAGTCCAGTCGCATAGGTGTTCATTCGCATTGTCCATTCGCACGACTGGATGTTCATTCGCATAGGTGTTCATCCGTATTAGTTCAATCGCATGATGTTCAGTCGCATGGAGGCCATGCGACTAAGGGGTGTCCATACGCCCGAATAGGGCTGTTGAACCCGAGGAAGGTGTAGATTAACTTCTGACTTTCGGGGGAAGGTGCAGTGTAAGTGTTGATGTAAAGGTTCCCATAAGATTTTTAAGATGACGATCGAGGTCTTAGAAAGCATTTTGGGCATGATGATGATGATGATGTTGCACTTTATGTATGTATGATGTTGCCATGTATGATGTGATGTTGATGCATGTTTATGTTCCTTATGCGATGTATAATATCTTTCCTATGGCTTTACTTGTTATGATGAATGAACGAAGTATTATGTAACGTAAAGTGAAAGATAAAGGAAAGGAACATGATGAACGAATGAACGTCTTGCACACATCGGATACGGGGTCCCTCTTGGTGATTGACCCCAAATGTAGGACCTCTACCGCTCACCCCTAGTACTGTGGCATACGTTTAGCTGTCATTCGTTGACTTCGGCCCAGTAGCTAAGACTGACGGTTACTCCTAGTACCGCGGCATACGTTTAGCTGTCATTCGTTGACTTCGGCCCGTAGCTACGACTAACCGGGGTGTAGCACACGGTATTGGTTCGGGATGATGTCTGATGCGCAAGTAAGGTAATGAAAGAAGGAATGAACGAATGAAGGAAGATAATAATGATATTATCTATGTGTACGTACGATGTGTGATCATATAAAAGTAACGAACGGTTTTATATGAAAGTAAAGTATGTTTTTATTTATAAAACTAGAACTCACTCAGCAACGCTGACTTTGATGTGTTTCCAGTTGGCAGGTAATGATTGCTGAGGATGGCACGGGCGACTACTCAGCATTTTTGGGATGGCATTCTTTTGATTAATGTTTTTGCATTGTAATGCGAACAAACAATTTTTTTGTAATGAATGTTGTATTAGTTTGCAAAAGCATTTACATGGAAATGAAAGTTTGTTTAGTTTTCCGCTGCGATTTATTAAATACAAATGTAATTATACGTTTTATGTGCGATGAGAACCCAGCTGTAAGCGTCCCGGGAATGGGGCCTTACAAGTTGGTATCAGAGCCAAAGTTTAAGTGAAATGGGTAAATTTTCATAATAAACCTAATCTTAAACTGAGAATGGACGGAAAGGGAATGGGATGCCAAACTGAGTAGCTGCGTGCCATCAGGTATTTTCAAGAGTTAACCGTTTTTATGTGCGCATGGTATGTGTTATGTGTTATATGTAGGTTTAAATACTGATGTAGTCAGGACAGGTAATACTTGGGGTATGAAGAGTAAAGTAAGTGGCTAATCACAACTGGCCACTGTAATTAGGGACTTACTATACTTGACATAAACTGAGTTGTTTCCTTGAATGACCGTGTTGGTGTTTGAATCTTTCAGTGTGCGTGTGATGGCCGAGGTAGATCTTCGAAAGCTTCTAGGGGTGGAGGTCACGGTGTTGAACCGCGACCCAAGAGAGGGAGACCCAGAGTTGAGAGGGTGGTTCATGAAGAACCAGAGACCCCTCATCCAGAGGGTGGCGACGAAAGTGCCAATCTGAGAGCCTCAGTAAAAGAGGCTGTTGTGGAAGAAGTACATCAGGTCATGCAGACGATCTTACCGTCTGTGGTGACCGAAGTTATTAAGGCTGTACGAGAAGGGGAAAGGAAAAAAGAAACAGATCCTCTGGAGGACGGGAACAACCAGAGCCGGAAACGGTTCTGTCTGATGATGAAGAGGAAGAAGAAGATCCTGTGCCAGAGGCAATGCGAGGATGTAACTACGGGGCTTTTATGAGATGCAAGCCCCCTACTTTTGATGGAAACGGCACTGCTGCAGCCGCTCACCGGTGGGTGAGGGAAATGGAAGCTGTTCTCGATATCAGCGAGTGTCGAGAGGACCAAAAGGTGAAGTTTGCTACCCACTCTTTATGGATTCAGCTCTGTGCTGGTGGGACAACATTGTCCAAGCTGAGGTAGTAGGTCCATTGGGAAAATGAAATGGCTGAGCTGAGAAGTTGGTGATTGAGGAATTTTGTCCTCATCGGGAAATGGATAAGTTGGAAAGGGAGTTTTTAACAGTTGGAGGCTGGAACCATGACACACCAGCAGCATACCACCAAGTTTAATGAAATGGCATGGCTTGTGCCTGATCAGGTGACGCCTCTGTCTCGGAAAATCAAGAGGTATATTCAGGGTTTACCGGTGGATGTTCGTCGGCATATGATCGCCGCCCGGCCAAGCACGTTTAGGTCGGCGGTTGACTTGGCAGGGAGGCTGTATGATGAGCGGGAGGCGGTGGTGACTGAAGCAAGTAAAAAGGGTGGTGGTGATCGGAACTGGAACGGGAAACGGTTTGGTCGGGTGATGCCCCGATGGGTAACAAAAAGCACGGGTGGATGAACGCCGTGTGGTCACATCAAGTGCGGGGTCGAAAAGGTGTGGCAAGTGTGGAGGGAGCACAGCGGGGAATGTATTTTGGTCAAACTTGTGCTTCAAGTGTGGGAAGACAGGGCACATGGCGAAGGATTGCATGTCGAGTTAATGTTTTAACTGTGGGGAAACTGGTCATATAGCAGAGATTGTAAGAAGTCGAGGACTGAGGGTTCGTGGGTGAAGAAGACGGGAAGTGATGGACCGAGGGCGAGCGCCAGGGCGTTCACCATGACACAGGAGAGGCTAGCTAGGACGGACCCTGACGTTGTGTCCGGTACGTTTCTAGTGAACCAGACTTTAGCTTCTGTGTTATTTGATTCGGGTGCTAGTAAGAGTTTTTATTTCTGCTGCTTTCTGTGCTAAGCTGCCTGTTAGTAGTAGACGTGTTGATGCGCCCTTTGATGTAGAAACTGCCATAGGTAAGTCTACCAGGATTTCTGAGATAATAGAGAATTGTGATGTGGAACTTGAGGGTCACAAGTTTCCTGTTAGACCGTTTGTGATGACCTTGGTGGTTTCGATTTGGTTCTTGGGATGGATTGGTTGGCGGATTTCGAGGCGAACATTGTGTGTCGCAAGAAGATGGTTCGGTTGACAGCGCCTGACGGAAGTTTGGTAACGGTTTATGGTGATCGGGTTACTACGATTCCGAAGGTGATCTCAATGGCGGTGGTGGGAAAGTGTATGAGGCGTGGATGTAGCGCCTACCTGGCTTATGTAAAGGATATGGATACACCCACACCACAACTAGTTGATGTACCAGTTGTGTGTGACTTTCCAGACGTGTTCCCAGAAGACTTATCAGGAGTGCCACCTGACAGAGAGATTGAATTTCAGATTGATCTGATACCGGGTGCCCAACCTGTTGCCAAGGCACCATATCGGTTGGCTCCAACCGAGATGAAAGAGTTGATGGAGCAGTTACGAGTGCTGCTTGATAAGGGGTTCATTAGACCGAGTATCTCTCCTTGGGGTGCTCCGTCCTATTTGTAAAGAAGAAGGATGGTAGTATGAGGATGTGTATGACTACCGCGAACTGAACAAGTTGACAGTGAAGAACCGCTACCCCTTACCGAGGATAGATGATTTGTTCGACCAGCTTCAGGGTGCTAGTTGGTTCTCGAGGATAGATCTTCGATCTGGTTATCATCAGTTGAAGGTGAAAGAGCAAGATATCCCTAAAACAGCTTTCCGTACGCGCTATGGTCATTACGAGTTTCTTGTCATGTCCTTTGGTTTGACCAACGCGCCAGCTGCTTTTATGGATCTGATGAACCGTGTGTGTCGGCCTATGTTGGATAAATCAGTGATTGTGTTTATTGATGATATCCTGATTTATTCGAAGAGCGAGATTGAGCATGCCGGTCACATTCGAGAGGTTCTAGAGACGTTGAGAAGGGAGAAACTATATGCTAAATTCTCCAAGTGCGCGTTCTGGTTGCGCGAAGTTCAGTTTTTGGGTCATGTGGTGAATCCTGAGGGATTATGGTTGACCCGCGAAGGTGGAGGCGGTTATGCAATGGAAGTCACCAAAGACGCCATCCGAGATCCGTAGTTTCTTGGGCTTGGCGGCTACTATAGAAGATTCATCCAAGACTTCTCTAAGATTGCTTCTGCTTCTCCACTAACTAAGTTGACCCAAAAGGATGTGAAGTTTGTATGGGGTCAAGCTCAAGAGAAGGCGTTCGAAGAGCTGAAGGCAAGACTGACTCAAGCTCCTGTTCTGTCATTACCCGATGGAAGTGAAGATCTAGTGGTTTATTCTGATGCTTCCTACTCGGGGTGGGGGTGTGTGTTAATGCAGAGAGGGAAGGTTATAGCCTATGCATCTCGACAGTTAAAGTTCATGAGGTCATTATCCTACTCATGACTTGGAGCTAGCAGCCGTGGTCTTTGCGTTGAAGATCTGGAGGCACTATCTCTACTACGGACGAAGTGCACCATATTCACCGATCATAAAAGCTTGAAGTATTTCTTCGAGCAAAAGGATCTGAACATGAGGCAGAGGAGATGGTTGGAACTTATAAAGGATTATGATTGCGAGATCCATTACCATCCAGGCAAAGCTAATGTGGTGGCGGATGCCCTTAGACGAAAGGAAAGGCCCGAACCGATTCGGGTGAAAGCTTATCAATTAATCATGACCTTGGATGTGATGAAGCAAGTTAAGGAGTTTCAAGATGAGGCATTGAAAGAAGATCACCTTAACTCAGAAAGAATGAGAGGTCTGGTTGGGAATTGGGTGAAACACACTCGGTGTTAGAACTCGATTCGGTCGTGTGTGGATTCCTCGTTTTGGGGATCTACGGGTGAAGATAATGGATGAATCCCACAAGACTCGATACTCCATTCATCCTGGTGCCACGAAAATGTACCATGACATGAAGAAGGATTATTGGTGGCCGGTATGAAGCGCGACGTGGTGGGGTATGTGAGTAAGTGCCTTACTTGCTTACAGGTGAAGGCAGAGCATCAAAAGCCGTATGGGAAGATACAACCTTTGGATATACCGGAATGGAAATGGGAGCACATCACCATGGACTTCATTACGAAGCTGCCACGTACCCCGAAAGGGTATGATGCCATATGGGTGATAGTTGATCGTCTGACGAAGAGCGCTCATTTTCTACCGATCCGCGAGACGTATTCATCGGAGAGGTTGGCTGATCTGTTCATCAAGGAAATTGTAACTCATCATGGTGTGCCGGTGTCTATTGTGTCTGATCGTGACACTCGGTTTACATCTAAATTTTGAAGAAATTCCACGACGCTATGGGGACGAGGTTACATATTAGCACGGCTTATCATCCCCAGACCGATGGTCAGTCAGAAAGGACCATTCAGACACTGGAAGACATGCTTCGGGCGTGTGTGATCGATTTTGGTGGAAGTTAGGATGACCACTTACCGTTAGCTGAATTCTCATACAACAACAGCTATCATGCCAGTATTGGTATGCCACCATATGAGATGCTATACGGTAGAGATGCAGAACACCCGTTTGTTGGGGTGATATTGGTCAGAAGGAATTGGGGAGCGTCGAGGTAATCGAGGCTACGACAGAGAAGCTTGAAAAGATTAAAGCCTTCATGAAGGCAGCCAAGGATAGACAGAAGTCGTATGCCGATAAGCGACGTAGGCCAATTGAGTTCCAGGTGGGTGACCGGGTTATGCTGTAGGTCTCACCTTGGAAGGGTATTATCAGATTCAGAAAGCGGGGCAAGTTGAGCCCAAGATATATAGGCCCTTTCCGAATCATTGCTCGAGTAGGGGAGGTGGCCTATAGATTGGAGTTGCCAGATGAGTTAAGTGGGATTCACTCGACTTCCATGTATCTCATCTGAGAAAGTGTATAGCTGATGAAGACATGATTGTTCCATTGGAAGAAATTGAAATAGATGAAGGCTCAATTATGTGGAGCAACCGGTGGCAATCATCGATCGTAAAGAAAAGAGGCTAAGGAATAAAGTGGTTCCTCTTGTGCGTGTACAGTGGAAGCACAGGAAGGGATCCGAGTCAACGTGGGAGACTGAAGAAGAAATGAGACAGCATTATCCACGTTTTTCGACGAATAACAGGTTTCGGGGACGAAACCTATTTAAGGGGGGTGGACTTGTACACCCGATATTTATTATTTTGAAGCCGGTGAGGAAAAAAGAAAATAAAGTCCAAAAGTCGAGGGACCAAACTCGCCAACGAAGAAAAGTTGGGAAATGTGGTGATATATGTAGGGAGAGGGTAGCCCACTCTCCCCACATCCACATTTCAGTTTCATAAAGGGAAGAGAGAAAGAAGAGGAGAAAAAGAGGAAAAAGTGTTGGTTCGGTCGATTCGGGTCGCCAAAATCGTCGTGAAGCAAGCCGAATCGAAGCTCTTGTTGGTGTGCTCGTTTAGGTGAGTTCTAGGACCCCTCTTTTACTTGTTTTCAAACGATTTGGGGCTGGAAAACATCTGAAATCGAGTTTTTCGTATGTGGTAAGTTGACCTGTTTGTGTATGTGTAAGTATGTATGACGCGATTGTGATTTGATTTCTTGCTTGGTTGTGCTTGAATGATGTTATGGTATGCATCCCTAAGGTTTAGGATGGTCGATTTAGGCTTAAAATGGGTTTAGATGAGTTTGGGGGCCGAAAACCCTCGGCTGCAGTCGGGTTGAACTGCATTCTGCATCAGTTAGGGCTAGGCGACCGACTGGAGGCCGAATGGAGGCCATACGGCCGATTAGGGTGCGATTGGGGTCCATTCGCACGATTGGGGTTCATTCGCACGACTGGAGGGCCAGTCGCGTGGGTGTCATGCGACTGAAGGTCCATTCGCACGACTGAAGGTCCAGTCGCATAGGTGTTCATTCGCATTGTCCATTCGCACGACTGGATGTTCATTCGCATAGGTGTTCATCCGTATTAGTTCAATCGCATGATGTTCAGTCGCATGGAGGCCATGCGACTGAGGGGTGTCCATACGCCCGAATAGGCTGTTGAACCCGAGGAAGGTGTAGATTAACTTCTGACTTCGGGGGAGGTGCAGGTGTAAGTGTTGATGTAAAGGTTCCTATAAGAGTTTTTAAGATGACGATCGAGGTCTTAGAAAGCATGTTGGGCATGATGATGATGATGATGTTGCACTTTATGTATGTATGATGTTGCCATGTATGATGTGATGTTGATGCATGTTTATGTTCCTTATGCGATGTATAATATCTTTCCTATGGCTTTACTTGTTATGATGAATGAACGAAGTATTATGTAACGTAAAGTGAAAGATAAAGGAGAGGAACATGATGAACGAATGAACGTCTTGCACCATCGGATACGGGGTCCCTCTTGGTGATTGACCCCAAATGTAGGACCTCTACCGCTCACCCCTAGTACTGTGGCATACGTTTAGCTGTCATTCGTTGACTTCGGCCCAGTAGCTAAGACTGACGGTTACTCCTAGTACCGCGGCATACGTTTAGCTGTCATTCGTTGACTTCGGCCCGGTAGCTACGACTAACCGGGGTGTAGCACACGGTATTGGTTCGGGATGATGTCCGATGCGCAAGTAAGGTAATGAAAGAAGGAATGAACGAATGAAGGAAGATAATAATGATATTATCTATGTGTACGTACGATGTGTGATCATATAAAAGTAACGAACGTTTTTATATGAAAGTAAAGTATGTTTTATTTATAAAACTAGAACTCACTCAGCAACGCTGACTTTGATGTGTTTCCAGTTGGCAGGTAATGATTGCTGAGGATGGCACGGGCGACTACTCAGCATTTTTGGGATGGCATTCTTTTGATTAATGTTTTTGCATTGTAATGCGAACAAACAATTTTTTTGTAATGAATGTTGTATTAGTTTGCAAAAGCATTTACATGGAAATGAAAGTTTGTTTAGTTTTCCGCTGCGATTTATTAAATACAAATGTAATTATACGTTTTATGTGCGATGAGAACCCAGCTGTAAGCGTCCCGGGAACGGGGCCTTACATCCATCTGGACGATACTTTTTCTTGAAGATCCATTTGGATCCAATGGGTGTCTTTCCCTTGGGTAGATCAGCTTGTTGGACTCAGTCTGCCCAAGACACATTAAATTGATGTGGCTAGTACGTCATGATCCAAGTCGGGTCATACCCAATAACAAGCTAGACAAACACTAGAAATATTCATTTTCTGATATGATCATATAAATAAATGTTAACACTTAAATTATTTAGAAATTGGATTTCTAAATATTTGCACTTATAAAGTAAATGAATTATATGGATAATTTATATTCAAAGAAAGTATTCTACATTATTATTTAAATGGTTGAATAATAATGTATATTCGCTTATAATATGTTTTGTTATATAAACTATTTATTGTGTGTGACACAATTAAAATTAAAACAAAATAAAAGAAATTAATTTGGGTGGGTACAAGACCAAAAGGGGTCGTCCCTTTATGGTCTCCCTCTTTCCCTCATTAAATTTTTTATGGTTTCTATAACATGCCTTAAAGACAATTGGATACGGAGAAGAGTGTACAACATTAAGTGTTCTACACTCCATCAATTCTAGAATACACACACAAAAAACAAAGTGCAGAATGTTTTTCTCTCTTCCTACTCTCCATTTTCAGCCAAAGAAGAAGAATAGAAAGTTCATTCAAGTGTTGAAAAATCCTAACAAGAATAGTGTTTGCTTGGAGCTTGAAGGGTATACAAGCTTGAGGTCTTCTCCTTTGAAGGCATACCTTTCGTTTTATTTCATCTTCTTCATTCTTTCATCTCTTGAAAGTTTGTATTCCCAACACTCTATAGTTGTGTTGTTTACAAGCATGTTATTTCGTATATGGATCCTTGGCTTGGGTTAGTTTATAAATAAGCTTAAATTCATCTAAATAACAAGATTTAAATCATTATATTCCGCTACGTTTTCATATAAATAGGTTTATATGACTTTGATAATATTTTTAAAACCTAACAATGGCATCAAGAGCTGCTTATACGGATACATGCTTCTTTTGAGCCAAACAATTTTCGGGTTTTATGGTGTGTCACACCATATGGCCGAATTTTTTTTATTTTGGTTACCCCTTGGTTCTCTTAGATTATTTAACATGCATATGATAATCTTGAAGAATAATATCATTTGGATGATTGGTTCTTTTGTTTGGACAAATCCCAAATCTTTCGATTTTAGCCTTGGCCGAAATTTTGGGATTTAACAAAGGAAACCATTTTATCTTAGTGTTCTTTCATATATGGATGTGCATTGGATGTTCATAACCTAGCCTTAGCCTTTGTGTTTGGATGAATGTTTGTGTTATGATTCATTTGATTGTCTAATTGGTTGTAATATTCATTTATTTGGGTTTGTAATCTATTTTGTTTGTTCATATTGGTTTGTAATAGTAAGTAAATTAGTTTTTTTTATTTACTAGAGAAAATGTATTAGTTATTTTTTTGTAAAAGAAGATTCAACAAAGCTAGGGTTTGGGTTTTGGGCCTTTATGGACCTCATAGTCCAAAGTGAAATTCTAGCCCAAAGACCAAAGCCCAAACTTGGAGATTCATGGAAGCTAGGAGTTGAAATTGGAGCCCAAAAGGAAACCCAAATAAAATGGAGGGATCAAAAACACAAAGTGGTCACTTGAGGCATTTGGATGAGGGATCAAGTGGGAGTTCACCGACACATGCCTTTGATATTTTGGTTCCTTAGAAGAGACCTTTTGGTACACTTGTTTCGGTCAACAAGTGTGACAAAAATTAGATGGCTATGGTTATGAACTTGTGGTTGATCATATGTTTGTGTAGTTGTTTTATGTTTTGTTTTATCTTATTTGGATATGGATAATTAACAACTTGATAATAACAACTTGCATAAAATTGGTTCCTTAGAAATCATTAAGTAATAAAATTGGTTTTATTAAAGGCTAATGACTTCGAATAAAATGGGTTTTATTAAAAGGGACTTTGAAATTTGGTTTTCAAACAAAGTACCATACATTTGAATGCATGCAAATGCAAGGTATATAAATAATTTTCCATCTAGTTTTAAAACTTAAATCCCTTTAAAACAAATTAAACACCATCCTTTTATACAACACTCAAATCACTTAGGAACTACTTGTGGGATAAAGGTCACCTAAACACATTTAGGGAACTTGTGTTTTGAGGTGGGGTTGCGATATTTGTGGGATAAAGATCACCTAACCACTTGTATGTGCATACTCACACGTATGTATAAGTAAGGAAACTTGAGTTAGAACCATGTGAATAGGATCACCGAAGCATCGCGTACAATGGTGATGATGGGATTAAACATACCAACTAAACATAAATATGTTTAGTCGATCCCATAAAAATAGAAGTTGCAAAAGGTTGCAACTGTCAAATGTTGACTATCTTGTTATTTAAATAATGGGATAATGGTCACCTAACCAATATTTAAATGTAACATTGGGTTCTAGATTTTAATTATTAATTTTATTATCATTAAAAATACTGAATTGGACTTTATTAAATATGGGTTAAAAGCATATTTCCCCCTTTAAAACTCTTTAATTGCATATATACCCAAGCAAAATTTTAAATGTATATATCCCCTTACAAAACCTCTTAATTGGCAAATTTACTTATTTTCATTAAAAGTAGTTTATATAATGACTAATTTGCCCTTATTTTTACTAAAACTTTATAATTGGCAAACTTTCCCTTACCAACCTTATAAATAACAAATAGAATAAAAGCATATTACCTCCTCTAAAATTCTTTAATAGCATATATACCCATGTGTAAGTTCTTATTAATTATTTTGGAAGGGTAATATTGTCATTACAATAAATTGGGTTTATATGCAATTAAAGTTTTTGCCTGGGTATATATGCATTTAAGGGATGTTTACAAGGGTATATATGCAATTGATCCAAATTATGTAGATGGCCGCTAACAACAACACTGTCACCCCGACGGTCCATCACCTGTCACTAAGAACTATCCTTGAGAAGGATCGTCTCAACCACAACAACTTCATGGATTGGTATCAAAACTTGAGAATTGTTCTCAAGCAAGAAAAGAAATCCTATGTGTTGGACGATCCTATTCCCGATGAACCCGACATTAATTATGCGGATGCCAATAATGATTGGATAAAGCACACTGAGGATTCAGTGCAAGTTTCTTGCCTCATGCTAGAAACCATGAATCCTAAAATCCAAAAGGATTTTGAGCATCATGGGGCATATAAAATGATTAACCAATTGAAGGAAATGTTCCTTCAACAAGCAAGGGTAGAACGCTTCGAAACGATTCGGGCGCTTCATGCATGCCGGATGGAAGAAACCCAATCGGTGTCATCTTATGTACTCAAGATGAAAAGCCACATTGATCGTCTCGAAAGGCTGATTTGTCCGGTCTCTAAAGAGTTGGCCATGGATTTGATCCTCAATGGTCTAACAAAGAAATTGAGACATTTTTCATGAACTATAACATGAACGGATGGGACAAGAGCATTGGGGAACTTCATGCAATGTTCAAAATAGCCAAAATGGGAATGGGAAATAGGGTATTACCGGTTCTCATAATCAATGAGGGTGGAAATAGGAAGAGGCGTCGGCCTAAACCCAAGGCAAATGTTGCCAAAAACAAGGGACACATCAAAGGGAAGGGTAAGGGAAAGGCTAAAACGGAACCACCAAAACCCAAGGAGAAAAAGCCAAAAGTTACCGAGAATGATCCATGCTTTGAATGTGGTGAGATAGGACATTGGAAGAGGAATTGTCCAACCTATCTCAAAGCGTTAAGGAACAAGAGGGATGTAGGGCAGACCTCAGGTACAACTTTCATGATTCATATTGATCTTAATGTTATTTCTTCAAACACATGGTTATTAGATACCGGATGTGAAACTCGTATTTGCAATTTGTTGCAAGGGTTTAAAAGAAGTAAACATTTCAAGAAAGGGGACACTAATCTTTTTATGGGCAACGGAGCAAAAGTTGAAGTTGAAGCCCAAGGAGACTACATTTTGAAACTTTCAAATGGTTTGGAAGTTATTTTAAAAAACATTTTGTATGCTCCTAGTTTGACTAGGAATATTATTTATGTTTCCCTTTTAAGAAAATATGGTTATGTTTTAAAGTTTATTGACGATGGTATTTGTGTTTTCATGGATGATATGCTTTACTTTAAGGCTAAGCCTTCTAATGGCATCTATGAATTAGTTCATGATGACGTATCCTTTAATAACTTGTTGTATCAATCAAGAACAAAGAAACTTAAAATGGGTTAAGTATAACATATCTTTGGCATTGTCGTCTTGGTCACATAAATAAGAATCGCATTGAAACCCTTCAAAGAATGGTCTTTTGCAAGCAAATGAGAACGATTCATTTGATAAATGTGAATCTTGTTTACAAGGAAAGATGACCAAAGAACCCTTTAGTGGCACTAACGAAAGGGCAAAAGATTTATTAGGAATCATAAGTTTGGATGTATGTGGTCTTTTTAAAGCAATGACAAGGAATGGTGAAAAATACTTCATTACCTTTATCGACGATTATAGTCGTTATGGTTATGTCTACTTGTTAAGGAACAAAGATTAAGCTTTTGAACTGGTCAAAATATTTGAAAATGAAATAGAAAATCAACTCAACAAAACAATATAAGTTCTTCGTTTAGATAGAGGAGGTGAATACCTTAGTGATGATTTTCAAGATCATCTTAGGAGTTGTGGGATCATCTCACAACTTGCTCCGCCCGGAACACAACAGCATAATGGTGTGTCTGAAAGGAGGAACTGAACCCTATTGGATATGGTTTGATCTATGATGGCTAGAAGCACATTGCCTCTATCACTCTAGGGTTTTGCATTACTCTCAGTGGTCCATATTCTAAATATGGCCCCAACGAAGAAAGTGGATAAGACACCTTTTGAAATATGGTATGGAAGGATTCTGTCACTATCATATTTAAAGGTATGGGGTTGTGAAACTTATGTTAAACATATCACCCCAAACAAGTTAGAAAATCGATCCACTAAGTGTATCTTTATAGGATATCCCAAATATTCTATGGGATATTACTTCTACAATCCAACAGTGTAAAAGGTATTTATTGCTCGAAAAGCTGAGTTATTGGAAACTAAGTTCCTTATAGAAGGAGCAAGTAGTAGAATAGCGGAACTTGAGGAGGATCGATAACCATGAGACGATACATGTTTGGTTGATACTAGCAATCAACAAGAGGTTGTTGAAAACGATCAAGTGGTTGTTCAATACACACAAAACGTTCGTAGATCTGGTAGAATTAGCAATCCACCAGAAAGATATGGATTTTTTGGTGCATGGATGCTATGTGGTTGATTTAGATGAACCATGATACAATTTCAAAATCCGATTGTGACAAATGGCTTGAAGCCATGAACATAGAGATGCAGTCCATGCATGACAATCAAGTATGGGAATTGGTTGTACCACCGCTTAACTCCAAACCAGTTGGAAGCAAGTGGGTTTTCAAGAAGAAAACTGATATGCATGAAAACTTCGATACTTATAAAGCAAGACTTGTAGGAAAAGGGTTTACTCAAACTCAAGGGGTTGATTATGATGAAACCTTTTTGCCCGTGGCAATGCTAAAGTCAATTAGGATATTATTTGCCATAGCCGTATATTATGACTATGAGATTTGGCAAATGGATGTCAAAACTGCTTTTCCGAATGGACATCTTGAGTAGGATGTCTATATGGTTCAACCCGAAGGTTTTATCGATCCACAATGTCACACCCTAACCTTGACGGCGGAAACATTGAGGAGTGAGAGTTAAGATCGTTCACAGTCACATAACGCTATTATTAAATCTAAATATATTATTCATAAGTTTGAAAGGTACATTACAAGCATAAGTCTTAAATAAGAAAACATAATAAGAAAAATAACAAACTCATTCATTAAATTAATTAGGTCCATTCCTAGGTGTGAACAACTTCAAAAATGGCAATCAAGCTTGAGTATTTCCTGAAACATGTTAAAAATAAAAGGTCAACATAATGTTGGTGAGATTTCCATAGTTTTCAATACATAAGTATATAAAAGATGGCAATTCATGTTGTAAGTTAGAGAACAAAGTAAACTAGAGATGTAAGACAGAATGCATAATCAAACCTCGACAAAGTTTTACAAGTCTCAAACGTTTACAAGTATATAAGATTAGCTAAGTGTACTTGGATCAACCAAGCAGGCTTGTCTGGCCCATAGATCTATGACTTCGCTAGACTAGCAATAGTTAATGATTGTACATATATTCGACATTATATGGTAGCCACAAAGTTTAACTAACCACAACATACAGGTAAAGTTGCCATAAGTTTACAAGAATCAAACGTGCTTACAAGTGCAAAGTTTGTAATGTAACATGTTTCACCCCAAAAGTGTAAAAATAAAAATAGGTATAGAAATACTCACATGGAATAAAAATAAGTATAAGAGTGATGATAATAGATTAAACGAGGCTCCAACGATTTCTT
Source organism: Flaveria trinervia (assembly GCA_025506515.1). NCBI lineage: Eukaryota > Viridiplantae > Streptophyta > Magnoliopsida > Asterales > Asteraceae > Flaveria > Flaveria trinervia. The sequence goes on along the minus strand of CM046442.1, from coordinate 117,715,472 downwards.
TTACAAGTTACCTAAACGTAGTGATTCCAAAATGAGGTTCAATAATAGATTAGCGATAGACGTGAACTAGGGTTTCAATTGGAATTTGGGGGTTTTTAATCAAGTAAAATAAAATAAAGCAATCATTTAGGTTTTGGTTCAATAACGTTGAAGTCAATCAATTAAATATAAGAATGATAGTGAATGATTCAATATTTAATTTATTGAATTAACATGATGTGTGAAAAGAAATAATTAATTAATATTAATTATTTCAAAATTTGATAAAGGTACTTAATTGAATATTTATTTAGATGGCTTTAAAATTATAGTTATTTAAATCATTTTATAAAGTTTTTGAACCTGTAAATGATTTTTATAATATCCAAAACTTTAATATAAGAATAAAGAATAATAGAAAATTATATTATTTTATTAGTTTCGAGAGCGTAAATAAAAGTTAAAGAATAAATTTATTAGCTAATTATGATATAACATTTATAGCATTTAAATTACATGAAAGAATAATAATGTTTTATAACTCTTGTTATTCTTAAACTAAATAAATAAGTAAATATAAAACCATAAGTTTTAAAACCTTTACATTTTAATTTAATAATTTTTAAAACTTTTTAGTTAAAGATATAATTTTTATTTTGAAGATAATAATTTTCTGAATTATACAATATTAACAAAACTAATTAAAAACAAAAATGGCGGAGGCCCGGTTCGAACCCGGGACCTCTTGGTAATAATCTAAGCAAATTACCAGTTGAGCTACAAGCCAATCTGGTTGAAAGCCCTATTACAATATTTAAATGTGTTGATTTCAAAATCCCCCAATTCACAAGAACCCTAGATTCGATTTGAATCAAATTGAACATGAATTGAAGTTTATAACGAAATCCAACTTAGGGCTTTTGTTCCCTAGATGAAATCGAGTGTGTGGGTGTGTGTAATTACCAGGATGATGTCGATTGTGTTGATAAAAGATGAAACAAGACCGCGGTTAATTGAGGAATCAATTTGGGGGATTTAGATTCTAATACTCCGAATTAGTAAGTGTAGAAGCTTCTGAGAGCGATAAGGATCGATAGACATCAAACAATTGAAATCAAGATTACATAGAAATGGTCTCTCAAACGAATTACAGGTCGCGGTTGAAGATGATGGTCGTATGCGATGTGTGTGTATGTTTCAGATGAAATTGGGAGTTCCAATAGTTTTGAGAGTATTGAAATGACGATTTACCCTCGGTTTAGGCATGATTCGATCAATTTCAGGTTGGATGAGTTCAATGCCTTGAATGCATGTTCGGTTTCGCAAACACACTCATAACAGTCCGAAAAAATCAATTGAAACATCACCTAAGTTCGAAACAACTTAAGGAATGGTTTCAGTGGTTTAATTAGGAATTAACTGATGGATAACGGGAAGTTTTGATCACCGGAGCTCGCTGACCCGGTGGTCGGAGATGGGTCGCGGGAAGGGGAACAGGGAGGGAGGGAGGTTTGAGTTGTTTTTAATCAATTGACAATTTCAGTCCCTGTGGTTTTGAAAGTTTTTATTTTATACACAAAACCTTTTTATTAAGTTTCAAAAATTACAATTTAAACCTTAAACTTATAAAAACAAATTTAACTAATAACTCAAATTAAATGTCTATTAATCTTTTTTTATTTAACTTTTCTAAAACTTGTAAACTTTGTGATTATTTATAAAAGTTCATGACTACTAATAAAACTTTATAATCTTAATTAAAATTATTTTATAACTTGATAATTTTAATAAAACTTTTTCCGATTAGTTATTTATCATAACATGATTAATAAGAATTTATAATTTTATGAAAAGATTTATTTCTAAATAAATTATTACAAGTTGTTTTAGATTATGAATAGTTCATAATAATAAATTGCACAATTAATGTATTTGATCCATTAAAATTATTATAATTTTATAATAAAACTTAGAAATTGGATTTTAACTTGATAAAAATAGCGGATGTTATAGTCTCCCCTACTTTGAGAAATTTCCTCCTGAAATTTAATCACGAGGGGACTAATTTCAAGGATATAGTGAGACTTGGATTTTAAGCCACATTCGCAAGTGACACTTGGAACGTTTAAATTCAAATGAGTTTAATTATGATGTGATGATATGCTTGAGTTTGTTAAGTTCATTATTTATGATTTCATGTGCTCCTTGACAAAGGTTACAAAGATTATTAATCTAGAATTTTTAATTGGTAAACGTTTGTATTTTAAACGGTTCAAAACAATTGGGAAGGTTTTGCCACAAGGGAAGCACTAAGTATTATGGTGACATGAGACTCGGAGATAAGTTTAGGATGCTTTTGGATGGAATATGAAATTCATAAGAGCTTTTCAACAATTAACGTTAACAAGGTTCTTAGATGATCATTCTTGTTTACTATTTCGTTGAAGTTTTTCAAGTTTCATTAGTTTAACGTTGATACGAGAATCGTGTTTGTTATGATTAAGGATTCAATTTAGAATGAGAGCATCATTGTAATAGGCTTTCGGGATAAGTGTAGTTTTGAGGGAAAGATGTTTAGAAAGATTTTTAAGGGTCATTAAGAGAAATGGGATAAAGAGTTAAGCAAAGACATCGTTCATGATCGGATTGGAATTTAAATAATTCTGAATATCGATGATAAAGGCAATAACAAATAGCTTTCCGAGTACGACTTGCACACGCGGTTCACCAAACCCATGAACACAACCGTACATTGCTATAACCAGAAAGGCATGGCATAAATTTATAATAACTTTATCTTGTACGAAAGATTGTTTTTGGAGTGTTATCATCGTGCAATTAGGTTTTGATGATAACTCAGAATGAAGGTCGATAAAAAGATTCCATAAAACTAGATCAAATGTCAAATTGAAACATAAAAGCGTGAGAGAAGAAATCAATTTAAAATTTAAATATTCCAGGCTTGGAACTAGGGTTATCCTAAAGTAACAACAACTCCTTTTGAGTTCAAGATTCATGTTTTAGCTTGACTGGCTGGAACACTATCGTCGATAAATCAGATAACGGTGTTCACCCTTCAAGTTAGTACATGTTTCTTGTCAATTGAAGTCTTAAAACCTTGGTAAGTTTGAGATCAAGGAATGGGAATACTCACCAAGATGTGGTTATCACTCTTAGCTTGGTGGTGTATTTCCCAAAGTATGACTCTTAACTACCAAACGAGAGCTTGATCCTAACTCATTGTTGAGGATCCATAAAAATAAATTAAGGTAAGGATAATCACTCCTATCTCAACAGTGAAGTTTTATAGAAACACAATATAGCAAAATGAAATTTTCATCAAAGAAAGGAATTCACTCCTATTTTAATGATGTCATTTCATTTAAGGAAAAAAACATCATTAAAATTTTAAACAGGTGATATTATCATCAAGGTATGGATTTCACACCTATCTTGATGATTGAATTTCCTAATAACAAGAAACAATCGAGAACTGACCTTTGTCACCAAAGTACTGGGTTCAATCCTATTTTGGTGGGGTCATTTCATTCGTAAAATACGAGTTCCAAAGGAAAATGATTGAAATCTATCCTCAAAACAAGGAAATCACCCCGATTCAGAGGATGGGATTTCATAAAACACACAATATGTAAGGCCCCGTTCCCGGGCACCTCACAGCTTGTCATTCATTGCACTTAAAACATTTTAAAACGTACATTTATTTTGCAGTGGAATTTAAAATTTTCATTAATAACTAAAACATGTCATTTACAACATTTGTTTTCATCTCAAAATACAAGACATGTCAAAATACGGATGCCAGCCTCAAAATGCTCCCAGTAGCTTATGCATCCATGCCTGCAACTCCTCAGCATCAACAAATACCTGCCAACTATCATGCATACAAAAGTCAAGGATGCTGAGTGAGTTCTAGTTTTATAATAAAACATACTTTTCTGTATTAAAACCGTTCTTTACTTTATTTCAAAACATACTATACTTTACAATCGTTCATGATCATGCATCATACGTACATACAGATAATATCATTATTATCTTCGTCATTATGTTTATTAACTTTGTTCGTTCAACGTATTACATTATCGTTCACTTGTCTTTCTAGATCCAGTAAGACTTTACCCTCTTCGTGGGACTCAGCCCCGATTACTGAGGTCGAATGACAAGGATCATGTTCCTTACATTATTATGATAATTCATTTATGTTCATTCATACGTTTGTTCTTTCGTACATGATCTTTCGTTCATTACTCTTTATTACTCGAATCTTGTCTCGTGCAATATCCCCGACTCATGCTCGAAAGCTGATGTTGTGCCAGGGCCTGCTCACAAACCCCCGACTCATGTCCGAAGATTGACACAATACCGGGATACGCGACAAAGATCCCATACGAGTCAATCACAGGGATTGAACTCTATCCGAGTCTGTTGCAACACAAAGTCGCTCACCTTATTATCTCTTCTCATGGACAAAGACCTCTGTCGTGTCTGTTGCGACACAGAGTCGCTCACCTCATATCTATGCTTCGCTTTATGCCACACCCCCGAAGTTATATGTAAATCGGGTAAAAACACCCCCATCGAAGTGGGTAACAACACCCCCATCAAAGTGGGTAACAACACCCCCATCGAAATGGGTAACACCCCCCCGAAGTGGGTAACAACACCCCCATCAAAATGGGTAACACCCCCACCGAAGTGGGTAACACCCCCATAAAAGTGGGTAACACCCCCATCGAAGTGGGTAACACCACCCCCATCGAAATGGGTAACACCACCCCCATCGAAATGGGTAACACCCCCACCAAAGTGGGTAACACCCCCACCGAAGTGAGTAACACCCCCACCAAAATGGGTAACACCCCCACCGAAGTGGGTAACACCCTCATCGAAATGGGTAACACCCCCATCGAAGTGGGTAACACCACCCTCATCGAAATGGGTAACACCCCCACCGAAATGGGTAACACCCCCACCGAAATGGGTAACACCCCCACCGAAATGGGTAACACCACTGAAGGTCAGTCACATAGACTGGAACCCTTGCGTGCACACTTTAGGATTAGCTGAACCTCACGCGGTAGAGCTTAAGGCATTTAGAGTTGTGCACCTCTGTACATATTGCTTGCAAGCCTTCTATACTTTCTCTTTATTCATTAATTCATGCATTCATTCATTACGTTCCTCTTTTCATTATCTTCCACTTTACATTACATAATAATTTCATTACATTAGTTAACGCTCTACGCAACGCCAAGGGAAGACATACATACATAATAATGAACCTACATAAACATAAACAAATACCATCACCATACAGGCAACATCATACATACATAACACGCATCAAACATAAGCCATCACATCATAACCAGGCCTATCTTCCCATTTTACCCCTTAAAAACCACTTAGAAATCTCAAGTCCAAATTGGGCGCATGGGACCTTCCAGGCGCATGAGCATAAAAGTTCTAAGTGTAAAACAGTCTGGGCGCATGGGTACTATTTGGGCGCTTCTACCCTGTTTAGGCACATCACTTGACATTTAGCCATTTCAATCACTTGGGCGCATGGGCACTATTTAGGCGCATGGCCAACACTTAGCCGTTTCATTCACTTGGGCGTATGGGCACTATTTAGGCGCATGGCCAACACTTAGCCGTTTCATTCACTTGGGTGCATGGGCACTATTTAGACGCATGGCCAACACTTGGCCGCATGGCCAACACTTAGACGCATAGACCACTGTTTAGGCGCATGACCCACCCTTGGGCGCATGGCCAACACTTAGACGCATGGCCAACATGTTGGGCGCATGGCCACTATTTAGGCGCATGAGCCACCTCTGGGCGCAGGACCACTGTTCATGTTCATCAGAACATTCTGAAATATTTTCTATGCTATCAATTTCACCCGATCGCCATTCCAATCGTACCCAAACACAGATCTAACATACTAATGCCATCTAAGCATGCTATACATCATCACTAACCCATAATCATCGCTATAACATACATACATCATTTCGAACATAAAGCTGAAACTCGCGGTTTCTTTCAAAATGTTTACTTAGTATGCATAATAGCCCCAAATCAGTTGAAAATCAGTAAAAGAGGGGTTCTAGAAACTCACCTTGAGCAGCCTTTGAAGAACACTCTTCCAGTTCAAGACCCACTTCAATTCAGCTCTTTGAATCCCGAAAACAAACACAAACAACCGGAACTTCGGTCAAGAACTCAATACTCGGCTGAAACCAAGCTCAAATAAGAGAAGACTTACCTTTTACAGCTTCTTCTTCCTTTTTCTCTCTCTAGAACCGAGAGTCTCTCTCTCTCTTCTTCTTTTCAGCCGTGAAGAAGAATGAAGAAGAGAGAATGGGCAACCATGCCCCTTAAATCCTTAAAGTAAAAAGGTTTATACTATGTACACTTTTTCCCCCTTCATTTGTGCACAATTTCTATTACTTCCATTTACTTTTCTTTTCCTTCTGTTTGAATAGAAATTCAGGGTATTACAAGTCTACCCCCCTTAAAGAGGTTTCGTCCCCGAAACCTGTCGCTTCTCAAAGAGTTATGGGTAACACTGTCTCACCTCTTCTTTAATCTCGCATTTGAACTTAGATCCCTTTAGGCTTCACTGCACCCGCACAAGTGAAACCATCATCCTCCTTGGCCTATTCTCTTCTTCTTATTAGTAATGGTCACCAGTTGCTTCTCGTGGTTGGATACTTTGTCCATTCAGTGTTCTCTAGTAGCATGATCATATCCTCATCAGTTGAGCTCTTTCTTAGACGAGATGCATGGAACATCAGATAAATTCCACTTAACTCATCGGGTAGCTCCAGTCTATGTGTCACTTCTCCTACCTGAGCAACAACTAGGAATGACCCTCTACGCTTTAGTATTAGTTTTACTCGACTCCAAACCAAGCAATCCGCTTTCCTGGTCAAAGCCTTCCTCATACTTCATTGTCGTAGGTCGTCACCGAACTCTGGTTGTGCATGGTTGAGCAATCCATCTTCTTGCAACACTTGGGGTTTAAGTCGTAGATTACTGATCAACTCACCCGGAGATGCATGTCTACCTACCTATGTCTGTCTTGAACAGCTAGCAGGAACAAGCGCTCTCTCTCTGAATTCTATCGTGCAATCCTCTAGGGCATTAGTAACCTAGTAGACTTACTAATAACAATTCTTACATCGAAGGGCTCATCGATCTTCCTACCCCTAACATGCAACATCACAGAAGCTAGCGACAACAAAACTACTACTAGCGTCACAATTAAAGCATAGATGCAATAATCTAAACTTGCAAGAACGTACCTGACGTTACCTCAGAGTCTGACCTAGCCTCCTTCCGTTCATAGTGAAGGCTCTAGCCTTCACCCTCTGTTCTCCTTCCTCGTACTGGAGCTTCCTCCGATCTTCTTCACTCCCGAACCTTCCACCCTCAGCTTCTTGCAATCCCTGCTCATGTGACCTTCCTCACCATAGGAATAACACCTCCCCATACCGCAGTTCTTCGCCACATGTCCGGTCCTCCAACAACAGAAACAGACATTGCCCCCCAATCTACATTCCCCGGGGTGCCTGTGTCCACAATTGTCACACCTTTTCGACCCCGCACCAGTTATGACCACACGTTGATCATCCACTCGTGCACCTTTGCCACCTGGAGCGGCTCTGCCACATTCCGCTTCCCGTTCCATTCTTGATCACCCTCTCCTTTCTTGCTACTTTCAGTCACCATCACAGATCTTTCATCATACAATCTTCCCGCCAAATCAACCACCGACCTATACGTGGTCGGTCGGGCAGCGATCAAATGTCTACGGATATCCGCCGGCAAGCCCTGAATATACCTCTTGATCTTTCGTGAAAGAGGTGTCACCTGATCCGGCACTAGACATGCCATCTCGTTGAATTTAGCGGTATATTGCTGATGTGTCATCGTTCCCGCCTCCAGCTGCAAGAACTCTCTTTCAACCTTGTCCATCTCACGATGAGGACAGAACTCCTCAATCACCAGCCTCTTCAACTCCGGCCATCTCATCCTTCCGATAGCCCTGCGTCCCTCAACCTGGATGATATTGTCCCACCAACACAAGGCTAAGTCCACAAAAGAATGGGCAACAAACTTTACCTTCTGATCCTCCCGACACTCGCTAATATTCAATACCGCTTCCATCTCTCTCGCCTATCGGTGAGCAGTAGCAGCAGTGTCGTTTTCATCAAAAGTTGGGGGCTTGCATCGTTGAAACGCCCCATAGTTACAGCCTCGTGCCGCCTCCGGCGCAGGCTCTTCCTCTTCTTCCTCTTCGTCATCGAAGAAAACCGTTTCAGTCTCGGGTCGTCCTCTTTCACCCGAAGACCTACCCCTTTCCCGTCCATCCTCATCTCTAACAGCCTTTATAACTTCGGTCACCATAGACGGTAGGATCGTCTGCATAACCTGATGCACTTCCTCCATAACTGCCTCTCTCATCGAGGCCCTCTGATTAGCATTCTTATCACCACCCTCGTGATGAGGGGTCTCGAGTTCCTCATGGGCTACTCTTTCAGCCCTAGAACTTCCTCTTGTGACCCGTGGTTCAGCACCACGTCCACCACCGCCTCCACCTTGTGAAGCTTTCGAAGATCTACCACTAGCCATCTTCTAACACACTATAAGATTCAAACACTAACGCGGCCATTCAAGGTAACACTCGGTTTATGTCAAGTATAGTAAGTCCCTAATTACAGTGGCCAGTTGTGATTAGCCATTTACTTTACTCTTCATACCCCAAGCATCTCCTATCCTGACTTAATTAGTATCTAAATCTACACAAAAGCACACCAGCCACATAACATGCGCGCATAATGCCGGTTAACATTAACTTACATAAAACGTTTACATAAAACCTTTACCTACAGGCACGTAGCTACTAGGACTGGCATCCTTTTTCCTTTTAGTCCCATTCTCGGTTTAAGATTAGGTTTTTCAAAATATTTACCCAATTCACTTAAACTTTTGCTCTGATACCAACTTGTAAGGCCCCGTTCTCGGGCACCTCACAACTGGTCATTCATTGCACTTAAAACATTTTAAAAAATATATTTATTTTGCAGTGGAATTTAAAACTTTCATTAATAACTAAAACATGTCATTTACAACATTTTTTTTCATCTCAAAATACAAGACGTGTCAAAATACGGATGTCAGCCTCAAAATGCTCCCAGTAGCTTATGCATCCATGCCTACAACTCCTCAGCATCAACAAATACCTGCCAACTATCATGCATACAAAAGTCAGCGACGCTAAGTGAGTTCTAGTTTTATAATAAAACATACTTTTCTGTGTTAAAACCGTTCTTTACTTTATTTCAAAACATACTATACTTTACAATCATTCGTGATCATGCATCATACGTACATACAGATAATATCATTATTATCTTCATCATTATGTTCATTAACTTTCTTCGTTCAACATATTACATTATCGTTCACTTCTCTTTCTAGATCCGGTCAGAGTTTACCCTCTTCGTGGGACTCAGCCACGATTACTGAGGTCGAATGACAAGGATCCTGTTCTGTACATTATTACGATAATTCATTTACGTTCATTCATACATTCGTTCTTTCGTACATGATCTTTCGTTTATTACTCTTTATTACTCGAATCTTGTCTCGTGCAATATCCCCGACTCATGCTTGAAAGCTGATGCTGTGTCGGGGCCTGCTCACAAACCCCCAACTCATGTCCGAAGACTGACACAGCCCCGGGATACGCGACAGAGATCCCATACGAGTCAATCACATGGATTGAACTCTATCCGAGTCTGTTGTAACACAAAGTCGCTCACCTCATTATCTCGTCTCATGGGCAAAGACCTCTATCAAGTCTGTTGCGACACAGAGTCACTCACCTCATATCTATGCTTGGCTTTATGCCACACCCCCAAAGTTATACGTAACTCGAGTAACAACACCCCCACCAAAGTGGGTAACAACACCCCCACCGAAGTGTTAACACCCCCACCGAAGAGGGTAACACCCCCACCGAAATGGGTAACACCACTGAAGGTCAGTCTCATAGACTGGAACCTTTGCGTGCACACTTTAGGATTAGCTGAACCTCATGCAGTAGAGCTTAAGGCATTTAGAGCCGTGCACCTCTGTACATATTGCTTGCAAGCCTTCTATACTTTCTCTTTATTCATTAGTTCATGCATGCATTCATTCATTACGTTCCTCTTTTCATTATCTTCCACTTTACGTTACATAATATTTTCATTACATTAGTTAACGTTCAACGCAAAGCCAAGGGAAGACATACATACATAATAAGGAACATACATAAACATAAACATATACCATCACCATACAGGCAACATCATACATACATAACACACATCAAATATAAGCCATCACATCATAACCAGGCCTATCTTCCCATTTTACCCCTTAAAAACCACTTATAAATCTCAAGTCCAAATTAGGCGCATGGGACCTTCCAGGCGCATGGGACCTTCCAGGCGCATGAGCATAAAAGTTCTAAGTGTAAAACAATGTTAGGCAATCCTATGCTAAGGCATCAAATTGCACATAAGAAGGCATAGCATTATGTAGCATGCAAACTATATAATTTAAAAGATAGAATTATAATTCTATAAGGTTCATGCATACTATAGTTTTAACACCCGACTATTTTTATAAATCAATATATAAAGAATAAAAGCAAGAAAGGCAATAAAGTCCAAGTGGAGGGACTAAAAGTGTCCAAAAAGGACAAAACTTCAAAAGTTGGTGTAAAGGGAGTATGGCCGCCCACCCTCACCTCACTTCACCATTTGTCTCGATTTTAGAGAGAGAGCAGATAAAAACTCTCGGTTGAAGATAAGAAGAAGAAGAGAAGTCGAATTCAAGGTAAGAATACAAGGTTTTTATGCTTTTATGTCGGGTTTTATCCCGGTTATGTGTTTGTATGCTTATGGGTTGTGTTTGTGCTCGGGTGTGTGTGTGTGTTTTTGGTGTTGTTACTAGGTGTTTTGAACTCTTTGCAAACGGGTTAAAAGGAAGAACACCCAGTTGCACCAGGTGAGTTCTAGACCCGGTTTTACATGTTTTGAAACATATTTAGGCTGAAAACGTATTAAAATGACTTTTACAAAGTGTATGGAATACCCGTATGTAATGTGAATGTTGGATGTTAGTTCTGGATGGTTTATAGGCTACTCATGTTTAAAATAGCCACATTATGCTTAGAACCAATGGGTTTGATGATTTCCAGAAACATGTTTTACAGAATGCTCATGCGCCTAGATAAGCGTTCATACGTCTGAAAGTGCCTTAGAAAGAATTAAGTGTAAGCCATGCGCCTAAACAGTAACTCATGCGCCTAAAATTTACCTTAGAAATGTTTAAGTTCTGCTCATGCGCCTGAACAGTGGCTCATGCACCAAGAAATGTTAATTGGATGACTAGGGGTAGGGCCATGCGCCCCAATAGTGCCCATGCGCCTATGTAAGGCCCCGTTCCCGGGACGCTTACAGCTGGGTTCTCATCGCACACAAAACGTATAATTACATTTGTATTTCATAAATCGCAGCGGAAAACTAAAACAAACTTTCATTTCCATGTAAATGCTTTTGCAAGTTAATACAACATTCATTACAAAATAGCTTGTTGGCATTACAATGCAAAAACATTAATCAAAAGAATGCCATCCCCAAAAGAGCTGAGTAGTCGCCCGTGCCATCCTCAGCAAACATTACCTGCCAACTGGAAACACATCAAAGTCAGCGTTGCCGAGTGAGTTCTAGTTTTATAAATACAACATACTTTGCTTCCATATAAAACCATTCGTTACTTTTACATGATCACACATCGTACGTACACATAGATAATATCATTATTATCTTCTTCATTCATTCATTCGTTCATTATGACTTTACTTGCGCATCGGACATCATCCTTACCAATACCATGTGCTACACCCCGGTTAGTCGTAGCTACCGGGCCGAAGTCAACAATGAACAGCTAAACGTATGCCACGGTACTAGGAGTAACCATCAGTCTTAGCTACTGGGCCGAAGTCAACAAATGAACAGCTAAACGTATGCCACAGTACTAGGGTGAGCGGTAGAGGTTCTACATTAAGAGCCAATCACAAAGAAGGACCCGTCATCCGATGCATGCAAGACGTTTCATTCGTTCATTAATACTTCGTTCATCATCATGTTCCTCTTTCATTATCTTTCACTTTACGTTACATAATACTTCATTTATTCATTAACATGACACATAAGGCCACAAGAAAGATAACATACATCATATTAGAACGTAGCACACACAGTCATCATTATCATCATACAGGGCAACACTACATACATAGCGTACATAAACTTGCAATACCATCATCATCCTCATCATGCCCTACATGCTTTCTAAGACCTCAAGCGTCATCTTACAAACTCTTATGGGAACCTTTACATCAAAACTTACATCTGCACTTTCCCCCGAAAGTCAGAAGTCAATCTACACCTTCCTCGGGTACAACAGCCCTATTCGGGCGTATGGACACCCTTAAGTCGCATTGCCTCCATGCGACTGAACATCATGCGAATGAACTAATACGGATGAACACCTATGCGAATGAACATCCAGTCGTGCGAATGGACAATGCGGATAACACCTATGCGAATGAACATCCAGTCATGCGAATGGACAACGGATGAACACCTATGCGAATGAACATCCACTCGTGCGAATGGACAATGCGTGAACACCTATGCGACTGGACCTTCAGTCGTGCGAATGGACCTTCAGTCGCGCGAATGGACCTTCAGTCGTGCCAATGGACCTTCAGTCGTGCGAATGGACCTCAATCGCACCCTAATCGGCCGTATGGCCTCCATTCAGCCTCCAGTCGGTCGCCTAACCCTAACTGATGCAGAATGCAGTTCATCCCGACTGCAGCCGAGGGTTTTCGGCCTCCAAACTCATCTAAACCCATTTTAAGCCTAAATCGACCACCCTAAACCTTAGGGATGCATACCATAACATTAATCAAGCACAACCAAGCAAGAAATCAAGCCCCAAACGGGTCCTACGCATACATACACGCATACATACGGGTTTTCACCCAAAAACGCGAAAAAGGGTTTTCAGATGTGTTCCAGCCCCAGAATCATTCAAAAACATGTAAACGAGGGGTCCTAGAACTCACCTAAACGAGCACAACGACAAGAGCTTTGATTTGGCTTGCTTCACGACGATTTTGGCGACCCGAACCGACCCGAACCAACACTTTTCCTCTTTTTCTCTCTTCTCCTCTCTAAGAACCTGAAATGTGGGGTGTGTGGGGAGAGTGGGCTGCCCTCTCCCTACTAATCACCACATTTCCCAACTTTTCTTCGTTGGCGAGTTTGGTCCCTCGACTTTTGGACTTTATTTTCTTTTGTTTCTCTCACCGGCTTCAAAATAATAAATATTCGGGTGTTACAAGTCCACCCCCCTTAAATAGGTTTCGTCCCCGAAACCTGTTATTCGTCGAACAAACGTGGGTAATGCTGTCTCATTTCTTCCTCAGTCTCCCACGTTGACTCGGATCCCTTCCTGTGCTTCCACTGTACACGCACAAGAGGAACCACTTTATTCCTTAGCCTTTTCTACTTTCGGTCGATGATTGCCACTGGTTGCTCCACATAATTGAGCCGTTCATCTACTTCGATATCTTCCAATGGGACAACCATATCTTCATCTACTAAGCACTTCCTTAGATGAGATACATGGAATGTCGGGTGAATCCCACTGAACTCATCTGGCAACTCCAATCTATAGGCCACCTCCCCTACTCGAGCAATGATTCGGAAAGGGCCTATATATCTTGGGCTCAACTTGCCCCACTTTCTGAATCTGATAATACCCTTCCAAGGTGAGACCTTCAACATAACCAGTCACCCACCTAGAACTCAATTGGCCTACGTCGCTTATCGGCATACGACTTCTGCCTATCTTTGGCTGCCTTCATGAAGGCTTTAATCTTTTCAAGCTTCTCTGTCGTAGCCTCGATTACCTCACGCGCTCCCCAATTCCTTCTGACCAATATCACCCCAACAAACGGGTGTTCTGCATCTCCTACCGTATAGCATCTCATATGGCGGCATACCAATGCTGGCATGATAGTTGTTGTTGTAGGAGAATTCGCTAACGGCAGGTGGTCATCCCAACCTCCACCAAAATCGATCACACATGCCCGGAGCATGTCTTCCAGTGTCTGAATGGTTCTTTCTGACTGACCATCGGTTTGGGGATGATAAGCCGTGCTAATATGTAACCTCGTCCCCATAGCGTCGTGGAATTTCTTCCAAAATTTAGATGTAAACCGAGTGTCGCGATCAGACACAATAGACACCGGCACACCATGACGAGCTACAATTTCCTTGATGAACAGATCAGCCAACCTCTCAGATGAATACGTCTCGCGGATCGGTAGAAAATGAGCGCTCTTCGTCAGACGATCAACTATCACCCATATGGCATCATACCCTTTCGGAGTACGTGGCAGCTTCATAATGAAGTCCATGGTGATGTGTTCCCACTTCCATTCCGGTATATCCAAAGTTGGATCTTCCCATACGGCTTTTGATGCTCTGCCTTCACTTGTAAGCAAGTAAGGCACTTACTCACATACTCCACGACGTCACGCTTCATACCCGGCCACCAATAATCTTTCTTCATGTCATGGTACATTTTTGTGGCACCAGGATGGATGGAGTATCGAGTCTTGTGGGCTTCATCTATTATCTTCACCCGTAGATCCCCAAAACGAGGAATCCACACACGACCGAATCGAGTTCTAACACCGAGTGTGTTTTCACCCAATTCCCCAACCAGACCTCTCATTCTTTCCGAGTTAAGGTGATCTTCTTTCAATGCCTCATCTTGAAACTCCTTACTTGCTTCATCACATCGGAGGTCATGATTAATTGATAAGCTTTCACCCTAATCGGTTCGGGCTTTTCCTTTCGGCTAAGGGCATCCGCCACCACATTAGCTTTGCCTGGATGGTAATGGATCTCACAATCATAATCCTTTATAAGCTCCAACCATCTCCTCTGCCTCATGTTCAGATCCTTTTGCTCGAAGAAGTACTTCAAGCTCTTATGGTCGGTGAATATGGTGCACTTCGTCCCGTAGAGATAGTGCCTCCAAATCTTTAGTGCAAAGACCACGGCTGCTAGCTCCAACTCATGAGTGGGATAATTAACCTCATGAACTTTTAACTGTCGGGATGTGTAGGCTATAACCTTCCCTCTCTGCATTAACACACACCCCAACCCTGAGTAGGAAGCATCAGAATAAACCACCAGATCTTCACTTCCATCGGGTAATGACAGAACAGGAGCTTGAGTCAGTCTTGCCTTCAGCTCTTCGAACGCCTTCTCTTGAGCTTGACCCCATACAAATTCACATCCTTTCGGGTCAACTTAGTTAGTGGAGAAGCAATCTTAGAGAAGTCTTGGATGAATCTTCTATAGTAGCCCGCCAAGCCCAAGAAACTACGGATCTCGGATGGCGTCTTTGGTGACCTCCATTGCATAACCGCCTCCACCTTCGCCGGGTCCACCATAATCCCATCAGGATTCACCACATGACCCAAAAACTGAACTTCGCGCAACCAAAATGCGCACTTGGAGAATTTAGCATACAATTTCTCCCTTCTCAACGTCTCTAGAACCTCTCAAATGTGACCGGCATGCTCTACTTCGCCCTTGAGTAAATCAGGATATCATCAATAAACACAATCACTAATTTATCTAGCATCGGTCGACACACACGGTTCATCAATCCATAAAAGCAGCTGGCGCGTTGGTCAACCAAACGACATGACAAGAAACTCGTAATGACCATAGCGTGTGCGGAAAGCTGTTTTAGGGATATCTTGTTCCTTTACCTTCAACTGATGATAGCCAGACCGAAGATCTATTCTTGAAAACCAACTGGCACCCTGAAGCTGATCGAACAAATCATCTATTCTCGGTAAGGGGTATCGGTTCTTCACGTCAACTTGTTCAGCTCGCGGTAGTCAATGCACATCCTCATACTACCATCCTTCTTCTTTACAAACAGGACCGAAGCACCCAAGAAGAGATACTCGGTCTAATGAACCTTTATCAAGCAGCTCTCGCAACTGCTCCATCAACTCTTTCATCTCGGTTGGAGCCAACCGATATGGTGCCTTGGCAACAGGTTGGGCACCCGGTATCAGATGAATCTGAAATTCAATCTCTCTGTCAGGTGGCACTCCTGATAAGTCTTCTGGGAACACGTCTGGAAAGTCACACACAACGGTACATCGGCTAGTTGTGGTGTTGGTGTATCCACATCTTTTACATAGGCCAAGTAAGCACTACATCCACGCCTCATACACTTTCCCGCCACTGCCATTGAGATCACCTTCGGGATCGTAGTAACCCGATCACCATAAACCGTTACCAAACTTCCGTCAGGCGCTATTAACCGAACCATCTTCTTGCGACACACAATGTTCGCCTCGAAGTCCGCCAACCAATCCATCCCAAGAACCAAATAGAAACCACCCAAGGTCATCACGAACGGTCTAACTGGAAACTTATGACCTTCAAGTTCCACATCACAATTCTCTATCATCTCAAAAATCCTGGTAGACTTACCTATGGCAGTTTCTACATCAAAGGGCGCATCAACACGTTTGCTACTAACAGGCAGCTTAGCACAGAAAGCAGCAGAAATAAAACTCCTACTAGCACCAGAATCAAATAACACAGAAGCTAAAGTCTGGTTCACTAGAAACGTACCGGACACAACGTCAGGGTCCGTCCTAGCCTCCTCCTGTGTCATGGTGAACGCTCTGGCGCTCGCCCTCGGCCCATCACTTCCCGTCTTCTTCACCCCTGAACCCTCAGTCCTCGACTTCTTACAATCTCTGCTCATATGACCAGTTTCCCCACAATTAAAACATTTGCCCGACAGGCAATCCTTCGCCATATGCCCTGTCTTACCCACTTGAAGCACAAGTTTGACCCAAACCTACATTCCCCGCCGTGCTCCCTTCCACACTTGCCACACCTTTTCGACCCCGCACTTGATGAGACCACACGGGTTCATCCACCCGTGCCTTTTTGTTACCCATCGAGGCAACACCCCGACCAACCGTTCCCGTTCCAGTTCCGATCACCACCACCCTTCTTACTTGCTTCAGTCACCACCACCTCCCGCTCGTCATACAGCCTCCCTGCCAAATCAACCGCCGACCTAAACGTGCTTGGCCAGGCGGCGATCATATGCCGGCGAACATCCACGGTAAACCCTGAATGTACCTCTTGATTTTCCGAGACAGGGGCGTCACCTGATCAGGCACGAGCCGTGCCATTTCATTAAACCTGGTGGTATACAGCTGGTGTGTCATGGTTCCAGCCTCCAACTGCAGAAACTCTCCCTTTCTTCCTTATCCATTTCCCTATGAGGGCAGAACCCTCAATCACCATCTTCTTCAACTCAGGCCATTTCATTCTCCCGATTGCCGATGCCCGATTACCCTCTGCTTGGACAATGTTGTCCCACCAACATAGTGAGAGTCTACAAAAGAATGAGTGGCAAACTTCACCTTTGATCTCCCGACACTCACTGATGTCGAGAACGCCTCCATCCTCTCACCCATCGGTGAGCAGCAGCGGTAACATTGCCAACCATCAAAAGTAGGGGGATTACATCTCATAAATGCCCCGTAGTTACATCCTCGCACTGCCTCTGGCACAGGCTTCTTCTTCCTCTTCATCATCAGATAGAACCGTTTCGGTTGGGTTGTTCCCGTTCTCCAGAGGATCTTTTCTTTCTTTTCTTTCCCCTTCTCGTACAGCCTTAATAACTTCAGTCACCACAGACGGTAAGATTGTCTGCATGACCTGATGGACTTCTTCTACAACAACCTCCTTTACTAAGGCTCTCAGATTGGCGCTTCCGTCGCCACCCTCCGGATGAGGGGTCTCTGGTTCTTCATGAACCACCCTCTCAACTGAGGTCTCCCTCTCTTGGGTCGCGGTTCAACACCGTGACCTCCACCCCTAGAAGCTTTCGAAGATCTACCTTCGGCCATCACACGCACACTGAAAGATTCAAACACCAACACGGTCATTCAAGGGAACAGCTCAGTTTATGTCAAGTATAGTAAGTCCCTAATTACAGTGGCCAGTTGTGATTAGCCACTTACTTTACACTTCATACCCCAAGTATTACCTGTCCTGACTACATCAGTATTTAAATCTACATACAACACATAACACATACCATGCGCACATAAAACGGTTAACTTTACGGAAATACCGATGGCACGCAGCTACTCAGATTGGCATCCCATTCCCTTTTCGTCCCATTCTCAGTTTAAGATTAGGTTTATTTTGAAAATTTACCCATTTCACTTAAACTTTGGCTCTGATACCAACTTGTAAGGCCCCGTTCCCGGGACGCTTACAGCTGGGTTCTCATCGCACACAAAACGTATAATTACATTTGTATTTCATAAATCGCAGCGGAAAACTAAAACAAACTTTCATTTCCATGTAAATGCTTTTGCAAGTTAATACAACATTCATTACAAAATAGCTTGTTGGCATTACAATGCAAAAACATTAATCAAAAGAATGCCATCCCAAAAGAGCTGAGTAGTCGCCCGTGCCATCCTCAGCAAACATTACCTGCCAACTGGAAACACATCAAAGTCAGCGTTGCCGAGTGAGTTCTAGTTTATAAATACAACATACTTTGCTTCCATATAAAACCATTTGTTAATTTTACATGATCACACATCGTACGTACACATAGATAATATCCATTATCTTCTTCATTCATTCATTCGTTCATTATGACTTTACTTGCGCATCGAACATCATCCTTACCAATACCATGTGCTACACCCCGGTTAGTCGTAGCTACCGGGCCGAAGTCAACAAATGAACAGCTAAACGTATGCCACGGTACTAGGAGTAACCATCAGTCTTAGCTACTGGGCCGAAGTCAACAAATGAACAGCTAAACGTATACCACAGTACTAGGGGTGAGCGGTAGAGGTTCTACATTAAGAGCCAATCACAAAGAAGGACCCGTCATCCGATGCATGCAAGACGTTTCATTGTTCATTAATACTTCGTTCATCATCATGTTTCTCTTTCATTATCTTTCACTTTACGTTACATAATACTTCATTTATTCATTAACATGACACATAGGCCACAAGAAAGATAACATACATCATATTAGGAAAGTAGCACACACAGTCATCATTATCATCATACAGGGCAACACCATACATACATAGCGTACATAAACTTGCAATACCATCATCATCCTCATCATGCCCTACATGCTTTCTAATACCTCAAGCGTCATCTTACAAACTCTTTGGAACCTTTACATCAAAACTTACATCTGCACTTTCCCCCGAAAGTCAGAAGTCAATCTACACTTCCTCGGGTACAACAGCCCTATTCGGGCGTATGGACACCCTTAAGTCGCATTGCCTCCATGCGACTGAACATCATGCGAATGAACTAATACGGATGAACACCTATGCGAATGAACATCCAGTCGTGCGAATGGACAATGCGGATGAACACCTATGCGAATGAACATCCAGTCATGCGAATGGACAATACGGATGAACACCTATGCGAATGAACATCCACTCGTGCGAATGGACAATGCGGATGAACACCTATGCGACTGGACCTTCAGTCGTGCGAATGGACCTTCAGTCGCGCGAATGGACCTTCAGTCGTGCCAATGGACCTCAATCACACCCTAATCGGCCGTATGGCCTCCATTCAGCCTCCAGTCGGTCGCCTAACCCTAACTGATGTAGAATGCAGTTCATCCCGACTGCAGCCGAGGGTTTTCGGCCTCCAAACTCATCTACACCCATTTTAAGCCTAAATCAACCACCCTAAACCTTAGGGATGCATACCATAACATTATCAAGCACAACCAAGCAAGAAATCAAGCCCCAAACGGGTCCTATGCATACATACACGCATACATACGGGTTTTCACCCAAAAACGTGAAAAAGGGTTTTCAGATGTGTTCCAGCCCCAGAATCATTCAAAAACATGTAAACGAGGGGTCCTAGAACTCACCTAAACGAGCACAACGACAAGAGCTTTGATTTGGCTTGCTTCACGATGATTTTGGCGACCCGAACCGACCCGAACCAACACTTTTCCTCTTTTCTCTCTTCTCCTCTCTAAGAACCTGAAATGTGGGGTGTGTGGGGAGAGTGGGCTGCCCTCTCCCTACTAATATCACCACATTTCCCAACTTTTCTTCGTTGGCGAGTTTGGTCCCTCGACTTTTGGACTTTATTTTCTTTTCTTTCTTCAGCGGCTTCAAAATAATAAATATTCGGGTGTTACAGTCTAAGTGTTCATGCGCCAGAATAGTGCCCATGTGCCCAAGTAGCCCATGCGCCTAAGTGTTCATGCGTCCGAATAGTACCCATGCGCTTAGATGGGCTGGAATTTACTAAGTGTTCAGACGTCTAGAAGTCCCCATGCGCCTGAAAGTGGCCATGCGCCTAAGTGTTCCCCATGCGCTGAATAGTGTCCATGCGCCTACATAGTGCTCATGCGCCTAGGACTTAGAATATTTTTCTGATTTTGGGGAAAATGTGTAAAGTAGGCTTTAACTTGGGAGATTCCTGGGGGACTATAAGTGACTTTTGGGGTCATAAATAGTATGATGGGCATGTTATGGATGATGATGATGATGATGATGATGTTGCATGATTATGCATGATGAATGTTATGTATGTATGATGCCCTGTGATGATGTATGTATGGTATGTTATGTTATGTTCCTATGATGATGAATGTTTATCTTTCCATGGCTTTACGTGTTATGTTAATGAATGAATCGAAAGTATTATGTAACGTAAAGTGAAAGATAATGAAAGAGGAACATGATGAATGAATGCATGCATTAACGAATGAATGAACGTAAAAAGTCTTGCAAGCAAACGTATGGAGGTTCACACCCAATGAAGGGTGTTAGCTCAACTTTGTGCGGGTTAGCTACCCCAGAAGGATGCACACTGGGGTCCATCCTTGTGATTGGCCACACGTATGGGATCTTGCCGCTTGCCCCAGGTACTGGAGTCAGCTTCGTGCATAATGTTCGGGGTCTATGAAAGACCTCAGGCCCAGTAACCAGCTTCGTGCACAATGTTAGGGGTATAGCCTATGGCATTGATCCGAAATAAAACAAAAAGATGAACGGTGAATGTACTTGCCTCAGGTACTGGAGTCAGCTTCGTGCACAATGTTCGGGGTCTATGATAGACCTCAGGCCCAGTAACCAGCTTCGTGCATAATGTTCGGGGTATTGTACATGTCACAAGATGTAATGAATGAATGATGGCTAACGAACATAATGTAAGATAATAATGATATTATCTGTATGTACGTATGATGTATGATCACGAACGAATGAAACATATAATATGGGCTTTGAAAAGAAATAAATAATGATTTTACGTATGTTTTATTATAAAATTAGAACTCACTCAGCAACGCTGACTTTTATACGTTTCAGTTGGCAGGTAAACGTTGTTGGGATGGCACGAGGCGGCTGCTCAGCTTTTTTAGATGGCATCCATTTAATTAAGGCTTTTGTGATGTAATACAATGATATAATTTTTTAACCGACAAATGATGCATTATTTTGCAAAAGTTTTTAGGATGAAATGAAATGCCACTTGTTTTATGTTTTTCGCTGCAATGTTTTGATGAATAAATGTAAAGTATATGTTTTACGTGCGATGAATCACCAGCTGTAAGCGTCCCGGGAACGGGGTCTACAATAGTCTAGGTCACCATTTCTAATAACCTAAATCCCTATAGTTATGGGCTCTGATACCAATCTGTCACACCCCAACCTTGACGGCGGAAATGTTGAGGAGTGAGAGTTAAGATCGTTCACAGCCACATAACGCTATTATTAAATCCAAATATATTATTCATAAGTTTGAAAGGTACATTACAAGCATAAGTCTCAAATAAGAAAACATAATAAGAAAAATAACAAACTCATTCATTAAATTAACTAGGTCCATTCCTAGGTGTGAACAACTTCAAAAATGGCGATCAAGCTTGAGTATTTCCTGAAACATGTTAAAAATAAAAGGTCAACATAATGTTGGTGAGATTTCCATAGTTTTCAATACATAAGTATATAAAAGATGTCAATTCATGTTGTAAGTTAGAGAACAAAGTAAACTAGGGATGTAAGACCGAATGCACAATCAAACATCGACAAAGTTTTACAAGTCTCAAACGTTTACAAGTATAAACGATTAGCTAAGTGTACTTGAATCAACCAAGCAGGCTTGTCTGGCCCATAGATCTATGATTTCGCTAGGCTAGCAATAGTTAATGATTGTATATATATTCGATATTACATGGTAGCCACAAAGTTCAACTAACCACAACATACAGGTAAAGTTTCTATAAGTTTACAAGAATCAAACGTGTTTACAAGTGCAAAGTTTGTAACATGTTTCACCCCAAAAGTGTAAAAATATAAAAAGGAGTATAGAAATACTCACATGGAAAAAAATAAGTATAAGAGTGATGATAATAGATTAAACGAGGCTCCAACGATTTCTTTTACAAGTTACCTAAACGTATTGATTCCAAAATGAGGTTCAATAATAAGATTAGCGATTAGACGTGAACTAGGGTTTCAATTGGAATTTGGGGGTTTTTAATCAAGTAAAATAAAATAAAGCAATCGTTTAGGTTTTGGTTCAATAACGTTGAAGTCAATCAATTAAATATAAGAATGATAGTGAATGATTCAATAATTTAATTTATTGAATTAACATGATGTGTGAAAAGAAATAATTAATATAATAATTAATTATTTCAAAATTGATAAAGGTACTTAATTGAATATATATTTAGATGGATTTAAAATTATAATCATTGAAATCATTTTATAAAGTTTTTGAACCTTTAAATGATTTTTATAATATCCAAAACTTCAAAATAAGAATAAAGAATAATAGAAAATTATATTGTTTTATTAGTTTCGAGGGCGTAAAAAAAGTTAAAGAATAAATTTATTAGCTAATTATGATATAACATTTATAGCATTTAAATTACATGAAAGAATTAATAATGTTTTATAACTCTTGTTATTCTTAAAATAATAAATAAGTAAATATAAAACCATAAGTTTTAAAACCTTTAAATTTTAATTTAATAATTTCTGAAACTTTTTAGTTAAAGATATAATTTTTATTTTGAAGATAATAATTTTCTTAATTATAAAATATTAACAAAACTAATTAAAAACAAAAATGGTGGAGGCCCGGTTCGAACCCAGGACCTCTTGGTCATAATCTAAGCAAATTACCAGTGGGGCTATAAGCCAATCTGGGTGAAAGCCCCATTACAATGTTTAAATGTGTTGATTTCAAAATCCCTCAATTCACAAGAACCCTAGAATCGATTTGAATCAAATTGAACACGAATTTGAAGTTTATAACGAAATCCAACTTAGGGCTTTTGTTCCCTAGATGAAATCGAGTGTGTGGGTGTGTGTAATTACCAGGATGATGTCGATTGTGTTGATAAAAGATGAAACAAGGCCGCGGTTAATTGAGGAATCAATTTGGGGGATTTAGATTCTAATACTCCGAATTAGTAAGTGTAGAAGCTTCTGAGAGCGATAAGGATCGATAGACATCAAACAATTGAAATCAGATTACATAGAAATGGTCTCTCAAACGAATTACAGGTCGCGGTTGAAGATGATGGTCGTATGCGATGTGTGTATATGTTTCAGATGAAATTGGGAGTTCCAATAGTTTTAAGAGTATTGAAATGACGATTTACCCTCGGTTTAGGCATGATTCGATCAGTTTCAGGTTGGATGAGTTCAATGCCTTGAATTGATGTTCGGTTTCGCAAACACACTCATAACAGTCTGAAAAGATCAATTGAAACATCACCTAAGTTCGAAACAACTTAAGGAACGGTTTCAGTGGGTTTAATTGGGAATTAACCAATGGATAACGGGTAGTTTTGATCACCGGAGCTCGCTGACCCGGTGGCCGGAGATGGGTCGACGGGAAGGGGAACGGGGAGGGAGGTTTGGGTTGTTTTTAATCAATTGAGAATTTCAGTCCCTGTGGTTTTGAAAGTTTTTATTTTATACACAAAACCTTTTTATTAAGTTTCAAAAATTACAATTTAAACCTTAAACTTATAAAAACAAATTTAACTAATAACTCAAATTAAATGTTTATTAATCTTTTTTTTATTTAACTTTCCTAAAACTTGTAAACTTTGTGATTATTTATAAAAGTTCATGACTACTAATAAAACTTTATAATCTTATTAAAATTATTTTATAACTTGATAAATATTATTAAAACTTTTTCCATTTAGTTTTTTATCATAACATGATTAATAAGAATTTATAATATTATGAAAAGATTATTTCTAATAAATTATTACAAGTGTTTTAGATTATGAATAGTTCATAATAATAAATTGCACATTTAATGTATTTGATCTATTAAAATTATTATAATTTTATAATAAAACTTAGAAATTGGATTTAACTTGATAAAAATAGCGGATGTTACACACAACATCCGAATAAAGTATGCAAGTTAAAGAAATCTATCTATGGATTGAAACAAGCATCTAGAAGTTGAAATCACCGCTTTGATGAAGTAGTCAAGAAATTTGGATTCATCAAAAATGCGGATGAGGCTTGTGTGTATAATAAGGCTAGTGGGAGCACCATTACCTTCTTGGTATTGTATGTTGATGGCATACTATTGTTTGGAAATGACCTTCCAACCATGGAAGGTGTAAAAACATGGCTTGAAACTTGTTTTTCCATCAAAGATCTTGTAACACCCGATTATTCTATTAAAGTAAATAAAAGAAGGAAACATCAATAAACCCAAGTTGAGGGTTAAAAATGTAAAAGGGGACAAAAGTACAAAAAGTTGGTGTAAAGGTGGGCATGGCCGCCCACCCTCTCTTCACATCACCTTTTCAATCGGATTAGAGAGAGAGGGGGCGGAAAACTTTTGGGTTGAAGAAGAAGAAGAAGAGGCTGAATTCAAGGTAAGAATTCATGGGTTTTTAAGTGTTTGTGTTGGGTTTTGTCTTAGTTATGTGCTTATGTGTTTGTGTGTGTTCGTGTGTGTGTTTGGTGGCTTCTAGGTGTTTGAACTCATTTGCATACGGGTTAGAAGGAAGATACACCCAAAGTTGCACCAGGTGAGTTTCTAGACCCCGGTTTTACTTGTTTTAAACTCTTTGGGTCTGAAATGTATTTAAACGATTTTACAATGTTCATGTATGTATACCGTATGTATTATGCATGTTTGATGATGTTCCTTAGGTGTTATTATGTTGTTCATGCTTAGAATGACCTTGGTAAGCTTAGAACAAATAGGCTTGATGTTTGGGTTTGAAAATATCCTAGAAACATGTTGAGCAGAAGGTTCATGCGCCTGGAAATGCCTTAGAAATGTGTAAGTGTAACTCATGCGCCTGAACAGTGGTTCATGCGCCTGAACAGTGGTTCATGCGCCTAGAATTTGTAATCGGACTACTAAGTGTCGGGCCATGCGCTCCGATAGTGTTCATGTGTCCGGATGGCCATGCGCATAAGTGTTCATGTGTCCAAATGGCCATGCGCCTAAGTGTCCATGCGTCCGAATGGACCATATGCCCGAATAGTTCATACGCCTGAATGGTTCATGCGCCTAAGTGTTAAAGCGGTTAAGTGTTGACTAATGCGCCTGCATAGTGATGAAACGCCCAAACAGGACTCATGCGCCCAAATAGTATTGGTGCGCCTAAACACTTAGAATTTATTACGAAAATTTTGGGAGTCTGTGATATTAAGGTTTTGACCAAGGTTTGACTAGGACTTATAATGCTTAGTTATATGCATGATTATGATTGTTTTATGATTGTTCCGTATTATTATTATTATTACTATTAGTGTATGACTTTACGTGGTGTGTTTATTATCGTAACGTAAAGTATTACTAATAATAATAAAGTGAAAGAGCAACGAAGAAGAGAAGTGGAACTTAAATAAATGTTAACAAGTCTTGCAAGCTTATAGGAGGTGCACGACCATGTTGTCGTTAGCTCAACTGCGATGCGGTTAGCTACCCTATTATGCACACGGGGCCAGTCAATTGAGATTGGCGGACCTTTGCAGCATACCCTAGATGACTGGGTCGGCCTTGTATACAGTAATCAGTACCAGAGGGCCCAGCACCAGTTTCCCCCGCGCATATAGTTTAGGGTATTGCTCATTGGTCCACATAGACAGTAAAAGATAAAGATAAAAGAGTATAGAATAAAGAAGGCATACAGTAAAGAGAAGAAGCATTATCTGGTTGTATAGTTAATGCGTGCTCATGTATAAAGAGATGAAATTTCATAAAAAGAGTATTTTCATATGTATACCTTACAGAAAGCATTTTATTACTTTTAAAACTAGAACTCACTCAACAAGGCTGAGTTTTATACATTTTCAGTTGGCAGGTAAACATTGCTGAGGATGGCACGAGGGTGAAGCTACTCGGCAGGAAAAGACTAACATTCATTCATACCTATTATTGGTATTGTTTTGTAATGCAGTTAAACAAATCTTTTGTATTCGGTTAAATAATAATGTATTGCTCAACAACAGTGTTTTAATGAAATGAATGGTTTTTGGTAAAATAATTCCGCTGCTTAAGCTTGTAAATTTATAATGTTTAATGTATTTAATGCTGTGAATGCCCAACTATGAGGTCTCCGGGAATGGGGCCTTACAGATCTTGGTGAAGCTGCCTACATTTTAGAAATAAAGATCTATAGGGATAGATCAAGGCGGTTAATAGGTTTAAACCAAAGTGCATACATTGACAAAATCTTGAAAAGGTTCAAGATGGAAAACTCTAAGAAAGGTTGGGTGCCTATTCAAAGAGGAACAATATTGAGTTCATCTCAATGTCCAAGCTCAAAGGATAAGCAAGAGAAAATGAAAGGAATCCCATATGCATTGGCTATAGGATCCAGCATGTATGTAATGATATGCACTAGACCGGACGTGTCATGTGCTTTAAGCGTGACGAGTAGATACCAACAGGACCCAGGTAATAGTCATTGGATGGCGGTTAAGAGTATATTGAAATACCTTAGGAGAACTAAGGATATGTTTCTAATATATGGGTCTGGTGAGGAGGAACTCATTGTAAAAGGTTACACAAATATGAGTTTCAAACTGATCGAGATGATTCTCGATCATAATCGGGGTATGTCTTCATTATGAATGGAGGAGCAGTCTCATGGAAGAGCTCAAAACAGGATGTAGTAGCATTGTCCACTACAGAATCAGAATACATCGACGCATCACTGGCAGCACAAGAAGCTGCATGGTTAAAGAAATTCATTGTTAATCTAGGGGTGGTCTCTTCCATTCAAGGCCTCCTAGAGATCTTTTGTGATAACAAAGGTGTGATTGCTCAAATCAAGAAACTTAGTGGACATCAAAAGACAAGGCACATTAAGCGGAGATTCAACTACATAAGGGATGAAGTTAATAAGGGAAAGATATGTATTCGTAAAGTTCATACCGACCAAAACATTGCAGATCCACTCACGAAGCTCCTCGAAAGGCCAAAGCATGAGACCCATACCTATGCCTTAGGACTTTGATATTCTAGTGATTGGATTTTATTTGTTTAGTTTTAATATCGGTACAATTATTATTTTAACTCTTTCATGTGTTTATGGCATTTTGAGTTATGTTCCATTTTAGCATGTTTAAATCCATGAATAGATTAACTATTCTAAATGTCTGTAGTCGATCATACTTGTGGGAACAAATATAAATGTAAGACTATTATGAACTTGTATTGGTGGATATTCATAAGGTATGAATATAGAGCAAAGAGTTGCTACCAATTTTCATAGGTATTTGTGAGATACAAATATTGGACTGACCCGCTCTCAAATATTACTAAATGGAATCTTCATGATTGATCATAAGTAAATTTGAGTAAAGGCGAACATCATAGTATCCTCCGATCTAAGATACATATTGGGTCTTGATATTCACCAAGTATCATACTTTGACTTAATTCTTCACTGCTCTGAAACATAAGGTTACGATAAAGTGCAATACAAGGTGATTATGAGAGACGTATGTAGTCAAAAGGGAATTTGTACCTCTTATTCTTTGAGAGTAAGATTTCTAAGGCATGCTAAGTTAAAGCAACAAAGAATGATCACTCTGTGTCTCTGGATTTAACATGACATCTGCAACAAAAGGATAAATGATAGATTCACCTAAATCATTTCAAGTGAGGTACTTGAAGAAGATGAAGTTATTGAATGGCACCTCACCATACGTATTAGGGGTAGTAAACCGTTGTTAGGCGGTATTTGCTACTTGCATCAATCTTCTATGTATCTTATGCAAGTTGGAGAGTGTTGGACTCAATCTGCCCAAACACATATTAAATTGATGTGGCTAGTACGTCATGATCCAAGTCGGGTCATACTCAATAACTAGCTAGACAAACACCAAAAATATTCATTTTATAATATGATCATATAAATAAATGTTAACACTTAAATTATTTAGAAATTGGATTTCTAAATATTTGCACTTATAAAGTAAATGTATTATATGGATAATTTATATTCAAAAAAGTATTCTATATTATTACTTAAATGGTTGAATAATAATGTATATTGGCTTTTAATATGTTGTGTTATATCAACTATTTATGTGTGTGATACAATTAAAATTAAAACAAAACAAAAGAAATTAATTTGGGTGGGTACAAGACCAAAAGAGGTCGTCCCTTTGTGGTCTCCTTCTCTCCTTCATTATTTTGTTTATGGTTTCTATAACATGCATTAAAGACAATTGGATATGGAGAAGAGTGTACAACATTAAATGTTCTAAACTCCATCATTTCTAGAATACACACACACAAAACAAAATGCAGAATGTTTTTCTCTCTTCCTACTCTCCATTTTCGGCCAAAGAAGAAGAAAAAGAGAAAGTTCATTCAAGTGTTGAAAAATCCTAACAAGAAGGGTGTTTTCTTGGAGCTTGGAGGGTATACAAGCTTGAGGTCTTCTCCTTTGAATGCTTACCATTCGTTTTATTTTATCTTCTTCATTCTTTCATCTCTTGAAAGGTTGTATTCTCAACACTCTATGGTTTGTTGTTTACAAGCATTTTATATCTTATATGGATCCTTGGCTTGGGTTAGTTTATAAATAAGTTTTATATTCATCTAAATAACAAGATTTAAATCATTTTATTCCGCTACATTTTTCATATAAATAGGTTTATATGACTTTGATAATCTTGTTAAAACCCAACACAGCTAACTCCTAAGTTCCATTTCCCATAATTGAATCCATTTTATCATTGATTGCTTCCTTTCATAGAGGGGCATCTCTCGATGACATGCCTTCATTGTACATTTTTGGATCATCATCCAAATTAACGGTGAAAATGACCTCTCTTGTCACTTTCCTTTGTGTACCTTCAACTAGATAAGAGATAAAATCATTTCCATAATTCTTTTATTTTCTAACTCTAGTACTTCTCCTTGGTTCTTCAACAATTTGAGAAGGTTGAACAATTTCTCAAGAAGTACAAGGGTTGTGGAGGGATTTAAGTTTTCATCATCTCTAGAAAACTTTTTCTCAAAGAGTTCCACATCTCTGGATTCTATAACTGTTCCTGATTCATCATCCAACAGTCAGTAAGCCTTGTTATTTTGAGTGTATCCAATGAACACGTTTTTCATAGCTCGTGCTCCGAGTTTGGATCTCTTAGGATCAGGTGTCCGATAATATGCGACACACCCCAAACTCTTAAATGGTCTAAATTTGGTTTCCTTCCTTTCCAAGACTCATATGGGCTAGTAGGAATCACACGACTAGTGATCCTATTATGAACATAACAAGCTGTCAATAAGGCTTCTCCCCACAAATTACTTGGTAAACCAGATTGGTTTAACATGCAGTTAACCATCTCTACCAAAGGACGGTTTTTTCTTTCAGGCAAACCATTTTGTTGAGGAGTAAATGGTGAGGTTCTTTCGTGTATTATGCCATTCTTTTCGCAGGATGAATAAAATGCACGGTTAAAATATTCTCCACCTTTGTCCGAGAGGAGAATTTTGATGTGTTTCTCTTGTTGGTTTTCGACCTCGGCCTTATATATTTTAAATGCGTCAAGGCTTCGTCTTTTGTACGCAATAAATACACATGTAAATAACGGCACAAGTCGTCGTAGAAAGTGATGAAATATCTATTACCACCATGGGTAAGGATCCTATTCAGTTCACAAATATCTGAATGAATTAGTTCCAGTAGTGATTTATTGTGTTGCTAAACGCTTGGAAAAGGTTTCTTTGTGAATTTTGATTTTACACAAGTTTCGCATTTTTCAAAATCTTGATTGTTTAATTTAGCTAAGCCTTTAGTTTGCATCTTTTCAGTATTTTTAATATTTGTGTGCGCCAAACGTTTATGCCACTAAGAAATTGAACAAGCGATATAATGAAAAGACATTATTGCATTCAATTCATAACCATGACATTATAATTAGAAACATCACTAGCAAAGGTACTAACGCTACCAATATTACCACTAATACCGCTATCGCTATCACTATCACTTTCACTATCAAAACTATCAAGCACAGAGATGCCAGTGTTCTCAATCTCTTGCTCTTCATTACCATCTTCGGTTAGGTCAAGACGATACATTCCACTTGTGTTTTTAGCTTGACCCACATATAGGTTATTTAGAGAAAACTTCACGCGTAATACTTAAGTACCAACTTGTAGCCATTCCGATCAAACTTATCCACTGAAACAAGACCTTTTGATATGCCAGGAACATACAACACATCATGAAAGGTCACAGTCTGACCGTTTCTGAATTTTAGCCGCACCGTGCCTTTACCATGAACTCCTACATGATGTTCGTCAGCACACACAACCATAGTTCCCTTAGGCACAGGACCATAGGTTTGAAATGAGTACCGGTTCCCACAAATGTGAACAGTAGCTCCAAAATCCAAAAAACATCCCCTACACGCCAACACGTGTGTAGGTTACGCGAGCATATTAACATCACCAATTCCCACATTTGCTACCAGGTTGGTAAGATTATCAACCGCATTTGTGGAACCAGCCGTAGGACCAGATTTCTTACGAGGGCACTCTCGTGCATAGTGACTAGTTCCTCTATAAACATGGCATTTTCCTGAGCTTTTAGGCTGTTGGTTGTTGTTTTGAATAGGCTTTTTGAATTCTTTATTTTTAGGTGCAACGGTTTCTTTCGTTTTGATCTGTACTTCCCCTTTTGCCCGGATCCCCCCCCCCCCCCCCCATCGCCACATGATTAACACTCGATCCGACTTTACTTTTTTTGTTTCTATTGCACGTTTCCTTCTCAATTCGGAGGTGCTTCAATAGTTCATCCAAAGAGTAGTCCCAGATTTGTGCATCATTCTTTTAGAGAAATCTTTCCAAATAAGAGGTAATTTAGCAATGATAACCCCCACTTGAAAGATTTCAGGTAAAGAGATGGAAAGAGCAGTCAGTTTGTTAACAAGTTTGAAGTTCATGTTCTTGTTCCAAAATTGACTTTTCATCCATCATTTGGAAATCTAAATACTTGGCGATAAGATACTTGTTAGTACCTTTTTCATGAGCCTTGAATTTGAGTTCCAAAGCTTTTCATAAATCCCTCGGACTTGTAACCTCCGAGTACAAGTCATAGAGGTGATCAAAAAGTAAGTTCTTGATGTGACCAAGACAAAATCTCCAGCTTCCTTCGGACGAGTCTTTGTTTGTTCAGATCATAAATCACTTGTTGATCCGGTTCCTTTCCCTCTTTAGGAACTGGGTCCTTTGAGATCAGAGCCAAGCACAGATTGAGAACGTAATAAAGTTTCAGAACAATCAGCATGAATTTTACTTTATCAGCCCAGCGGGTGTAGTTCTGATTGTCGAATCTATCCAACTTAACAAACTCTTGATTCATGAATCTTAGATTAGCCGTAGGAAGTTCAGCGTGCATTTACTCTGTTATATTTAACACAAAAAATAAAATCCTTTAAGATTGTTGAAAAAATATTTCAGACCAAATAGAAATCAATTAATTATTATTAATTATTACCAAGTTCTTGGCCAAATCAGTTTGATCTTTCGCAACCGAAACTGATTATAAGAAAGATAGAAAGAGAGTGTCCTGTTATCGGACGAATTAAATAACTTGCGATAATGTAAAACCAACCTGTTATACGATGATCTTCAAATAAGAACTGCATGGAACGTATTCTTGTCCTTAAAGGATTTTACGCGCTTTATTTGTTGTAAGCTACAACGTAAACTTCTAGGATTTAATGCAGACTTGATCAGGTGTTCCAACAGCAATGGAAGCATACTAACGTGAAGATCGTGTGGAAACAGAAGCAAAAAAAAGCTATAGCTTTTGGTGTGTTTAAACTCGAACTAAGAGCTCTATATTTATAGACTAAAACATAACTAATAATGAGAAAAACTAGAGATGGGGTTGACCCCCACTAGTTCGCAAATTCGGTTACGCAGATAACCCAAATTGTTTACTAATCAACTTTATCCATCACGTTTATCTCTTAGTCGGTTACCTCGAGTCTATCTACAAGCCTCTGAACCGAACCTTAGCTAAAAATAAAAGCTCCCTAACCCATCTTTTGGCCCAACTACCACTTTAGTGACCCATAAATAAAAACCTTTTATAAGTCATTCAAAGATGTTTTCCCCCACCAATATGAAACAAGAAGTAAACATGTCAACTTGCATATTTACCACTTGTAAATTTCCAACAACAAATACATTATGTACTCATTTAGAATTGCTAATAAAAATGTATGATGCATACCTTCAAATAAAAGACCCTCAAGATATGAAAGAATGAATAGTAGGGCTTGAGAAATGGATCAAATCAATTATGCTTAAGCGTGTTAATTTGCATATGTACACTTGCTAGGCCCTGCCATGCTTCAATTTCAACTTCAACCAAATAAACTCTTAAAAGATCTTTTGTTAGATGATTGTATATAGTCAGATGCAAAATCATGATTTAAAAAAATTAAGAACATAATCTTTCATGTGACATGTACTAAGACCTAATAGTAACATGACATGTGGCCGGCACCGTTCAAGCCGATGACAATTTATTATATATATAATAATAAGGGTTTATTTCGTTCATAAAAAATGTTTTTTATCTATTTATTTCTTTTGTTGTGTTGCAATTATTTTATTATAAACAATCTTTCGTGCATATATTTCATGGCTTATATCAAAAGTTATGGATTTCTTCCTTCCATTACAAATATTGAAAGATCTGTTTGCATTTCGTGGCGGAGCTAAAGTTTCAACCGACCAAATCTTTTATTAGCAGAAAATGCCGTCAACTAATATAGTCCTTGTAAATACACTTTTTGTTTGAAATCAAGCAAGTTTCACAAGTTAAATTCGTTCGTTTGCCATCTTAAAATATAGCAACAAAATTAGAAGATAAGAGTTCACCTCAATTTATCAATTTTAACAAAAATTGTATGTTGAACAACTAACTAAAGTTCACAAACCACATTCAACCAAACGTATTGGATGAATCGGTAGGATCAACCGGTTTCAATGTTTTGACTGTTGAATCGCTTTTCTTTCAAAAGAATAAATAAAAATAAAAAGAATACATGTACATAACTATAAAATTTCAAAAACATAACACTAATAGGGTTACACGACAGTTCCAAATTCATAACATTAGGTTTCAAAAAACAACATTAATTAGATTACATTATAGTTCCAAATTCATAACATTAGGTTTTACAGTTGAACAGGCAAACCATCAAAACCAAACCTTACAAAATTTAAAATTATCCAAACCGTCTGACCTTTTAAGTTTAATCAGCCACTCAGGTTTTAAAGGTTTATAAAATTATAAATTGCTTTTGCTGAGTCTTCAAGTTTTATGTTTAAGGAAAAGAAAGTATAATAAATTCTATGTTTGTTCAATATTTAAAATATATATCTTGTAGTTTTACGAGCATGCCAAACCAAATTTTAAAATATAATTTACACACTTGAACCAAACCATGTATAGTGAGGATCAGTTCTCTGGCTTTGTGTTGCATTTGCACATCCCTAGGGGCATGCATCATGCATGATGCATCATGCACCATGTACCATGCACCATGCATCATGCACCATGCACCATGCATCATGCACCATGCATCATGCACCATGCACACCATGCACCATGCACCATGCACCATGCACCATGCACCATGCATGTGAAACTGTTAAATAAGAATAGTCCCATGGAGCTTCTTCACAAATCTCTATTGTCATATCACTTGTACATGATCATTTGACATAGATTCATTAAAACAGGACCCACAAAGATCCAAAATTTCTTCTTCATCTTCTTAAACAACACATCATCATCATGCATGAAGCAAAAATGGAGGAAGATGTTGCTCTACAACAGCCAAAAGCTCCTGCCCCTGGCCCGCCTCCTCCATCACGACACCACCCAACCGCTTAGCGGCTTCCACCAGTTGCCCCCTTAGATGTTGGGACAGCAAACAGCCACCTGCCTTTACACACTCTCTATACAGTGGCAGGTATGCTATTGCAACCCTTAACGGGCCGGGCAGGTCCATTAAGCATATGGGCGACCCGCCCCATTTCAAGATGCTAACCAGATTAAAGTAATGGACCTGACCTTGCCTCAGCCCGTCTAAGAAAGCCGCCTCGGACCATTGTTCGTGAAGGAAGTCACGCAGCTCAGGGGCAACTGAGTCGTCGTCTGACCTGGAAATGGTATCAGCCACTGCATATGTTGCGACTGGGTCACCAAGGAATTGGATTGTAGGAGAAAGGCGACACCATCAAGGGACCCGCCACTTCTTTCACCGGCAGCTTTGAGGATTTCAATGCTGAGTGCCGCCAGGACGTGTTGTGGGACATGTGGGAGGAGATAGGCGGCAATGTCGACTTGGCTGCTTGATGTGGCGGCTGTTAGGGCTAGACAAAGTTCCATGTCTCTGCAGCCTCGTTTGACAAACCACTGGACCACCTGCATGCAGCCCCGTTCGGCAGCTCTCATTAACGGACCTAAGAAGGCCATGGCATTTCCCTCTTCCACTAGGCATTCCATGGTGCCTATCTTTCCGTAGTGTGAAGCGAACCCTAATGCCAGGTCAACGTCTACATCCAAGCTGTTCCTTTGAGCAATCTAAAAGGTCAACTCCCAAGGTAGACAAACAAAAAGAAGAAAACAAGTAAGCAAAAGAATGAGAGGATAAACGAGCCATAGGAATATATGAAAATATTAGTCAAGTCAAATAGTCCAAATGAGATCATTTAGGCAAAATTGTGCTTCAGTTGAAGGTATAAGCAGATATCATGCTTTAAATTATGTCTATTCCTACACCTCCGATGTAAAGATAATCACAGGAAGTATTAACACTCCTACCTATAGACAGCCTTTAGCCTTATAGCTAATTGGTCTTTGGGATTTATATAACTTCCTTTTCTCTGCATGATGCTACTAAAGATTGCAAATAATATTTGTATGGCGATATGATATAATGTTTAGTATGATATTTGATGGTATGATATTGTTTCTCGTGTATGTCTCCGATATTATGTTTAAAAAATAATTTTACTGAGCCGGATCTCTTTGGGTGCAGCCCCTCTATCCCAAAACTTTTGCTCAACTCACTCCCCCCAGACAGGAGACCCTACATGTTGAGTGGGATTTCAATGGATATGTTTTCTTCTTCTACCTATTGAGAGTTACAATTAACAAAATTATCAAAAATCTTCAGTATTCTTTTTCCAGATCTAATAGTCGGTTTTTATGATCTTTACAACTGTTTAAACATGTATTTTGCCCTTCATCCTAGCATCTATACAGCCTCAACCACCAAAAAAAGCTATTGGATTAAAAATACACAAATAACAACATGGAACTAATTACAAGAATAAAGACATAATGAATCAAACATGAAATATTTTTGTTGTAGCAAAATGTGAAGTAAACGTAAGAGCTACAAGTTCAGCTGCCTGTACAAAGTGACAGCACTATAAGCATATAAATCTGATGCAGTCTTACTTTAAGCATATAGCTAATAAAAAACTTTACTAGCAAGTATCTAAGTTAGCTTATAAACAAATCAAATCAACCACAAATAGAGGTGATGATTTTGACTCATTTACTTCAAAGGCTTGATTTTGGTTACATCCCATCTCTAATAAGTCCAATGGGCCTCAGAGTCCAGATGTACTAGCATATTCAATATCAAACGCATAAAACTTCATAACTCAATCTAGAGCTATACTGAAGTTAGTTTACTAATTTATACTAGTATGGTATTTGTATTTAACACGTAAAAAATGCCTAAAAGATGTTTGTAGGTCGATCCAACCAAGTCCAACCGATTACGATCAGCACTAAAAATTAATCATTTTAAACCAAAACAGTTTTGACCTGTTACCAAACCTGGCTGACCTGTCCATTTTCCCGCCTCAATATAAGCAACAGGTATGATTATATTTTTGTTGCAAATGTAAAATTTCTGTTACCTGTAATAATATGCGAACAAGTTCTGTGCTTCCAAACCGTGAGGCCTCAAGAAAGCACTGGTTTACATTATCTGCACCCCCTTCCACTAACATGGCTAGCAACCCTTGAACAGCAGTTGCTGACATACCTGATGCCCAACCCGGATCAAAGGAACTTGAAAAAAGAGTAAGAGGAAAGCAAGCTGCATCAAATGCCTCTGTGAAGTCCTTTCCTGTTAGATGATTTCCAGCTAGATCCAAGAAAGTCTTGAAGGCTGACAGCTGTAATTGAACCTTGACAGCGGAGTTTTGATTCACCCTATCTTTGTTTCCCTGGCAACGCGAATGAAACCCTATACATTTCAAAGCCCATTCAGTGAATTTCTGGACCTTAGCACCAGCCTCAGCCTTCAAAACCTCATCTCCGTTGCACTCCTGTAATCGCTCATGCAAACTGCAAAAAGAAAATAACATATTAAAATTATTAAACCATGCATACATTCTGAGGATAGGATTGTTCATGCATATGCATATTATGATTCCGAGTGTGAGTGTCCCATAGAAAAGATGCCACTTGACTCACGTGGTAAAAGAAGACTGTTTAGCTATTAGTAAAAAGCACTCGTTAGACCAAAATCAATGTTAATCACTATTTTACAAATCTTAGCATGTAATTGGTCCCTGATGTCCTAATAAGAAAATTCTTACATATATATTGGGATCAAAGGAGTAATATTATGTATAAAATATCAAAATTTCAAAGGATAATTTCACTCAAAAACCAATGTGCATGGCGTTCCAAAGAAAGTTGATGGTAACATCATCAAGAAATGGACATAGCAGTTCTCAAAAACTACAAAAGAATATTCACCCAAGTCTTGCCTATGCTCATAAATCAACACTCTTGATTACCAGATATCTCTTCTGGATCCCTTTGTATGAGTAACAGTATTTTAATGGATCCAAGAGTGCACTGACAGACCCTCTTGACCCTCTAGATCCAAAGAGTATATATGAATACTATGTCATTCTTCAAAGTTTCGCCCAATTAATTACAATAACATGTCGATTAAGTATAATCCTCAACGACAACAGCCGAGATTTTTTCATACAGCTGACCAAAAGAACTACAATATTCTCACAATAGAACCAATTGGTTCAGGAAATATGTTAACTACTTTTCTCACTTTTAAAAAACTTATTAATAGGATCCTTTCATATCCTAAAGGTGATGAAAAAACAGCAGCAACATCAGTATAAAAAGAATTCAAGATATTATATATTAACAGAAAAGGTGAATATAATTACCGTTGTGCCATAACAGATACGGTGTCTGCAAGGCTCATTGTTCGGCTTTGGCAGGCTGAAACACAGGAAGCTAAGAATGAAGTCCTAAGCGCTGCTCTTGTAAAGTCAGAAGCACCATTAGAGATTATTGTTTTAATCAACCCAGTAATCCCATCAAGCTCCTGGTGAGAACTCAAAAACCAAATTGAATCCAACGAAATGCACAAAGCATCATTAAGTGTCTGTGGATCTGCTAAAGATATCAAACTATCTGCAAGCTCCCAATCATGCGAACTCACAGCACCCTGATACAAACGCCCCAACTCAATCCGATCCTGCCTGCTAAGTTTCTTCTCCTGTGCACACTTCTCAATACTTACAACTCCAGAATCCGTACTGACCAAGCTGGCTTTGAGTTTAATTCCATCATTACAGGTACAACCGCCATGTTCTTTAATTACAAGTGGAGCCTCTCTCGAGAACACCACATTGTCATCCCTCTCATCTGACTTGCATACTACATCTTCATCATCCAGATCCTCGACTCTAGACTCATCAGTCTCCATCTCATCACCAGGTTGACCCACATCTTCATGGTTGGCATGATTCCCCAACAGAAACAACGCATCCTCGTCCCCCACCGCCGCCACCACTTTCTTCTTATCCATGTCCACCACCACCCCAAACAACAACACGAAATCAACAAATCAACCCCGTGAAGCAGCAGCAGCAGAATGCATCCCAATCCCAATCGCAATCCAAATCCTCAACCTACACCCCAATACACAATTCCAGATCAAGCAAACCTAACCTTGATTCATTAACTCATTAACCTCCACCAAACTAAACAGATCCGGACACTGATACAGCAAAACCACCTCCGCTCATCCAAAATCCCTAACCGTTCACAGAATCACAGGTCGATCTAGGTCACCAATCGTCAGAACAAAAAACCGCATCCTCACACACACACGTGCCCTAAACTTGACAATCCGAAACCTCAACGCTACGAGCAAGAAAAACCTAACAAAAACAAATCCACAACACAAACACAAACACAATCAATCAACAACCTTATCGTCCCAAATACAACAATCAGCATCCAGATCGAAGATCACGTTACCTTATCCTAACACATCAATCCGCCTTCCATATCTGCAAAGAAACCAGAAAAAATCAACCACATCAACATCAACAACAAATATAATAATAATAATAATAGTAATAATAATGATGATGTGATAAGAATAAGAATAAGAATAATAATATTGTTACCTGAACGAATGAACGAATGAATGATTGATGGGTGGATTAGGGTTGAAGGAGAGTGCGTGTGTGAGAGAGAGTCACCTTGGCTTTGGCTGGATGGTTTTGCTGCAAATGAGTTTCTCGCCTCACCTTTACCTTTCCCCACTGCTCTCTCTCTTGCCCCTCTCTCTCTCTTATTGTTGTTGTTTTCTCGCCCAAAATGTTGATACATTCTTGGATTTTTGTGGGGGGAGATATATATATCGGATGGTTTTCTCGTTTTTTAACGTGTGGTTGATTGAGAGGTTAAATGAGTGGGTTAGGTTAATATGCCTTTGAGGTTAATAAATGTGTGTTTTTAGTTTCTCGTTTGGTGTATAATATGTATTAGCCATTAGGGTGGGAGTGACTTGTGTTTATATGATTTTAGAGTGAATCCTCCTTTTTTCATAACTAGACTTGATAAGTGTATCTCATGAATTGGTTGTATGACACCAATTGAAGCATCTTATTTGAGCTAACAAGTTACGGTATGATTGTTCGAGCGGTTGAGGTGACAAACCACCGATTGAGCCGATGTACCAGACAAGTAGTTTGATGTTTGTTTATTCTAGGCTTTATAGTTTGTTAACTTCTAAAACTACACCAAAAGATAAAATAGTTTTATATTATATTTTGTGTAAAATGATCGATTTCATAGCTTTGATTATTTTGAACTAGTAAATTGTTAATTTCAGGAAAATTAGCAAGTCGGGTTGGAATAATTTTGAGTAAAAACAAACTTACCTATAGATCAGTTCGTTACTAACAAATATTTCTTTTAGTACAAATGTATAAAACCAGTTTTTCATCTAAAGTCTAAACTACATCAAGTCAAGTCAAACTCAGCCAATACAAGTTTGGCCCAAACCGGTTGGGTTTAGAATGAAAACTGGTTTCAAGAGAGAACCATATGAGATCACATTAGAACCAAACTGGCTTTGGATATGAATTTGATCTGGTTTCAGGTCACAGTCGAGTTTTTTGCACCTCCATTTGGAGTAACATAAAGCCCACTCAATTAACCATAACCATGGCTTTTTGCACCTCCATTTGGGGTAACATAAAGCCACTCAAATAACCATAACCCGTGACAGGGTCATTCAGATTGAATGGGCTAGTTTCAGCTTCAATCACAAATCAACTGGTAACTATAAGCTCCTACAGTCCATCAAGAACTTAAGAGACCAAAAAAAAAGAAGTAAATATTTGCACACAATGCCACAACCAAGGATGTGAACACACCCAGGTTATATTTTACACAGAAGTACAGACAGTAATATCTTGTGAAATAGAAACTTGAAATTTAGAGTGAAGTTTTTTCCACCAGAACAGTATCAGCCTTATAGATATAAGAAACAGCATACTTCCCAAGTTTCTACTCTTCAGCAGCACTTGCAGCACTTAGGTCAACATTCAGGTCAAGAACCTACACAGAAACACACTTGTTAGCAACAAACCTGAAAGATTCATGTGTCAAATTCGGACTTGTTAACGTAGAAAGAGTTTGATTTTGTTTTTATGTCTACTGCTAAACGGGTTGACAAGTAAAAGCTAAAACTTAGCTGAAAAGAATCGGGTCAATGAGGTTGTAAGTAGTACATGGCCATAACCAAATATTAATGGACCACACTGTTGTATTCATAAAAATTGGATCTTTATTTTAATACAAAAATAATAGTATATTAACTATTTAAAAATTCAAAAAAGAGAAAAGTTAGGTCAATGTGAGCCCTTTGCACCTTCAGTGGGCATATATCTCATATGTGCCTTGGCTCACCTGAGTGCGTAGGTGGGGGCCTTATGCGCTTTTGACTACATAGCTAAATATTATATATAAATCAAAGAAGAAACGAAGTACGAGGGGAGGAGGAATTATGTAAATACCTTTCCAGTGATCATTGAATACATGTTGAGCACATCAATTACGGTTGACTCAAAGTGAGTTGTGGCGTCATAGCTCTGTTGAACATATAAAAAAGAATTACACCACCATATATATACTAATGAATCAAAATGTCTAGTAGTCACATATCATTTATTTGTCCACATAGGCTCCACCTAGGATTTGGGCACATATCATTACTAGAATGAAAGTTAATCATTTAATGATACATTAAATACTAATAATTATTAACATATTTTCCAAATTATAAACTGTGTTGGAAAAACCAATTTTTTAAAGCAAAAGTTTTTTAAGTCGCAAGTTTGAAAAAATGCTGTTATTGCTTTATTTCCCAAAGACTAAAGTAGTTATTATACATAATTTCAAAATTAATTTATCTCAAAATATTATTTTATAATTTTTAAATAAAAATAAATAAATATTAAAATAATATTTTCATTCAACCCGTGTATTTAACAAAAACAAGTATATAGAAATGATATGTTATAAAATCTCACTGTTGATATAAAGCAGTTATCCAAAGATGGCTCGTTGACTGGCTCATATCTATCATAAACATCATAAAAGATTTCATCAATAGGACCCAGAAGATCAAGCCCTGGCTTTAATTCGATTTCAGGCTGATCGGTTTCTGCCTCTGTAGATACAAACGCAATGAATTTTCCTTTTGGAGCAACATTGTGGGAGTATGAACAGCAAAAGAGATACCTGCAGAATTTAAATAACTTTGTATAGTTAGACAATTGCTCATGAAACAGCATAACCATATTTTAGATAATGCATTTCAAATAAACAACAGATCAATTCAAAGTTTAACTATTCAGATATTTGTGTTAAAACTCACATGTCCGATCTGCGACCCAGCTGCTTTTGTGGAAGAATAACCTGAACTGAGTGTGACTCATTCGTATTGGGAATTGGATGGCTCATAATGCAAATTGCTCGGGCCACCTTGCCCACCTTTCTCACCTGTCATGAATCATGCTTAAATAAACTCGTGCCATGGTTATTAACATTTTTTAAAGAAAAGTGATTCCATACCAGAAATTCAGATGTTACAACACTGAACAACCCAAATTCTTACTTTTTATTTTTATAGCAATATTGTTACTCATGCATAGTAGACACCCTGGCTGGTGCTACAAAGATAGCAGCCTAAACAAAATGACAATTGAACAATCTCTCTTTCATTTTGGACATGCATATTTGGTTTCTATAGCTGCGTAATTTATATAAAGTGGATTATTATTCATTTTATATAGCAGAAGAATCATACCTTGTTAGGCAGATAGGAAGGATCACAAACAACTTTCTTGCACTTGGCTGTTTCACCCTCTGAAGTAACACCACAAACCTTGCCTTCTTCATCAAACTCAACCTAATATTTTTTACAAATTAGTGACCACTATAAAATATTTGGAAGGGTGGAGTTCAGAAAACAAAATCATTAGCACATATGATATATTGATATGGAATACCTTGCACTCAGGTTTATTCAACATATATGTTCCACCATAAACAGCACTGAGTCGGGCAAAGGCCTACAAAATATATCGGAGACCAGAGTAAAACATTAAACCTCCACTTCATAGTTCGTTCTTGTAAAAGGGTGACTTGATGAGTTGATGTTTAGTAGTTTTGTTTCATGACTAAAATAGAACATAATTAAACAAACAAATAGCATAAATGTATCAAAAAAGTTATACCTGAGGAAGTTCACCTAATCCGTACAAAGGATAAATGTATGGTGATCCTCCTTGAAAACGTGCGAGTGACTCGGCATAAAGCTAGTGCAGAAACAGCATTAACAAAAACAGTTAGTTCTCATTAGGTTTATAAAATGAAAGAAGATGAGTGATAGAAATTGACAAATTGTTGACACCTTCATTCTTTTCACTGTATCTAGAGCAGGTTCATTTAAGTAGCGATCGTCTCTGTGCAAAGCCAAAGCATGGCCAATGAAATCCACAGTGTTGTCATCAAGACCATATTTACTGTAAGAAAAAGATATACTTAGTATATTTTCAGATAAAGATATTAGATGTTAATGCTTAATGCTTAATACATATTACAAAAGCAGATGTTTAGTACTAACAGCAACATAATTCCGTTTAATTAGAAAGAACAATTTTACTACTTTACTAAGCATGTGTGAATTAACCACACTAGGAACAGAAGATACAGAAACCATGCATATCATGTCCTAGTGATATGGTACAATCGCTGCATTCTGCTGATACTTTCTTGGATTTATATATTACTGGTACATCTGTTGATGATTATACACGTTTTAGATGTTTTTATTTGTAAGAATCTAGAAACTCTATAGATATTATATGTGTTTTTGTGCCTATGTGAAACACTGAAAGCCACATATAATTTGGTCAAACATTGCATAGTGATAGTGCAGAATAATACTACATAAATACTTTTAGTATACTTAAAGATGAGTTTCACTGGTACTAAAAAGCCAATTGAAATACTTTCAAAGCTAAATGATTTGGCTGGTTTTGAACAGAGTGACAAATTTTAACTATTTGAGGTCAGTACTTTATTTTCTGTTTGTTATCTGCTATTGTTTGAGCCAGGGATCTCAGTTGGAGCAGCCTCTCAGTCTGCTAAGATAGAGGAAAAGTTTGCCCTCATGTCACCCTCCCAAGACCCTACAAACATCTATTGCTATGAGTGAAATTTAACTATATATGTTTGTTTGTATATTGAGAAACAAGAAGCATACGCAATAAGCTCTCTAGTTGTCACTCGTGTCAAATCCATTCCCTCGTGTGTTTTAGGATCATTCTCATTATAGTCCTGAACATAAATGAAGAACTTGCGAGCCCGGCGCTTCTCAAAAATACCCATCAAAGGGGACTTGAGAGCCTCCATGTCAGTAGCAGGAACTTTGTGCACCTATGCAGTTAAAATTGTCAAAAAGATGTGACACTCTAAAGATTATGTAAGAAAGTTGACAATTGTCTAAAATAGGAGGGGGAGTTACAGTTCTTCAATAGAAACAGCATACCTTTCCTTTATTATAGACAAAACTGCCATCCACTGCTTTGAAGTACAGATACTTTGTGACATCAGTATGAATGAGGACACGTACTAGAGCACCATTTGCCATTATAAACTTGGAAAACAAAAAATATCATAAGATGGCAAAAAAATGTA
The DNA here is from genome assembly GCA_025506515.1 of Flaveria trinervia. Classification (NCBI taxonomy): domain Eukaryota; kingdom Viridiplantae; phylum Streptophyta; class Magnoliopsida; order Asterales; family Asteraceae; genus Flaveria; species Flaveria trinervia. Next base: position 117,671,120 of record CM046442.1, on the reverse strand, counting down.
AGAAAATAGATCCAGAAGAAAAAAAGAATTAACAAGATAGATACCTTTGGGATCATGTCCACATTGTAGTCTCTGCTAGAACCTAAGTGAGCTGGAGGTTTATCACTTCCTCTAAATTTCTTCCACAGCTGTAGTTTATAACTGGTTATGTTACTAAAATGTATATGAAACAGTAATTTCAACATCATATCTAACAGGGTTAAAAAAACAAAACCTGAATAAGGTTGAGTGAGGTTGATTCTCCCCCATAATAATCGTTCCTGTCCATGTGCAGAACCTGATTTACAAACAAAGTGTAAGAGGCGATATTTTAATTTCAAATAACATGAAAAGCTTAAACATATACATGTACTGAAAATAGATAACGTTTTAAATTCACAAAAATATGTAGCAATCTGCAATGAGCTTTCAACAAAGCTACAGCATCCATATAATGAAGTGATGAAGTCATTAAGATTGTACACTTTTTATAAACAAATAAAATACAAGATTTCAATTAAATAAGATCTACTCTAGAATTAATATCATACAAATCGTATAAAAACCTGCTGATTAATATATTATGAAAACAGCAATAAAATTTACACATTACCAAAACTTTAGATCATGTCATTAACACTAATATGCTTTTGCAAGATCATTTGACAGACCTAAAGTCCTCACTTCAACTTTCTGTTTGTGGATGATTAAGATAAATGTAATCTTTGAGTAAGGAAATTGACTGCAGTTTACATAACTAATTGTTTTCTTCTTAATCTTACATTTAATGGATACTATAGTTGCCAGTACCTTATATATAGTAGAATGATGCATACATTAATTATGATTCACAGTACTAATAACATATTTTCAAAAACTAAATTCATATTCTATGAAATCAAATTTAACCAAAATAATAACAACACGGCATTAATCAAAGGTTCCACTTGGGGGTGTTCAGAAACCATTATAACCGACCGCACCGTCCAAACCGAGTCAAGTCAGCTGGTTCAGCCGGTTCTATTTGTTGTACGATTTGGTTTATGGTTCTCCGTTTAGAACTGGATGTAACAGTTCGGCCAACATTTACATAACTATTTGTTTTCTTCTTAATTTTACATTTAATGAATACTATAGTTGCTAGTACCTTATATATGGTAGAATGATACATGCATTGATTATAATTCATCATACTAATAACATATTTTCAAAAACTAAATTCATATTCTATGAAATCAAATTTAACCAAAATAATACCAACACAGCATTAATCAAAGGTTCCACTTGGGGGTGTTTAGAAACCATTAAAACCGACCGCACCATCCAAACCGAGTCAAGTGAGCTGGTTCAGCCGGTTTTTTATTTGTTGAACGGTTTGGTTTACGGTTCTCCATTTAGAACTGAATGTAACAGTTCGGCCAACATTTACATAACTATTTGTTTTCTCCTTAATCTTACATTTAATGAATACTATTGTTGCTAGTACCTTATATATAGTAGAATGATGCATGCATTAATTATAATTCATCATACTAATAACATATCTTTAAAAAACTAAATTCATATTCTATGAAATCACATTTTAACTAAAATAATACCAACACAACATTAATCAAAGGTTCCACTTGAGGGTGTTCAAAAACCATTAAAACCGACCGCACCATCCAAACCGAGTCAAGTGAGCTGGTTCAGCCGGTTTTTTATTTGTTGAACGGTTTGGTTTACGGTTCTCCATTTAGAACTGAATGTAACAGTTCGGCCAACATTTACATAACTATTTGTTTTCTCCTTAATCTTACATTTAATGAATACTATTGTTGCTAGTACCTTATATATAGTAGAATGATGCATGCATTAATTATAATTCATCATACTAATAACATATCTTTAAAAAACTAAATTCATATTCTATGAAATCACATTTTAACTAAAATAATACCAACACAACATTAATCAAAGGTTCCACTTGAGGGTGTTCAAAAACCATTAAAACCGACCGCGCCGTCCAAACCGACTGGTTCAGCCAGTTTTATTTGTTGTACGGTTTGGTTTACGGTTCAACGTTTGAAACCGGAGGTAACAGGACATTTTCTTTCTTGTACTGTTTAACCAAACCGCCTAAAGTCATATACTATACATTTTCTAAAATAATAAAATATATATCCTCTAGATGGGATGGTATTTCCCTTTATACTTTTATGTGTAAGATTGCATGTTCAAGTCTTGTATATTGCGACTAACTTCAAAATTATGTTCCCATTATATTATAGTTAGAGACTTCCGGTTTTGCAGACTTGGCTACTTTTCACTTCCCGGATGGCTAAGGGTTCAAGTCCCATGGTGGACAAAAGGTGTAGATCTAGGAGTAGGATTAGAGGATGTACATGAGTTAGCATATCTAAATATAAAAGTAAAAACTTCAGTTATGTTGGTGAACCATCACTGACCCTATTGCTATCTTGATAGCACTAGGTGGGTCTCCAGCCCCATCATTGACTGTTAAGCTCTGTTATGTAAGAAAATAAAAACCCAGAAATGTCACTTCCTGTTTTCAATTATCCGATTCATTTTATATTTTATATGTACCTTTAAAACAGGTACCAAATCAACTAACATAATTATCAAGCTCTTTTTAGACACATTATCTTATGGCATGTTATCTTATGGCAAAAATAAACGTCAAGGATAAAATCTCATTAGATCATCAGCTCTAATACGCTTGATCCCCGCAGATTAATAACGAAAATATCACATACTTTAAACATATGAATTTAATTTGAACCTTCTTAATTGCCTGGTTCGAATTATTAAACTAAATTCACTCTCTGCCAACTTCAGTATCAGCATACATTTAATTACCACAAAAATCATAATCAGCAAAAACAATAGAGTTGCAAAGTACTAATCTAGACTATCCCTCAACAAAAACATCCAACCACCATTAGTTAATCCATAAACCCATTTTCTCAGAATGCAGCACCTCTCATAGCATAAGAGCCATTAGATCGTTACTAAACGCAATCCGATCATCTATCAATACAACATACACACTCAAAATCAAACCAAATCCCGCAGATACAGAAAAACACATATCGTAACGTAATTTTCACACTCGGTACCAAAAAAAACCGTGCTCCTATCGATCATTTCAGATCCGATTATCAACACAAACAATCAAGCACAAATGTTAACCAAAAACAACGAATCAACCAAAATCCTCCACACATAACACTCAAACAACGAGTACAACAAACTCGCAACTACAAATCAGCAACACACAAGTTACAGACGTCTGATTCAACTACAAAAAAGTAAGAACAAACGGAAATGATACCTTGAGACCGTCGACGGAGAGAAGACCGCTGAGGATGCATTCCTTGAGGCCAGTGCCGAGAACGATGACATCATACTCTTCATCCATATCGGATCAAATCGGTGATTTTGATGAATCGTGATGCAGATCGAGTGAAAGTAGAAATGGATGAGATGTAGGGTTTGAATTTGGAGTCAAAAGCGTGTCTTGTGGGGATTTATAATTATATATATCACCGGAACACATTTAGATGCTTTGCTTCGTGGGGGAATATAGGAGACCAGCACATTTAGGCATTTAGCTTTTGTTGAATTACAAGAACGGTCCTTGGAGTTTAGTGTTTCGTGTATGTTTGTTCGAGTTACACCTCTCATTTTTTTACTTTCTTTCTCTCGGGTGTTTATTTATGTTAGATAATGTCATGTTCGCGTTCATAAGCTTCGTAATCTTTGAAAGGTCGCCACAATAGTTATTGTCGCTATTCTAGTGACGTAAATTTATTATTTCTAGCAATATGTTGGCTAAGATAACATAAGGTCACGAAAACCACTTAGGCCATGTGAAAATAAAAAAGTGTATAAAACTAGAGGGGTGAATAGATTTTCTAACAAAAGTATTGGTTAAAACTTATATTTGGAAGATACACATTTGTTAATAACCAAGGTAAACAATGATACATGTAGATATAATGATTAAATGTATGAATGATATAACAAATTTATTGAGGTTCAAATGGATGTTAGCAACTATATGTACTCTCCCCCCACATTCAATCGAGAGTTTGTTCCATTGGTTGTTTCTTTTAAACATTATAAATTGCCTTGTGTTAATCTGGAAAAAGAATTTGAAAAGTAGAATAGTAAATAATAACCCCATCAAGGATCATGTGGTGTCTACTCCTCTTGTTAGTGATCCAGATTCATCATGTTCATCTATTGAATCTGGAAACAAACAAAAGGAGCCCACTTCAAAGGCAAAGGGTAAATTGCCTTGTGTTAATCTGGAAAAAGAATTGAAAAGGTTAACTTAAAGTCAGGGTCAAACAGAGTCAAATCAAAACCTAAAAAGACTTCTAATGTTAATCTTTCATATGTTTTAAGTCAAAAACCAGTTAACTAAAAGGAAAAAGATGTTAAACATGTTAAAACAGTTAACTTTGTTAAACAAGAGAAAACATCAAAAGAACCAGAGTCAAAACCTAAAGAGAGTGATGTTACTAGAGTGTCACACACGTCTCCACAAAGAAAGTTTAATCATAAAGTTGATAGCAGGTCGTGCTACAACTGTGGAGAATGTGGACACATTGCTTCCTATTGTCCTTATTATCAGACACCTAGGAAGAAGATTGAACTTCAGGACTCAAAACCTAGGTCTTCTAAAAGGAGTTCTTTAACTCCACCTAGAAGAACTAGTGAACATAAAGTTCAACCCGTTAGCCAGTCGAATGTTTATCATAAACAGGCATTGCACAAATCTGGATTATGGAAAGAAAAGTCATCCTCTGTGTCTGGTAATGATGACAAGAAGGAACCTGAGCTACCCTCACTCTCTAAGGGTCAATGGGTTGAATTTCTGATGTGTGATGCCTCTGGGAAACCCAAGCCAGTAAAGGCTTGGGTTCCTAACCTAAACTAACGGTTTTACTTGGTATGTGCAGGGTGTTCACTATAGTGCTGAAACCAACACGTGGATTGTAGAGAGCGGAGCATCCAGGCACATGACAGCAAACAGTGCTCTTTTATCAAACGTAAAGCAAATAAAAAGAAGGGCATGTTTCGTTTGCGGGAACAAGGGAGGCTATATCACAGCTCAGGGAGAAGTTGGAAATCATAAAGTTAAGTTTGATAGGGTGAACTACGTCCAGCAACTTCAAAACAACTTACTTTCTGTTTCCCAAATCTGTGATAAAGGTTTTAAAGTCATATTCGACAACAAGAAGTGTTACGTCCTAAAGAAAGATTACGTGATTCCGGAGGACCAAGTGCTGATGACAGCTTCAAGATATAAAGACCTTTATGTTTTGGATCTCTCAACAACTTCTACATGGATCACGAAGTTCAGTGCTTTCTATCAAAAGCCACTGAGAAGGACTCCATCTCCTGGCATAGGAGAATGGGTCACATCAATCAACGGAAGATGAATCACTTGATTCAGAAGGATCTTGTGAGAGGAGTTAATGTCAAGAATTTTCAACTTCCTGATTTTTGCGTAGCTTGCAAGAAAGGCAAACAGGCGAAGAAGTCTCATAAGAAAAAGAAATTTCATTCAATAGAACTTCCTCTTGAACTTCTTCACATGGATCTGTTTGGTCCCGTCAGTACAAAGAGCATAGCAAGCGACTTGTACTGTTTTGTGGTTACTGATGACTACTCAAGGTTCTCTTGGGTAATGTTTCTGAAGTCCAAATCAGAAACATTTGAGTCATTCAAGGAGTTAGTAACCACACTGGAATCTCTCTACAAGCTGAAGGTTAGACAAGTACGCTCAGAAAATGGGACGGAATTCAAGAACCAGTGGATGGAGGCTTACTGCAAGGAAAAGGGAATTGTACATCAATTCACTTCTGCCTACTCGCCTCAGATGAATGGCATTGCTGAGAGAAAGAACAGAAGCTTGATAGAGACTGCACGGACTATGCTGACAGACTCGAAACTGCCTATCCAATTTTGGAATAAGGTAGTTGCTAATGCATGTTATACACTGAATCGAGTTCTCATTGTCAAGCGCCACAGAAAGACATGTTACGAGCTACTACAAAGATGCAAACCGAATTTGGAGTATCTCGAACCATTTGGCGCGCCGTGCACACTTCTGAAGAAAACACAAGAAGGTAAATTCAGCGAAGGAATCTTTCTAGGATACACATATCGAACAAGAGGGTTTACAACAACTCAACGGGTCTAGTAGAAGTGCGGTGTAATGTTGACGTTCAGAGATATACCACACCACCTATTGGCAAAGGACCCGCCTACTTTTTCGACTATGATGGATTCTTCAAGTCCTTCAACATCTCTCTCTCTCTCTCCCTCGGATGACGAGTTAGCTACACGGATGATGTATGATATCTTGAATACACCAACATCTAGCTCACAGGGAGAATCATCTACTCAGTCAGGGGAGTAGTCGACGATAGTGACTCCTCCTCTGAAGATGAAGCTGAAGAAGATGACCAGAACAGTCAGGAGGAACAGGTTCCAGTTCCTGAAAGTCCACAAGCATCTACCAGTGATGCACCTTCGACTTCAGCGCCTCAAACTCCAACTACCTCAGATGCAGAACCAAATGTTCATAATCTTGGCTCTGAGGTAGTTGTTCCTACTACTCCAAGATCACGTCTAAACGTCTATCATCCCTTGGATAATGTCATTGGGGATGGCAGATCAGGAGTACAAACCCGAAATCAGCTGTACTCAGCTGATTATGCCTCTGTTATGGAAAAGGGTTACATTCATGATGGTGCTTATCGATGTTTTGTCTCGCAGTTTGAGCCAAAATACGTAAGTGATGCATTAAACGATGAGGCATGGGTGAGTGCCATGCAAGAAGAACTTCTTCTATTCAAGAAGTTAGGAGTATGGACTCTGGTAGATAGACCTAAAGGTGTTAAAGTCATTGGCACCAAATGGGTCTTGAAATGCAAGAAGGATGACCAAAGGGTCATTATCAGGAACAAGGCTCGACTGGTTGTTCAGGGATTTCGCCAAGTCGAGGGGATTGACTACAATGAAGTGTTTGCACCAGTGGCAAGGATGGAAGCCATCCGTATCTTCCTTGCCTATGCATCGTATATGAAGATTAAAGTCTATCAATTAGATGTGAAGAGTGCATTCCTTCGTGGGGAAATTCGAGAGACAGTGTATGTCAGTCAACCTGAGGGATTTGAAGATCCTTATCATCGGGACAGAGTTTACAAACTCGACAAGGCCTTATACGGGCTGCATCAAGCTCCTAGGCCCTGGTATGAGAAACTCTCAACTCATCTTGTGAAACACAGCTTTCGCAGGGGAGTTATTGACTGCACACTGTTCATCAAAGAAAAAGATGGAGACCTACTGCTAGTACAAATCTATGTCAATGACATAATCTTCGGTTCAAAGAACGAAGAATTATGCAAAGAGTTTGAAGCAGTTATGAAGAAAGAATTTGAGATGAGTGCTATGGGGGAGATGAAGTTCTTTCTCGGGTTACAGGTGGATCAGACTCCAAATGGGATATTTCTACATCAGACCAAGTATGTAGGAGACATTCTCAGTCGTTTTGACATGGAGAATGCTTCTGCTGCTGGGACTCCACTTGCTACGAATCACGATATAGCACCTGATGAAAATGGAGATCTTGTAGATGCCACAATGTACCGAGGAATGATTGGATCCCTCATGTATCTCACTGCCTCAAGACCTGATATCATGTATGCTACATGTTTATGTTCTAGATATCAGGCTAAGCCTAAGGTCAACCATCTGATCGGGGTCAAAAGGATATTTCGTTATCTGAAGGGTACACCCACACTTAGGTTGTGGTATCCTCATGATGATGACTTTGAGCTCACGGCGTATAGTGACTTGGATTACGGGGGCTGCAAGATGAACTACAAGTCTACATCAGCAGGGTGTCAATTCTTTGGGAGAAGATTAGTTACCTGGCAGTGTAAGAAGCAGACATCGGTCGCATTGTCAACCTGTGAAGCCGAATACGTTGATGCTGCAAGTTGTTGTTCACAAATCATCTGGATTCAACAGCAAATGTGGGATTACGGTTTAAAGTTTTCTTCTACTCCTATTTTTGTTGATAACTCTGCTGCAATTGCAGTAACTAAAAATCCGGTCCAACATCCAAAGACCAACATATCGGTATTAAATACCACTTCATAAGAGATTGTCTTGAAAAGCTTAATTGATGTGGCAAAAATTATACTGATTTTCAACGCGCTGACCTCTATACTAAAGCCTTTGATAAACCACGTTTTCAATATTTGCTAGAGGTCAACGACGTTAAAAAGAAAAGTGATGTTATTCCTAATGATGATCATGTGCAGTCCGGTGTAGTTTAGTTAATTTTTCTTTTTTATTTTATTTTATTTGTTTATTTTAGTCTGTTTAAATTAAACTCATGTTATTTTGTTGTTTATTAAAATCCTAAAATATTTAAACCAGTTTTGATTTTAGTATTTTAGGGGAGAATAAGTCAGCAAGTAACATTAAAAAAAACAGGGAGAAGGAGTGGAAAGCTGATATAAGGTAGATCGTATCTATGATACTGATTCAACCCTTTGGAATATGATAGTACACAGGAACAATCAAGAGGGACTTTAAATTTTAATTTAGAAAAGATGCAAAAATTCAAAGTATAAGTCTGTGTAGTCTAAGCAATATAAAAGGGAAGATGATAGAAAATAGTAACTCCTAAGGTAACACAACGAGAGTAGGCCTAGAGGTTGCTAGACCACAATTGATATGTCGGTAGATTCAACACAATAGATGATTAGACCTGACTGGTGTTCTCAAGATCAAACTAAGTTGTTCAACTGACTGTGGGCTTCCATCTTATTACTGGTTAACACAATCAACAATATTCCAATAAGGGGAATGAGCATGTAAACGCCACAAATGTGTGCGGATGACCATAAATAGAGCAAAGCACGAAAAAAATGAAAGAAAAATGCTATCAAGCTAATGACTTATGTTGTTGGTGCATTTTGTGCAAAATAAAATTAAGCTACTCTAACAAGGAGATAGTTGTGTGCCTCTCTGCTGTGCGATGGCACTGACCTGAGGATAAGCATAACCTAGATATTCTAGAATTCATTGTTGTTTGCCGCCTCTCTGCTGTGTGATGGCACTGACCTGAGGATTGGTTTCTCTTTGAAAGCTCTAAGAATAGTCTCTTCTTGTAAAAATACCCGTAGACCGCTCAAAAGCTCCAAGGAGTTGATTACCATATAAGTGTGGGATCCACAAATGTTAGTTGAAATAATTAAACCAAAATCTATCACCAGTCTGTGTCAAAAGTTGTTTATGGATTTAAGAGGACAAACATATTAACAATCATTGTGGCTGCAATTCTTGAAAGTTCAAATCAATATGGTAATCTAATAGCCAGTATGATTTCCTAAAAGTTGCTAACGACTCTGGATGAAAACCAAGAATAGAGCATCAAAAGATTTGATAACAAGTCCCAAATGATTTGACTTGCCTGTATGATTCCAAATTGAATTGGTCCAGGTATGGTCAATCTAAGTTGAAGTTGCCTATCCGGAACCAAATCCCGTAGATTTCCATCTTAGGATTTATCTCTCACAAAAAACCAAAAACAAGTTTTATTTTTTGTACGCTAGTTTTTTTAATTCACTTAGTCTTTTAGTTTTGTTTGTTTGCCGGACTACATCATGAAAATCGGTAAGGGATCAACTCACTAAAAGGGTCATGTCTGAGATGACCACATGTGTTTTCAAAGTTTAAAACAGACACGTTTGAGGTGACAAAGTGTTTAAAAGAGTCACGTCTGAGGTGACTAAATTGTTTTAAAAGGATCACGTCTGAGGTGATCAAAAAATTTTCAAGTTAAAATGATCATGTCTGAGATGATCAAATGCTCATAATGTTAATTTCAACAGGTAGAAAGGGTTTAAGTGCTAAATGTTCATAAGTGTAACCCATTCGCACGACTGGATCATAAGTATGGACCAACCATGCGAATGGATCCCATTCGCACGACTGGACATGAGATTGAGCCATTCACCCGAATGGCTTATCAGAATGATCCATTCGATCGAATGAAAGGGTGCGAATGAGTCAGTCGACCGACTGAGACTCAGTCTGTTAACTGAAGGTGCGAATGAAAGGGCACGAACGAGTCAGTCGACCGACTGAGACTCAGTCGGACAACTGAATGCGACTAACTGAGCCAATCGCACGACTGAGCCTCAGTCGCCCGAATGAACTGAGCGAATGAGGCCAGTCGGCCGATTGAACTCAGCTTCAGTATTTAAAGGGCCATAGTCGATCGCATTCCACTCATCACCCTCAATCGCTCCTAAATCGCACCAAGTACCGTTACTCTGCCAAAATTTCTCTAGACCTTGTTTTCACATTGCTGTTGATCTTCTGACGTTCGTTGACTTATATACAGGTAGATGGCACTGATATCGCACCGAAAACAGAAGGAATGGAATCCAATTTGTGTGATATTCGAATGAAAACAAGAAATGGACTATAAATGACCTAATCACCAACCTAAACTATGCAAAATGTTAAAATTAAGTTTAATAGGTTATTAGTGACTAAATGGCGAGTCTATTGAACCGGTAACCCATGTTAAATCACTTGTTTTGGTCAAGATTCGAACAGCAGGCGACTGAACAGTGGGACAGGCGACTGTTCGTCCGGATGAACTCTAATCGCACGATTGAAACTTGCGATTGGATCAATCGGCCGAATGAACCATGCGAATGAGCTCAGTCGGCCGACTGAACCAATCGCAGACTCAGTCAGCAGATTGAACTCAGTCGCATGTCTCATTCACCCGAACGAGCTCAGTCGCATGAAAGAACAACCGACTGACTTCAGTCGCATGATTCATTCGCACGAATGAATCAGAATGAATTTAAACATTACACTTAGAACTGAATTTTGATGTATTATGTACTAATGGTTCTGTGTCTTGTGTTTCAGGAAAATGGTTGATAGATGGTCCATTAATCCAAAGCACAACATATGTGCTCACTTGGATCATACTACTCGGAACGGGGCCGAGTTCACAGAGATTATAGCTTTCCTTAGACGTTCGGATACATAAGGCTATATCTACACCTTGCACGCTCTACAGGTCATTACACCAGGCATTCTGGGAGAATGCCTCAGTTGATCGCTCTCGTGAGCCGTACAGTATACGGAGCTCCATTCTGGGTCATGATATCGAGGTTACTGCTGCTGATATCCAGAGAGTTCTTGAGTTTGGGGACGATACGAATCACCCCACCAGATTACATCCACTGACTGTGAGAGGCTGCTTCCTCAGGATCAAGTACGCTGGGGACATAAACTCGGGTGTGCTCAACAAGAGCAACCTGTGCCCCAGTACACGTACTTGGCGCATGTGATCCTAAAGTGCATTGCTTCAAGGAGGGGTGGGTTCGATGATCTATCAGACCAGATTCAGAATGCCTACGTGGCACTGGTGCTGAACCACCCTTTCAGCTTTTCGAGTATGATCTTCTCTTATTTGGTGGAGAACCTGGAGGCAAAGGGGAAGGAAGGATTTGTATGTACCCTAGGTTTCTACAGCTGATCTTCAACGAGAAGCTGCCACTTCTTCCCAAGGAGAGTCATGATGCAGTTGCTTTGGAGATTATGGATGACACGACTTGGGTCGGATGAGGGTGTATAGGGGCAAGCAAGTGAAGCCCCAGGTGAAGAGGTTGATTGGCCATTTGGCCAACGAGAGATATGTGGCATCGGGGAGACGCAAATGGCGTCATGATGACAGTGATTCTGATGACGAGAGGCTACTGCTCCAAGAGCATGACTTTGATGATGACGACAGTGGGGACGCTGGGGATGATATGCCTACTCCACCGAGAGGCTCAGTTTCTGATGTTATACCTCCAGTGTCCGCCCCAGCTGGAGACATAGCCGAGTCTGCTGGTTTCCATCAGGATTTTGTTCCTGGTGAGGAGGAAGAGGAGTCGGAAGAGGAGCCCTTGACACGTACTGTGGGAAGCAAGGTTGTTCCCACAGAACATGGGCTAAGGGCGGTTGGTGAACGCCCAAGAGACTCAGGAGAGACAACCACTGATCCGAGTTATGCACCGGAGTCAGCTAGCAGGGTTGTAGGGGGAGCATCCACCTCAACGGGAACGAGGAGGAAAAGGATGGCTCAGCCCCATGGTCAGAAGAAGAAGAAAAGACGACTCACCTTCGTACCACCACCACACTCCACAGCCCACCATCCACCCACAGCCACCATAGCCACACCACAAACACACCACCACTAAACCCCACCACACCTCCCACCACTATACAGATTCCATCTACCACCATATCTTTCACTCCCACATCACCTCCACTATTTCACAGACCCATCTTCACTACAGCCACCACCACCACCACTACCCACCAAGCTGGATCCTCAGCCCATCCATCTCATACTTATGGATCACCTCTACCTCCAATTGGGGTAGAGGAACAGTTGTCTGCACTCAACAGGATGGTGATGCGCCTATTAGCTGCAGATGAGGAGAAGGCGGCTTAGATCCGCCAGCTTGCTGATCTTACTGCTGCTCAGTCTCACCAGATAGAAAAGCAGGCTCGAGTGATAGAGGAGCAGGCCCAACAGATGGCTGCTCAGAGCCATGAGATAGCCCAACTCCAAGCACATAGTGTCATATCAAACAAGAAGATAGAGGAGTTGGAGGAGGCGAAGAAGACGATCATGTTAAAGCTAAAGGGATCTAAGGAGGAGCCCTTGAAGATCAAAGAGGGAGACGGAGATGATGAAGATGATGATGAGGATGAGAGAGGAGGATGAGGGGACAGAAGAAGAAAGGACAGAGAAGATGATGATGATGATACAGCAGGAGGAGATGCAGCTGCATCGGCCTCTGCTTCAGGTCAAGAGAGGATGTCCAAGAACAGACAAGACCAACCAGCTTCTTCCTCTGCTCACCAAGTGACGAGACGATGATACAGGAAAAAAGTAAAGATTAGATGTTTATGTATTTAATTACTTTTGTATTTGAATCATGTATTGAAACCTATGTATTGAATGTTTAAATTAGTTTAATGCATTTCTGTTTTGATTAATTACTAATGGTTGATATGTTGAATGTGTAAATCAAACAGATCCAAATTACCAAAGGGATGAGTTTGATGTTGCTCCCCTTCAGTAGGTCAAGACTCAGCTAACAATGATTCTTGATCTGCAAGGGATCGTAAGGAGGTCGGTGAGTTATACCCCTGAAGAAGGGGAAATAATTCACGACCTATCAAACGAGCAACTCGCAGAGATCTTCAAGCTCAATCCAGATGAGATAGTGAAGGATGCTCCGACATGCGACTCGACCAGTGACGAAGAGCTCAACGATGTTGATGAAATCGAGATTGAAGATGTCACTGCCGAGCACTACCCTCAGTACGCTGACAATGAGGGAAATGTGGTCCCCAATCTGGGTGAATCCCTCGTCAGCGATACTTTTGAGGTGTTAGACAAGATGGAGCAAGAGTCGGAGAAAGTAGAGGAAACGGCCCAAGCCTCAAATGATGATGTCGATATCCGAAAGGCTGAGTGGGCTGCGTGTTTTGAAGAAGTTAGAGCCCAACGCGCTGCACCGAAACAGGATGCCTACACCAAACTCTACAGAGTCAAGAAACATCATAAGGTGACTGGCAAGATCATAGCGTGGGCGTATTTTGAGGATCTTAACGTATATGCAGTTAAGAGGGAAAAGGGCATAGAGTACTTCAGATTCCCACATGATCTGAAGACTCTACCAGGTTTTGAGCTCAACCAGCTGGCCAAACTAAAGCTTTTGTATGCTGACCCGAGGAAGATGTCAGGCTGGTTCGAGGCTGCCCTAAAGAAGGAGTACCACACCAGGTGGGTTAACTTCAGACCCCAACAGCCTACAAGGTATATCAGAAGGTCTGAGGTTTATGCCATTACTGGAAAGCCGAAGATAGTGTTGAAGTGGAGTCCTCCACGCACAATGTCAAAAATCCCACTCAGGGAAATACCACAGGACTTCACTCCACACTTTAAGTGGTGGTACTATAATTGGAGAACAGCTGAAGCGGTCATAGTCCTAAACAAAGAGGGCCAAATGGATACGATCAGGGTATTCAACCCAATGTGGCTTACCAACTTGTCAGCAAATGATGTCAACACGCTATACAAGTGACCACTGTTCTATGATACGCAAGATATTGTACAAGCCCTCCAGTTCAAAATGTCATAAGACTCTGCTTCGCGTTTGAGATTCATGCGGGAGTCACAAAAGAGGACAAGTACAAGAAATATGAGGAGGTGATGCAGAAAACAAGACATTAGAGAGATCTAGGTCCAAGGGGGAGTTTGTTGATACATGTATGTCCCTAGATCATGATATGAAATGTAATAGATCTTGTTTATCTGATTTGGATGTAATTTGATATGATTAATGAAATGATATTGATTGTTTGTGATTTGTAATGTCTAAATTTCATTAATGAGTCGATATTGAATTGGTTAATTAGGTTAGTGATTGTTTGAATGGTTACACATAATGTTTATTAATTAATACATTCAAACTTAACATAAAAGTTCTCATGCGAATGGCCCATGCGAATGGACCACACGCATGAATAACTTCATACGATTGACTCAGTCGCACGACTGAACCAGGAGACTGGATCAGTCGTATGATTGACACATAAGATTGACTGAACACTCAGTCGTGCGGATGAATCAACCGTATGGTTCAATCGCACGACTGAATCATACTAATGGTTCAGTCGCACGAATGAATAATACTAACCTATAAATACAACCCAATTCGTGGAAAAACGAGAGAATTCATTCAATTATGACTCCAGACGTACCCTAGCCATCCAGAAGCCTCCCAATTCGTTCTCCAAGTTCATAGAACACATTAGATCGATTCCCAATCGATTTCTAACGTTAGTTTCAATTCGTTATTGATTCTTCGTGTGTTCTCACTGATTGGATCGCCAATCAAATAGGATTCCGCACTATTTGATCTGGTTTACACGCTAATCACTAGGTATTTCGTTCAAATACCAGGTCCTAACAACTATCATCTGAATCAGAGTTGTACATTTCTCATTCAAAAAAAATAAATTGACTTATTTAAATAAAACTATGGAAGATGAAATTTTTTGTGAATAAAACATGTGTGTTTCAACTTATTTCTTTAAGGTTCGAGCTTGTAAGGCCCCGTTCTCGGGAAGCCTCACAGTTGGTTAATTATGGCATAAAATCAGTTTAATAACAAAAACATTGCAGCGGAAATAATTAGACATTCATTTAAAACTCAGTAACCATATTGTACTCGTACATTTGTTCTTTAATTGTAAATTAAACATAGTACTTGTTCTTAAATTACAATAAAAGATTTCATAAGCAAGAATTCCATCCATAGCTCCCCAAGTAGCTTCATGGTGTCATCCTCAGCATCAGAAATTTACCTGCCAACTATTATGCATAAAAATCAACTTTGCCGAGTGAGTTCTAGTTTTAAATAAATAAGAAATTATAACTTTATCTGTCACACCCCAACCTTGACGGCGGAAACGTCGAGGAGTGAGAGTTAAGATCGTTCACAGCCACATAACACTATTATTAAATCCGAATATGTTATTCATAAGTTTGAAAGGTACATTACAAGCATAAGTCTCAAATAAGAAAACATAATAAGAAATATAACAAACTCATTCATTAAATTAACTAGGTCCATTCCTAGGTGTGAACAACTTCAAAAATGGCGATCAAGCTTGAGTATTTTCTCAAACATGTTAAAAATAAAAGGTCAACATAATGTTGGTGAGATTTCTATAGTTTTCGATACATAAGTATATAAAAGATGGCAATTCATGTTGTAAGTTAGAGAACAAAGTAACTAGGGATGTAAGACAGAATGCACAATCAAACCTCAACAAAGTTTTACAAGTCTCAAACGTTTAAAAGTATATACGATTAGCTAAGTGTACTTGGATCAACCAAGCAGGCTTGTCTAGCCCATAGATCTATGACTTCGCTAGGCTAGCAATAGTTAATGATTGTACATATATTCGATATTACATGGTAGCTACAAAGTTCAACTAACCACAACATACAAGTGAAAAGCCATAAGTTTACAAGAGTCAAACGTGTTTACAAGTGCAAAGTTTATAATGTAACATGTTTCACCCCAAAAGTGTAAAAATATAAAAAGGGGTATAGAAATACTCACATGATCAAATAAGTATATATTGATGATTAATATTGAAATAATAACAAGCGTCGTTTCAACGTAGCCATTCACAATGCACCTAAAATATATATAATTACAAGATTTAAGTTTTATTAATAAGATTAACATTTTAATGCGAACTAGGGTTTCGTTAGAAATTTTGGGGTTTTGTCAAACACTTATATTTAACAAATGAAAATCAATTACATTTTCTTGAAATAAATGCTAAGAAATTATTTATATTTTATATAAAGATATGAAGGGAAAACATTTATAACAATTTATAAGATTTATATATTAAGTTTAAATAAGGTTTTTATAACTAAATGAAACTAGCACGATTTAAATAATTTTAAAGGTAGCGTTTGAAATAATAAAAACTATTAGTTAAAATCTAAATTTTAAATAAAAGTAAGTTAACTATAACAATAGCTTTAGAATAAAATTTTAAAGGTAATTTTTAATCAAATAATCTAAGAAAAAAAATTAGTTAATTGATTTTAAAATAAACTAGGTTTATAAAATAATTTTCCATAATTTTTAGGAATTTTTAATATTTATTTTGAAGGCCAAAAAGGCCTAAAAATTGTGTGAGGCTCCCCGGGTTCGAACCGGGGACCTCCTGCTTGATAGGGTGAGTGGATAATCAGTGAACCAAGGCCTTAGCCATGGTTTTACTTGGTTCCCAAATCTAAGAACACAAGTTTCAAAATAGCCCTAATTTCTTAAGAACCCAAGTTTTATTTGCACCAAAATTGAAGATCAAATCGATGGTGTTTACGGGAATGAACATGGGGCTTTGATTCCCCATGTAATATGCGTATATACATGTATCTATTTACCCGGTTGATGATGGATTGAAGGTATATAGTACGAAGCTCATGTCGCGGTTGATGATTAAATGCCGATGATAATGGAATTAAACTCGAGGACAGCTTCGAATGATGTTGTGGATGCCAAGCCTTTATCAATTTCAATTTAATGCGCTCGAATGGTTGATTTCGATTGAGGTGCAGATCGCGTTTTGGGGAGAATCGAATATGATGATTGTGTGATTTTCTGGTGAAATTAGGAGTTGTGATCGATTAGGATTCAATAGATGATTGTTTAGGTTCATTTAATTTGATTATTATTAGATGTAAATGCTCAAACGGCAATACGTTTTAAGGCTTCGGTTACTCTTTCGAATGGTCTCGTAACCGGTGGTTTAAACACCATTATTTCATGCATTCGAGGTCGAATCATGTACATGAAGGGTTAGAACAGTTTGAATGCTAAGAAAATGATCAAAAACCACGATTTGAGGTGGCTGGAGCTCGGCCGGAATTTGGCTGGAGCTCTTGCCGGAATTGCGGGATGGGTGGGGGGTTTGGGTTGTAATTTTAAAACTTACACATTGGCCCTCTTAAGATTAGAGTTGTTATCATTTTATGTAGAACCTTCTTTTACAGTTTATAAAGTGACAAAACAACCCCTTAACTTACTAAATTTAGGTTTTAAACATTTTTTATAACTTATAAAGTGTTGTTATTATTACTATTATTATTTTTTTGTTATGTATTTTATTAGTATTGTTATTATAATAATATTGTTATTATTATTAGTAATATTATTATTATTGTCATTGTTTTAAATTTAATGGAATTATCAATTTTCATACTAATGAGTTAAGGACAAACTAAAGCAATAAGTATAAGCACCTCATAAGTTTCGATTTG
Source organism: Flaveria trinervia (assembly GCA_025506515.1). NCBI lineage: Eukaryota > Viridiplantae > Streptophyta > Magnoliopsida > Asterales > Asteraceae > Flaveria > Flaveria trinervia. Next base: position 117,653,167 of record CM046442.1, on the reverse strand, counting down.
ACAATGATAACCCTACAAAAATTAACAATGCTAACTTTAAATTAACACCAAATTACAAGATGTTACATTATCCTTTATATAATGACCACGCATACATAATACATAACATTTTCATCTTAATAAGCATGTTCATTATCTTTCATTCTTTCATATCTTTCACTTCATCATAAACGAGATTGCACAAAGCAGGAGCTCCATGTTGATCGACAACAAATGTCAATCCCTGTCGGTACACATCATCACGGTAGCTAACCCCCGACAGTTGATCCACACTACAAGGCACATAGCCTGCTCATGAATACGGATCAAACATCATACATCAGACTCACATAAGTGAAGTCTATCATAGTGCTTGCAAGACTTTTCATCATCAAACGGGCCCGGGGGTAACATTTATTAAGTTTCACTTTTCATTAATATCATCTTCCACTTTGATATATATAATACTTAACTTATTATGTACACACCAAGCCAAGTACTAGTCATCATAAAACATAACCGACCCTCCGCGGGACAGCGGGGGTTCAGGGGCAGCAGCCCCTGACAGCGGGGTCCTAGGGGCGGCAACCCCTAGTGGGGTCCAAAGGGCAACACCCCTGGCTGGGGCCGAGCTTCCAGGTCAGCATGAAATTTTTTTATTTTTAAGTATTTATATAACACATTTCCTTATAGAAAAATCGATCTTCCCGTTAAAACTTCATAAAAACTCGATCATTTAAAAACGTATATTTAGTATACATAATAACCACAAAACATGGAAAAACTTACAAATAAGGAGATCTAGAACTCACCTGGATACCGTGAGTAACCTCTAAACTAAGCTTACAAGGCTAGGATCACACTATGTAGCCTGCAAATGAGTTAACACTTAAAGAGGTTAATTTCTATCTAAATTTTCTGCTAATTTCACTGCAAGATTAGCAATTTCACAGCTAGATTCGCCAACAGTTTCGCTGCCACCTTCGCTGGTAGTTTCGCTGGCATCTTCGCTGCCAGTTTCGCCCAACTTTCATTGGATAACTTGTTCGCGAAACTACCTGGGAAACTATAGTTTCGCAGGAAGTTCTCATAGTTTCGCTGCTTGAATATGCAAATTCGTTGGATGCATATACAGTTTCGCAGAACGCATAAAAATTACGAACCAGCCCATTTTTAACCCAAAATCACAACTTTTTACGTCCAAACTCTTAGTTGATCATCCACGAGGCTATATCTAAGTTTTTACATGTTTTCATACGTAAAAATGTGACCTTTATGCGACTCTTTGCAACTTTTCAAAACCCAAAACCCTCGAATCCGGGTTTGATCTATAGAAGGGTTTAGAGGCCGATTCTTACCTGGATTTGTTTCTCCTTTCTTATGGTTAGATGCTCAATCATTCAGATCTTCAATCCCTTAACCTTTGAAGCTTCCAATCTTGAGTTTTCTTCACTTTCTCTCTCTTCTTTCTCTCTCTATAAATTTTGGTGGCTAGGGTTCAAGTGTGGAAGATGGTGGCTGATTAGGTGGGTTTGAAGGCTGATTATGGGCCCTAACTCACTTAGGCTCTTGCCCATAAGCCTAATTAGCCCGTCACTCATTTTCTTCATTTATTAAATACCCACTAATTAAGCCCATTATACTCTGTGACTCGTTTTGACTTTTCGAGGTGTTACAGAGCTTTGCTCTTCAGTAGTTTTTTCAGAGTGAATTGAATTATTTATTGTTCATTAGATTGTTTATTGACCAATAAATAATGATGCATAATTGTAAGGCCCCGTTCCCGGGACACTCACAGCTGGTCAATCATCGCATGTAACATAAAATTTTTATCCATCATTACCAAAAGCATAGCAGCGGAAACATTCAACTGTCATTCATTTAAATTTATATTAACTTTTGCAAAATAATACATGTTGATTAATTCAGAATACATTCTTGTATTACACCACAAAAGCCTTTAATTAACTAGATGCCCTCCAAAAATAACTAAGCAGCCGCCCCGTGCCATCCTCAGCAACCTTACCTGCCAACTGGGAACACATAAAAGTCAGCTTTGCTGAGTGAGTTCTAGTTTTCGTAAAACATACATTATTCTTTCGTTAAAACTGTACATTACTGTTCTGCACTCATGCATCATACGCATACACAGAAGATATAATCATTAACATAAGCATACACATTCATTCCACTTCCCATAGTAATCATCATTCATAGTATATGCAAACTTTTTATTAACGTACTCATTCTTTCTTTTGCATTCTTTCATACAGCCTTAGGTTCATTAGGTACGTTTGTTCCTCCGAGTCTTTTACGACAACCAGGTCGCTCACCTCTTTGGCAATCTCATTGACTGCTCATTGTCCGAGTCTTTTGCAACAACTGAGTTGCTCACCTCCTTTCTCTGGCCATCTTAATGATGCCTATGATCCAAGTCTTTTACAACCGCACGTTGCTCACCCCATTGACAATCTCCATGATTGCCTGTGATCCGAGTCTTTTGCAACCACACGTTGCTCACCTCCTTTCTGGCCATCTCAATGATGCCTTTGATCCGAGTCTTTTGCAACCACACGTTGCTCACCTCATTGTATGCTTGCAAGCCTTTCCTTCATTCATTCTTCATTCATTAATGCATGCATTTATTCTTTCATTCATTATGTTCCTCTTTCTTTATCTTCCACTTTACGTTATATAATACTTTCATACATTCATTCATACGTAAAGCCATGGGAAGACATGCATACATCACAATAAGGAACATAAACATACACTCATGCATCATCATACATTGCATCATACATTTATAACATACATCATGCATAATCATGCAACATCATCAACATCATACATGCCCAACATAACATCTAGGACCTTAAAAGTCCATATTCCTAACCCTTGGGAACCACCCAAGTCAAGGCTTACATCTCCACCTTTCCTTCAAAACCTGAAATTATTCTAAGTGTTCATCCGCATTGGTTACTGTTCATCCGCATTTGTCTAATACTCATCCGCATTTGCCAACACTTAGGCAAAATGCTTATCCGCTTTGCTGTTGTTCATCCGCATTGGTTACTGTTCTTCCGCATTTGTCTAATACTCATCCGCATTTGCCAACACTTAGGCAAAATGCTCATACGCATTGGTACAGTCATCCGCATTGGGTCGCCGCATTTGTCCAGACTTAGTCAAATGCTCATCCGCATTGACTCTTCCCATCCGCATTGGTCCGGACTTGGTCAAATGCTCACCCGCATTGACTATTACTCATCCGCATTGGTTTCTAACACTTAGGCCAATTTTGAACTTAACCCAATCGGAACTGAAACTGCAGAATCATACTATAACCACTATTTTCATGCTCTAAGCTTAGATCTTACCTTCTAAGCCCTCGGATTCAACATATAACAAGAACATGAACACACATAACATCATAACATCGTCAAACACGCATGAAAAACATACGGGTCCGAGACCCAGATCAGTAAAACATATAGATTTGTATTTCCAGCCCTAAAATCGTTTGAAAACATGTAAATGAGGGGTTCTAGAACTCACCTTAACAGCTCTTGAGCAGGACTTCTTCCAACTCGTCTGAATTTGAGTTCAACCGCCTAAAAACTCACTAAAACACACACCCGAACGCAGGCAAACACATATAAGCACACAAACGAGATAAGGCCAGCTTCAAACACTTAAAATTTCAGGTTTCTTACCTTGAATTCACTTCTTCAGCCATGTTTCTTCCAAAATCTGAATTCTGCACTTTCTCTCTCTAGAATTCTGCTGAATTGAGAGTTGTGGGAAAGTAGTGGGCGGCCATGCCCACTTTACACCAACTTTTCAACCCTTTTTGTCCTTTTGGCACTTTTTACCCTTCAACTTGGGTAAAATATCTTTTCCCCTTTTTCTTCACTTTATTCTCTCTTTATTTAAATAAATGAAAGATCCGGGTGTTACAATAATTATATCTTATGATTGTTTTTCACCCTATTCTCATTCATACACACTTTATCAAATTCAAACACATAAACTCGTAGGAACAATTATGTTAACGACTTGTTACAAGCCCAAAAAACTTGCTAAAACATCGCATACTCCCACAAACCAATCTAAGCTTTCAACTAATTTAGGATATCCATATTCATATAAATAAGATAGAGTTCAACTTTGGCTATTCTTTCCATGGACTCATAAGATTATTATTCAATTGATAAAACTCACGATCCTCTTGTAAAAATGAATAGATATAATTGTTGATGTCACACCCCGACCGACGGCGGAATCATTGGAGCGGACGAATATGAATCGATTGTTCATATCTCATTTAATAAGTTCAAATAATATTAAATGTAATTCTCATTTAATAATACTAAGCATATAAATCATTACAATACAATAAAGATTCAAACAACAAAATAAAATCTTTAATTAATATAGGTTCAAGTCATATATGAGCATGAAAAAGTCCTTAAAATAATATCCTGAAACATGTTAAAAATACGGTCAACATATGATGTTGGTGAGTTCTCATGAATTTGTAAATACATATATAAAACAACTTTTAAGAGGCAATTCAAGTTACATGTTAAGAAATAATACAAGAATATATAGATAGCATAATGATACAATCAAACCTTGATAAAAAATTACCACAATAACATATATAATTAGCTAAATGTACTTGGTTCCCATGATGAACAAGAATACGTCATCAGGAGCTAGCAATAACCTTGGCTTTAGCACAAAATAGGCTTGTCAAACCCATAGATCTATGACATCGGTAGGCTATCAATAGTTAATGATTGTTTTACAAGATGACTATCATATAATGCTCACCATTACCTCAAATAACCATAACAAAATTTATAAGATGAATTACACATGCATTACAAGTATTAAAATATTTTACAAGTGTCCATTTTATAGGGTTAACATGCCTCACCCTGTAAGGTACCAAATAAAAATGAAAACGGGGTATGGAAAAGTCACCTAACATAAGATGAACTTTAAATGATAATAAGAAACTAAATTGTTCAAAAGATTCCTTCACGATTCAACCTAAGGTTTGGTGTTTTTGGATTAGAATAATGATATGATTAATGAATAAAAATGATTTAGGGTTTTAATAATTAAGTTAAATAAAATAATGTAATCGATTATGTTTTGATTCAATAAAGATTGCAGGATCATTGAAGGGGATTAGTTATAACATAAACACAAAGAGGAGATTAACTCAACTTAAGCAAGCAGTAAACTGGATTAACCAAGATAAGACACTAAGAACACAAGTAATGTAAGAGACAGAACACAAAGAACACAAGTATATGGTTTTCAAGAATGCATTATATTGCTTTCTCTATGTTCTATTACAAGTGTTACAAAGCATAATTCAAAGATACAAGAACATGAGATACTTATATTACATCCTACAACCGACTATACTTTGAAAGCCAGCTGGATACAATTGACTAGACACAAACAAAATCAATTGTAGCGCCAAAAGGCAGATTGCCTTTTGACTAGTGACTATGACATGCCATAGCTCACATCCTTATCTATTACAAAAAGGATAAAGTACATGAAGTAGAAAGTTACAAACTCAAGACCTCAAAGTACAGTTACCAAAAGCATGGAACTTTTCACCAACTCATGTAAGTTGGTGACCTTACAGAGATGTAGCGGAAATATGTCTAGCTTTATGGAAAAATACATATGATAAAGCATGTATTAAAAGTCTTCGGAAGAAATCTGTCTTCATGAGTTGAAGCTTCGAAAGACTTTGTCTCTGAGGCTTCGGAAGACTTTATATTTGGCTTTGGAAGATATTGGTCTTGGCTTCGAAAGATTTCACACTTAGAGTATTTTTTGTTGCATGTGTAAAACTTCCTAAGCATTCTTCTTCAATGCACTTGTGCAGCATGCAGGATAGACACTGGATGTTTAGGTTGCATTAGCCTCTTCATTAATCTTTACAAACTCCCCCTAGGCTGATGCTACCAAAACACTTAGTAGACTTCAGATGTCAACAGTCCTCATTAGGATGATCACCAATCCTTTCTTCATAAGGTGATCAGGATCCTTCAGACTATCAAAGTGTCTTCTCATATCAAAGAGGTCATGTAGAGGCAACTAAAACATATCTTGCCATGTGTAAATGTCTTCAGTGCCTTGATCTCTAATGACATGCCATCTTTCTAGATTTGTGGTGTATGTCCACGACAAGATGGGTCTTCCTGATGCTAGAGGAGCTGTTTGAAGTGGGTGCAGTCTTCTTCTTCTTTGGCTTTGGTTTAGAAGCCATCCTCTTCTTTCTCTTTACATGTTTTAACTGAGAAGACTGGCCTACAGTACCAGATTGATCTTCACTGTCTTTCTCAGTTGGGACTTCCTCTCTCTCAGGCTCAGAAGGAGAAGGAGGTTGACCCTGCTGTGGATCAGAAGATTAAGCTTGCTGAGTTTCAGCAGGAGGTCCAGGTTGTGTTGTCTCTGGTTGTTCAACCTTAACCTCCACTTTAGGTGGGGCTTGACTTGGAGTGGAGTGTAAGTCAATGAGCTCTCCACTTTTGAACTTCTGCTTGATCACCCTAATATGTTCATCCATAGTGGATAGAGACATGGGGCCAAGTCTCCTTCCGGAGAATCCATATAGCTTCAAGAAGCTCATCATCCTCTGCCTATCAGCAGACTTCTTCATGCTCTTTTGGATGATAGCTCTTGATTTTGCAGCTTCTTCCCTTAGCTTCTTCTTAGTTGTCTTTCTGTCCTTGATTATCTCAAGTTCAAGCTGTTTTAAGTACTCAAACTCAACATAGTCATAGGACAAGGGAAGGAGTGCATCTGCCTGATAGAAGCCTGTGGCACTCAGGTAGTTGATCATCTTGATCCTCTCTTATTCTTTGTCTACCTGAGGTTCTTGTTGAACCACTTCTTCTTGTGCAGGACTTTCCTGAACTGGGGAGAGGGTAGGCATATCCTTGTATAGTTTTTTTCTTCTTCTCTCTTCTTTGACTTGTACTAGAAGCTTTGCATCTTCTGCCTCCTTCTTCTCCTTTGACCTTTCCAGATCAACCAGTTCATTCAACTCTTCTAAGGGGAGAGAGATGACACTGTATATGTCATAGTTCCTTGTCTACAAGTAATTTATCCTGACTGCTCTTAACTCATCATTCTGAGTATTTGGTCTGGGGACAGCCCTGATAGCAGACTCCATGAGTCTTGAAGACTCAACAGAGAACTTTCTCCCCTCAGCCTCCTTTTCCTCTCTCTCTCCTCCTCCTCAATCTCCTTAGATGTCATTTTTCTTTTCCCTTTGTCACTCACAGACCTTTGTGACTCAGGGTGGAGAGAGCTTTGGCCTTCATTGCTTGTTGCAGCATCTAAGCTCTGGCCAGAGAGAGGTTGAGAAGCACCTTCACCAGTAGGTGTCTCAATAGGGTATGGATCTCTACAGCAGTTGATGATGATGAGACAGGGTCTCAGGTTCTGCCACTGGGCCTTCAGTCAAGGTTTCCCCTATGAAACTAATCTTAGGGTCTACCTCAACATCTAGTTGACCAATGGCATTGCCTGATTGCCTAAGTCTCCTTCTTAAGCTGAACTCTGCAGTGATCCTGTCTTGGATTCTTTGAGCCGTCTGTCAGCTTGTCTTGATTTTCTTGGGTTGAAAAGTGGCATGTTGACTAAATCCAGACCTTCACAGTAGTTCAAAGTCTGAAAATTGAATACTTCTTGTTGTCCTTGAACTCTTATGATGATCAGGGCTTTCCTGATGTTGTCATACCTCCACCCAATGATATGATTAAAAGATGGTGAAGATGACATAACACTTGGTATCCCATCCTCAAACAGACTCTGTATGAAGGAGTCAGTGTAGTCCACATCAATGTGAACTTGAGGAGGTTGCTGAGAATGCACAATTGCAACTGAGGATGGTGAGTCCTCAATGTCCACTCTCTCTGAAGAACTCCCAGGTTTTGTGGTTGTAATGACTTTCTCCCCCTTTTTGGTAGCATCACCCACTTGCATAGGTGAGTTGGAAGATAGGTCAATCACATCCACAGGTTCTTGTGTTCATGGTTAAGCTCTTCTTAAGGGTCTCCCAGCTAGTTTTTCCTTAAGATATGAAATCTCAAGTTGCTGATCATTGATCTTGTTGTGTAAGGTAGTCACCTGAGATTCAAGGTGACTGACCTTTGAGACTAAATAAGTGCATGTTTTGGATAGTTTTTGCACTTTAGTCTCAGATCCCCCCTCTCTTCATCAGAAGAATCACTGGGGGTGGAGAAGATTGGACCAGAGTCCTTTCTCTCATGACCAGTTCTAAGTTCTTGGCTACTAGATTTCCTCTGCTCACAGTCTCAGTTGAGATGTCAGTGGGCTGAGTTGCCATGGTTGAGGTCTTAATGATGTAATCACTTTCAGAAGTGAGAGCCTCTTCCATATGGACATCCTGAACAGGTTAGGAGTGTCCACCTCAGTTGTAGGTGACTGATGTGGGATAGATATAGGAGACTCAGGAGTACTCATCTCTCTTTGAGTAGGTGGAAAGAAGAAAGATTCATTATACTCACTGAAACCTAGATCTTCATCAGTATAGAAGTCAAGATTGGGAATTGGTTGGTTGAGATCTATAGGCTGGGGATGGTAACTGTCCCCTGAAGGTTGATCACTAAGTGTTGAGACTCAGAGTGATGGCTTAAGGCAGTTGGGCTAATAAGCTCATCAGGCTGAGCATGAGGAACCTCAGCACTGATTCTTGAAGAGATGGGAGTGGTCTGCTCCTCAGGAGAAGTGGGAGCTCCAGTGTCCACTTCTTCCTGTATGGGTGAGTATATGGGGGCTCCACAGACTGAATAGCCTGAGCAGGGGTTCGTTTGGATTTTCTTTGGTAAGTGATGGTGATTTGAGGCTGTGTAGGTGGTGGGAGGTAGCAGGTGTGGGCTCAACACTAGCTTGTGCTACTAGGTTGTCATCTTGAGCAATGAGCTCTAACATTTTTGGGACAAGGGCTGTTTCTACCCCAGAGAAGCCAAGAGTGGGCTTTCTCAGTATTTTAAAGATGCCGGGCTTTATCTGTCCTAATTTAAGAATGTTACCTATTCCCTCAACTGTGAGCCCAATTCATAGTTAAGAATGTACTGGACATATCTAGGAAACATGTAATACTCTAAGGAGTCTAAATTAGCAAGTAAATTGGTATAAACAAACTGAGAATACCTGAATTTGACCCCCTGAACCATTCCATGGATTATGAAGGAGAGATCCTCAGGAATCTGGTCCCATCCACCATGCTTGTTTGATAAGTGTGGATGACCACATGGGGCATGAATCTCCATTGGGATGAGACCTTCCCTTCCTATAGGTCTTTACAGAGAAATCTCCCTCATATCCCATCTGCTCAAAAGAATGATTAACAGCTTCCTTTGGGAAGAACACCTCACCTTCTTCATCATCCAGCTGAAGATGCTATTGATGATGGCCGGCGGAGTGATGAAGACTGTTCTCCCCTGCACTGTGGCAGACAGTGCCTTCTCCCATCCATAAAACCTCTTGGCAGGTTTTCAAAATTCTAGCAGATGATCCTCATAGAGTGGAGGATCAATGGTTAGGGAGGTGAAGTAGTTAGACAAAGCTAAGAATCGACAAACCTCTGAGAAATGAGGATCTTTCTCAGAGCTTAAAGAGCAACCTGATTATGTTGCATGTGTAGCTGCATGGTAAAGTTGGGATCATTTCTGTGAGCAAGGTTGGCCATTGTGAGGTAGCTAAAGATGAAGAAGAAAGAGGAAGAAAGAAATTTCAGAGAGAAATTTGGGTTTTTAGGTTTGGAGGAAGAACAGATGATAGAAAGAGGGGGAAACCGTTGGGTTTATATGTGAGAGGGATTTCAGATAAAGTTTAATGAAAGAGGATAAACTTTGAAATCCGGATGTCGGTCCCACCTCTGAAAAAGTAGTTTACTTTTGCTCAAAAGTAGTTTTCTTGGAAGTCAAAAAGCTTCGAAGGTTATTATCTTCGGAAGTTTTAATTAAAAAGCTTCCGAAGCTAAAATAACTTCGAAAGAATTTCCTGAGAGTTTTGAGAATTTGCTTCGGAAGAGAAATTAAAACTTGAGTGCTTTGTATATAAAACAACAAAGCTTCCGAGAGTTAATTTTGCTTCGGAAGTAAATGGTCCTTGAAAATAAGTAAGTGTCTGAGACAAGTATTTAAGCTTCGAAAGATAGATCTGAATGCTCTTCGAAGGTAAATTTCTTAGACAGTTATTTATTTTGAAGGCATGATTTGCTTCTGAAGTTAAAAGAATAACTTCCGAAGTATCAGAAATTTTTAAAAATCTAAGGAAAGTCTTCAAAAAGAAATTTTCATCCAAAGAAAACACAAGCTTATGAAAGTGATGAAATAAACAACTTATGACACACATAATTTAAGAAATAATAAGAATTAGTTTTAAGAAAAGCTTACTCAAAGTTGATCATCCCAATAGCTTATATTAGATATTTAAATCTCTCTTCATCAAAAGCCTTTGTAAATAAATCAGCATATTGTTCATCTGTGTGAACTTTGACTAGTTTAATTAATCCCTTTTCATAGTTATCTCTTATTAAATGATACCTGATATTGATGTGCTTTGTCCTTGAGTGCTGCACAGGGTTCTCTATGATTGAGATAGCACTATTGTTGTCTATGTGAATGGGAGTCTCCTTAAAGTTTAACCCATAGTCCAGCATCTGATTTTGAATCCAAAGTACTTGGGCACAGCAGCTTGTAGCAGCAATGTATTCAGCTTCAGCAGTTGATGCAGAGACACGGGATTGTTTCTTGCATTGCCATGAGACAACCCTTCCACCAAGGAACTAACATCCCCAGATGTAGACTTTGCAGTCATGTTGCAGCCACCATAATCACTATCTGTATAAGCATACAGATTGAAGTCAGGATTCTTAGGGTACCATAAACCAAGTGTTGAAGCACCTTTGAGGTATCTTAGAATCCTCTTGACGGTGATGGGGTGAGACATCTTAGGGTTGGCTTGATATCTTGCACAGATGCATGTAGCAAACATGATATTAGGCCTACTAGCAGTAAGATACATAAAAGACCCAATCATAGCCCTGTATAAGTGCTCATCTACACACTCCCCCTCAAGATCAGGTCCAAGGGAGTGGCTTGTAGCTATGAGTGTCTTAGCAATCTTACAACTAGTCATGTTGAATCTCTTGAGTATGTCCTGAACATACTTTGACTGACTTATGAAGATGCCATCTTCAACTTGCTTCACTTGAATTCCTAGAAAGAAATTGAGTTCCCCCATGGCACTCATTTCAAATCTGTCTTTCATCAGCTTCTCAAATTCTTTACAGAGCTTTGGATTAGTTGAACCAAAGATGATGTCATCCACATACACTTGAACTAGCAAAATGTCATTTCCCTGTCCTTTGATGAAGAGAGTTCCATCTATAGTACCTCTCCTGTATCCATGTTTACAAAGATACAAACAGTGTCTCATACCATTTCCTGGGTGCCTGATGCAGCCCATAGACAGCTTTGTCAAGCTTGCAGACATAATCAGGATGATCAGGGTCTACAAAACCAGGTGGTTGTTTGACATAAACCTCTTCATCAATCACTCCATTCAAAAAGGCACACTTCACATCAAGCTGAAAGACCTTGAAGTTCTTGATGCAGCAAATGCCTGGAATATCCTCACAGCTTCTAATCTTGTTACTGGAGCAAAGACACCAGTGTAGTCAATCCTTTCTTCTTGTGTGTATCCTTGAATAACCAGTCTAGCTTTGTTCTTGATGATGATGCCTCTATCATCTTTCTTGTTCCTAAACACCCATTTGGTTCCAATGGTAGTCTTCCCACAAGGAAGAGGACAAAGGTTCCAAACTTTTTGCCTTTTGAATTGAAGCAGCTCTTGTTGCATAGCTTCAACCCAACTTCCATCCTTTAGAGCCTCATCAACTTTCTTTGGCTCTATCTGGGATAAGAAACAAGAGTGAAGACAAACATTTGCTTCATGGGTTTGTCCTCTTGTTCTTACCCCTGAGACAACATCTCCAATGATGTTTGTGATGGGGTGAGACTTATGGATCCTAAGCTGAGGGATCACAGCAAGTTGTTGAGAGAGATCTAAATTAGAGAAATTTAGATCTGGCATAGATGTTTCTCCCACTACATCAGCACACCTTTCAAGGGAGACTTGATCCAAGCAGTGTGTGACATCATTGATGTTCTCATCTATGGTGTGGTTAGTGGCATCAAGAAATTCTTGGTCACTGTCACCACCACCATTGTTGTCTTCTACAATTGAGGTGTTCTTATCTAGTTGTGGAGCCTTTGAGCTGGAATGTGAAGGCACCCCAGATGTATCAGCTGAGTTTGTCATTGTAGTGCTGACAGAAACCTCATTTGCAGAAGAGTTCCAACTGGAGCTGAAGATGTATGACTTGAAGGTCTTCTTAGCTCAAATCTTGGATTAGGATCACCTGTATTTAAATTTTCTGCAGATCTTGAAACATTCTCACAAGATTTGTTAAAACAGTTGGTAACTAAATCAAGATCAAATAACCAATCTGGACCAGAACTAGCAACACAGGGTGTGTGTTCATTGAAAGTCATATTGGCTGACTCCTCAACAATTCTAGTTCTGAGATTGTATACTCTATAAGCCTTAGCTTGAGAAGATATCCAATAAAGTATCCATCATCTGATTTCTCAGTAAACTTGGCAATTTGATCTTTGGTATTCAAGATGGTGCAAGGACAACCAAATGACCTGAGAAAACCAATGAAAGGTTTCCTTTTGTGCCAAAGTTCATAAGGAGTCTTGCCATGAGTCTTAACTACTAAAACTCTGTTCTGCACATAGCAGGCAATGTTGACTGCCTCTGCCCAGAAGGTGATGGGCAGCTTAGAGTCAGACAACATGGTTTTTGTAGCTTTAATCAGTGTCCTGTTTCTCCTCTCAGCAACACCATTCTTCTAAGGAGTCCCGGGAGCACTGTATTGTCTTGTAATACCTTTTTCATCATAGAATGTATCAAGGATTTGGTTCTTAAATTCAGTTCCTTGATCACATCTTATGATCTTGACGTTGTGATCAGATTGATTCTCAATCTTTAAGATGAAATTCTTTAGAATCTTAGGAGTCTCATCCTTAGTTCTAAGGAAGAAAACCCAGGTGAATCTTGTAAAGTCATCTATGATCACTAAACAGTAAGAGGTCCTTCCTAAACTCATTACACTGGTGGGGCCAAAGAGATCCATATGTAACAAGTGTAGGGGGTGTAGTGATGGAGTTCCTTTCTTTAGGCTTGTGAGATACCTTATGTTGCTTCCCTTTCAGGCATGCAACACAATGGTCATCACTTGTAAACTCTTTCTTTGGTATTCCAGTTACCAATCATTTTTAATTAATCTATTCATGTTCTTAAAGTTTACATGACACATTCTTTTATGCCTTAGGAAAGACTCATCACTATTAGCTTTAGACAGAAAGCATAAAACTTCTCCAGAGGGAGATGTTTCTTGCAGATCCATCTTGTACATGTTCCCTTTCCTGGGGCTCTAAGCAGGATGTACTCATGAGGAATGACCACACCAGGCTTGAGAACAATGCACTCATGCTCAGTAAAGAGCATGTTATGACTCTGATCACAAAATTGAGATACACTCAAAAGATTGTACCCAAGCTCTTTGACAAAGTTTACCTTATCAATGCTGAGCTTACCATTTATGACCTTGCCCCTTCCAGAAATGTAACCACCTTCATCTCCTCCAAAAGCAACTGGTCCTCCATCAATTCTTTCAAAGTTCTAGAGTAGTGACCTATTGCCTGTCATGTGCCTGGAACAACCACTATCAATGATCCAGACATTTTTGTTTGTCTTAGTTGTCCCTGCACAAAAAAAATGATTAGTTACATTTGGAAACCCAAGCCTTGCTTGTCTTAGGCTCATTAACAAAAGGTAATTCAACAGTAATAGATCCTATGGTTGTACTAAGAGGATCTTGAGCTGTTGTTGATGGATAATTCTCAGTCACTTGGTCTTTCTTAGACATCCACACCACCTTTGGAGTCCTGGACTTGACCTTCAAAACTTCGGAAGCTTTTGGGACTTCGGAAGTTTTAATGACTGAACCTTCGGAAGATTCTGCAAACACTGCAGCAGACTTCAGTGCTTCGGAAGAACTCCTTTCTTCCGAGACCAACTTTTATTCTGAGGGTAATTTTCCACTTCCCTTCTCCTTAGACTTGGAGCTTCCGAAGGAAACAAGTTTTCCTTTCGAAGCTTGAATCTTCTTAGAACTCTTTGAAGTCTTTGTACTGGTCATATGGACAATACCTTTAGGATTGTATGGACAATCCTTAGCAATTGAGAGGTACTTTCACACATGACCACCTTTTTCTTCTTCACAAGAGTCTTTTGCTGGGAACAAGACTGTCTTTGGTCACATCCCTTCTCCACCTTCATCTTTACAGATGCTGAGACAGTCCTCTTGGGCTGAGAACTATGCTTGGAGTTTGATGGTCCAGGCTGTGCAGCAGTGGTACACAACAGATCAGTCTTCTTCTTGTTACTGAGATAAGTTGAACAAGAACCAGAACTCTTAGCAGAAGAGTTTTGGTTGATGTCTTCAGTCACCACCACTTTAAACCCTGCAGAGAAAAAAACTTGTTTCTGCTTAGAGTCAAAAGTAGCCTTGATCTCTTGAGCCTTCCTTGCCTTTCTTTTGCTCTTTCTGATCAAGTTCTTTCTCATGGACTTGGTCATCACAGTCTTCTTCTTCTCCTCAGAAGGATAGTGACCCTTCTTGGAATCCTCCTCTTCACTCTTCTAGACGAATTCTTCACTATCTCTTCTTCATCCTCTTCACTCATAGGATCTATGAGAGGAAGCTCATCTTCACAAGTTCCACACCTAGGAGATCTTACAACAAGATTGTGTGTGGAGGAGCTATCTCATTGTATCCCAGTCCCTGCCTGTTTTGATAGCACACTTTGTTGTGTAGGGATGAGGATATCATGTTCTTGAAGGTCTTTTCTTCAAGAACACTCTTTTCTGCCATGGCTTTGCTGATCACAAGCTTAGCCTGGCACTCAGTTAACTTGGTTATGAGATCTTTGATTTGAGTCCTAAATCTGTGTGTTCATGTTTTAGAACTGAAATGGTTTTCTCAAGGTCCTTTATCTTCAGTTTGTAATCATTTTCAGACTTTTTAAAATCAGATTTTAAAATGTTTAAGGAGTCAAGGTCAGATCTCATCTCCAGGTTATAGGACCTGTATCTATTAACTTTAGCAATGCATTCAGGAGTACAGAGATGTTCCAATACCTTGGCTTCCTCATGATCTGCCATCAATGCTTGGTTAGGAGAATCATCTTCCACTTGAAAGCTCCAGTCAAAGCCTCCTTCTTCAACAGCAACAGCAGCCTGCTGGCTTTGACTTCTCATTCTAGAGAGCTTTGTTAGTGTAGTTTGGTTTGGACTATGTTTGGCCACCATTTGTTTTAGGTGCCTTACACTCTCTGGCAAAATGGCCTATCAAGTTACAGTTGTAACACTTGACTTTGCCTTTGTCCAAGCCAAACTTTCCACTGGTTGCATTGCTTGGAAACTTTTTTCCAGTCCTCTTGTAGAACTTCTTGGCTCTGTGAGTGAGAAGAGCCATCTGCTGGACTATTTCTATGTATTCCAGATCATCTGGATGAATACAGTCCAGGTCTTCAAGAGTGAAAAGAGAGTTGCCATAGCTTTCATTAGAAGACACAAAAGCTTGAGAAGAGCTTGTCTCTTGGAATGGGCTTCCTTGAGTGTAGCTTTCTCTTGGTGTCTCTGGGAAGGTGATGAAAGGACCCTTTGGTGAGTTGTCAGCGTAGCATATGAGATGATGTTTGGGTTCTATATTGTCCCTTTCAACCACATGTAGGGCTGAACCCGTTTGATTGTTGGAGTTGCCAGATGAACCTTGTATGTTCATCTCCATCTGGTAGCCACTGAGAATCACATATAACTCTGTCAGAGTAAGAGTTTTGAGATTTTCAGTTCTCTTGATCACCATACAATAGTGTGTCCATTGCCTAGGAAGTGAGGACATGAACTTCCTTACAATGTCTTTGTTCTCAAGAGAAACTCCTCTATCCACTAGGGTATCCACAATCTCAACATACCTGAAGTACTGCTGAGTCATGGTTTCACCTGTTTTGAAGGTGAAGTTTTTAAACTGCTACTTCAGGAGATCCTTCTTGTTCTCCTTGGCTTCAGAGGAACCCTCATACATTAGTTTTAGTGCATCCCACAACTGCTTGGCTGTTTTACACTTCTTGAAACCTCTGTACACAGAGTTTGGAAGGACAGTTTGAAGGGCTGTCATGGCTTTTCTGTCAATCTCTACTCTCTTCTTATCTTCATGAGAGTAGTTAGCCACATCTTAGGGGATCATACCAACACTAGTAGCAGAAGGGGTGCTAGGTATGAAAGGTCCATTCTTAATAGACTCCCACATTCTTGAATAAAGAGACCTGATGAAACCTTCCATTCTTAAACACCATGTGTCAAACTCATTAAGAGTGATCAGTGGGGACTTGTTCATGGTTCTAGTTTCCATTTCAGTCTTGGAAATGGCTGCCATTTGAAAAGTTTAGTATTTGTGTATGTGAGGGATCTTAAGATGGTGAGATCTTATATCAAGAGCCTGAAAAGCTCTGATACCAAATGCAGGATCGTTGAAGGGGGTCAATTACAACGCAAACACAAAGAGGAGATTAACTAAACTTAAGCAAGTAGTAAACTGGATTAACCAAGATAAGTCATTAAGAACACAAGTAATGGTTTTCAAGAATGCAGTATATTGCTTTCTCTATGTTCTATTACAAGTGTTACAAAGCATAATTCAAAGATACAAGAACATGAGATACTTATACTACATCCTACAGCCGGCTATACTTTGAAAGCTAGCTGGATACAATTGACTAGACACAAACAAAATCAATTGTAGAGTCAAAATACAGATTACCTTTTGACTAGTGACTATGACATGCCATAGCTCACATCCTTATCTATTACAAAAAGGATAAAGTACATGAAGTAGAAAGTTACAGACTCAAGACCTCAATGTATAGTTACCAAAAGCATGGACCTTTTCACCAACTCATGTAAGTTGGTGACCTTACAGAGATGCAGCGGAAAGGTGTCTAGCTTTATGGAAAAGTACATCAGATAAAGCATGTATTAAAAGTCTTCGGAAGAAATCTGTCTTCATGAGTTGAAGCTTCGGAAGACTTTGTCTCTGAGGCTTTGGAAGACTTCATATTTGGCTTCGGAAGATATTGATCTTGGCTTTGGAAGATTTCAAACTTAGAGTATTTTCTGTTGCATGTGTAAAACTTCTTAAGCATTCTTCTTCAATGCACTTATGCAACATGCAGGATAGACATTAAATGTTTAGGTTGCATCAGCCTCTTCATTAATCTCTACAAAATCTCCATAGGCTGATGCTACCAAAACACTTAGTAGACTTCAGATGTCAACAGTCCTCATTAGGATGATCACCAATCCGTTCTTCATAAGGTGATCAGGATCCTTCAGACTATCAAAGTGTATTCTCATATCAAAGAGGTCATGTAGAGGCAACTGAAACATATCTTGCCATGTGTAAATGTCTTATGATTGAGAACGATAAAAGATGAAATAAATCGATTAAATGTCTCATGTAGAGGCAACTGAAACAAAGATGAAATAAATCGATTAAATACTTATGATTGAGAACGATGATGAATGATTAGAGAAATTAAATCATTTATAATAATTGGTTTAATAAAGATTGATTATAAAGTGTGAAATGAAACAATTAATTTAATAACTATTTATGATATAACATGGTTGAATAAATAATTGAATAGTTGATTATTTAAATAATTATTTGAATAATTAATTATTTAAAGCATTTGTAACATGTAGATCTAAAATAGTTTGAAACAATCTAAGTTTAAGCTATAATAGATTTATAACATTTAAATCACATAAATGAATTAATAATGTTTTTATAACATTTGTTGTTCTTTAAAAGGTAATTAAATATAAAAATTATATGTTTTAAAATCTTTAAAAATTAATTTAATAATTTCTAAAATATTTTAGTTAACCAAATAAATTTTATTTTGATTTAATAACATCTTATCTTATCTTATCTTATCTTACTACTCTAATAAAATAGTAACTTGATGTGCCACGTGTCAACACCACAATCATCATCATTAAAATTTTTCTGCCTCTCTCTCATCTTAAATAATTACATTAATTACTAATAATACTATTTAACTTTATTTTAAATTTAATATATTAAAAAAATAACTATTTATTAATATTATGTCTAAATAAATAAAATTTTATAAAATAATAAATTTTACTAAAACATAAAACTTTTTTAAACTTCAAATTAATTTAAAAAATGGTATTTTTAAAAGTTCAATTTTTGAAAACCAAAAGTAATTAATTTGGGAGTTATAATAAGGAATTTTTAAAAAATGACATTTTTTACGGTTTGTTCCAGAAGAAAATGCTTATTTTTTTGGATAAAAATTTAAAACAAAACTCTAAAAAGTTGAAATCATTGTTTTATTAGTTATAGTTAGTTCTCATACGTAATTTCAGTCATATCATATCTTAGAATATAATTTATAATGAATAAAAATATATTATATTTATATTTTATTTATAAACCCGTGTAATTTTATTACAAAACATTGACTTAAAAGAAATAATTGTTAGAGATTGGGTTAGAACCCAAGACCTCTAGTGTGCATGAGTAGAGCTTTAACCGATTGGGCTAAAGCCCAAATTTGATTAAAACCTTTTTTAAAAATGTTTAAAAACATTAATTACTTAAATCCCCCAAATCCATATGAACCCTAACTTGATTTTGATCCAAATTGAATCCTAATTCGATAATGATAGTTGAAATAAGTTTAGGGCTATTGTCTAAAACATCAAATATGTAGGATCAATTTACCTTTTTGAGATCAAAACGATGAAAATAAAAAGATGAACATGTTGCCACCAAAAGGAATGAGATTCTAAGGGCAAATGACGATGATAATCAAATTCATTTCATTTGAAGCTTATTGATTCAAAGCCCTAATCAATTATGACTGAAAGTGTCCAGAAGATGATGCTCAACCAAGTTGCAAGTAGCGAATGAAAATGGTGATTGATGTGATGTATGTGTGTGTGTGTGAATCAAATTGGAGGCTTAGATAGTTTCTCGGAATCAAAAAGGAAGTTTCCCCTCAGTTATATAGGTTTAATAGAGTATTTTTCGTGTCAAATAGTAACGGCATTGAATCGTAGGTTTCGGTGTCGAGTGCACGAGCATAATAGTCAATTAAATTCAATTAAAACAGGCATATTGTGTGAAACTAATGCGAGAATCACGAGGGATGATTAATTTGATTTAATTCGATTTATTTTAAGTGTGTGGGGGTCGTCGTAGCTCGACCGGAAAATCCACTAGAGATGGTTAATGGGAGGGGGTGGAGATATGGTTTGGGTTTTGAAACAAATTTACAAATTTGGTCCCTGTAGTTTTAAAAATCATTTCATGTCTAAACTTTTAAAATAAAGTTTCAAGAATTATATTTTGAACCCAACACTTGTAACATCCTAGTTCTAAAATAATTCAAATTATTTATTTATAAACTCCATTGAATAATCTTTAGTTTACAAACTTTTATATATTTGTAAGAATAATAAACTTTGTATATTAATTATTTATTTTTAGTTTAATAATTAAAACTCATAATGACAAATACAACTTCATAAAAAACTTTATTTTACTATAAGTTGTTTGCAGGATCGGTTTATGTTACTAAACACTTGGTTTTTCTCTCAAACTCACTTAAACTACACTCGGATGAAAGCAAAGTCTCTAAGAGTTGATAACAATATAATAAGTAGTAACAAACACAAGAAGTAATTTTTAAGGTACTTGTATATATTGATTCTCAACTCAACTATTACAAGACTCTTACAAGCATACTGTTATGAGTTATAATTAGAAACTATATATAATACTACCTATAGCCGGATATACTATGATACCAGCTGGAATCTTTTAACTAAAGCAAATACTACAAAGCTATAGTTTAAGGTATCTTAGATATAAAGTCTTATCTAAGATATGGTAGTCAGGACATGTCCCTGACTTACCTTTTGTCATCAACTAAAGTTAGTAACTTGTACTATCATAAAAAGGTGAACACTGGAATAAAGTATGGTCAACTATATGATCATTTGAGAAAACGCCATGTAGTATCAGAGGTTTGCAGCAGAGTGTCAGAGACAATACTTATGTCCACTGGTTCATAGTAGTTTCTTCCGAAGGTTAAATGGCTTCGGAAGAACAAGTACTTCCGAAGCCACTTATACTTCGGAAGAGGCTACTTCTTCCGAGGCTTAAGGACTTCTTCCGAGGCTTAAGGACTTCTTCTTTTCTTCATACTTCGGAAGTAGTCTTCTCATTTCTTTTTCTTAACTTGATCTTCAGAAGTAAGTTCTTTGACTTTGGAAGTAGAGTTTGTCTTCGGAAGTTGATCTTCTACTCTGTCTTCCACACTTGGCTTCGAAAGCCTTTTGTAAGTAGCACCAAATTTGTCTAAATGATTTGGTTTTGGTTTCACCAGCCTTCTTCTTGATCCAACAAACTCCCTCTATGTTGATGCTACCAAAACCTCACTTGTTTCTGCTCGTCAAAACCTTCAGCACCAAGGAGAGTATATATTTATCAGTTTCCTTGTTCTTCCCTAAAGTGGTGCTGAGAAGCTTGTACAGATCTTTAGTTGACAGAAACTCCAGTCTGTCACCCTGAATGATATGTACCCTTTGTTATGTCCTTTTGAAAAGAGTTTGTTGATGGGAGCTATAATCATATTCCCATCTAACTATAGGTTCCAATTCAAGACCCTCCACCATTTATAGAAAGGTTGTGCCCTTGGTGGGAGGTCTATCCTTGTCTTCCTTTCTTCTCAACTTCAACTCTTCTTCAATCTTAGCTTTTGCAATTAACTCAACAAGATGAAGACTGCTGAGATGATTTCTGATGTGAGCAGCAGTTTCAGAGTTGGAGGGATTAGAGAATGGTTTCTCTGCAAACTCAGCAATGTTAAACCTGCTAGAGTGTAGTAGAGATATGGCATTCAGCCTGTTGACTTCACCATTCTCTCTTTCCACAACAAAGTTGTAAGAAGCTTCATCAAACCTCCACTGGATTATTTTCTTTCTAGGCACAAGAGACTGACTAGGAATCTTGTCCTCTTTCTTTGTATCCAGTAGAGTCACTAGCTTCCTTCTTAGTCTCTTTTCTTCATCATTCAATGAGTCTGAGTTGAGGGCTAGAAGTTTTGTAGCATGGTCCAGTGTTTCTGTGGGCAGATCAAGAAATTGATCTCTTATGAGGGAACGTGAAGATCCATAAACATAGGTTAGTTTGACAAAGTCTTCCTCACAGGAGATGTCGCTCAGAGTTATGTAGTTGGTGAGCTTAGTCTTGATTGCCTTAAATTCCTTAGGGAGAGATGTTTGGAAGGCTGAAGGGATGGATTAGAAGGTTGTTGGGTAGGATGTGGTGTAGTCGTTCTAGTAAGTGTTTTGGGTTAAAGGATGGCTAGTTTTGGTGGTTGAGGTGAGGAAGTGGGTGAGGGTAAGGTGTGGGTTCAGGAGTGTAAGTTCGGTTTTGATGGTGAATGGAGAGGGAATTGGTTCAAGTTGGGGTTGAATGGTTGGTGTGAAGGTCATCCCATGCACCCTTCTGTACATCTCTCTCATTTTGCCCAAATGAATGTTAGCCTTGATTTCACTGACAATTCATTGGAGTGTCCTTTCTGACATGGGACCCACCTGCCTTCTAGAGAAACCGTTAGCCTGGAGATAGTCTTTCATCCAGGCTTTCTCACCTATCTTCTTGGTTGCAGTGACCCTTGCTTCTTCTTCCTTCTTCTTCTTCTCCCTCATCTTTTCTCTTGCAACTCTTTTTCTCTTTTTCTCCAATTGATCTTGCTCTTTGTTAAAGAGCCATAGGATCGTTTCATCATTATATGGAGACAACTCTTGAAAAGAGAAACCTCTGGAGGTTAGGAAGGCTATCCTTTCCCTCCTGAGTTGCATGTCAGCTTCCCTCGGTTCCTTCTCTCTTTCTTCCTCTAAGGCCAACCGTGCTGCTTCCTTTTGCAGCCTGGTTGCCTTTTCTAGTTCCACCAACTCCTCTAATGGTAGCAGGAGTGTTTCTTCATTTGCAGCTCCAAGCTTGATGAGCTGGTCAATGATCTCTGCTCTCCTTTTGTTGTTGTCTACCTCCTAGTTGGCTGCAACTGCTTTTATACTGGTAGCTAACGGCTTCCCAGTTGGAAGTCTTCCTTTTCTCTTTAGCTTTTCAATCTTCTCCTCTTTCTGAAGCTCTTTCGCAGTCATTTTCTTCTTTCCTTTGTTATCTTTTGAAGAGCTTGACTTTGGTGGTTCTTGGAGTGTGGATTCGGATTGTGAGAGAGGCAGAGAGGGTGTCTAAACAAGAGGTTGATCCAGAAAGTCCTCACTATTCACCTCAGATGCTAGTTCTAGAATTGCATCTGTGATTATTTGATCCTCGGATAATGAGAACAGCCCTTCCGTAGCTTCCATTTCAGCTTTGGAAGATTCGGCTTGTTCTTTCGAGGCTTTAACTTCAGCTTTGGAAGTTTGAGGGGGTGCAGATTCTATCCCAACTATTTCAGTTACTGGGCCATCAGTCCTCATTTCCCCTTCGAATTGAATCTCAGGTTCCATGTGGACCTTAGGTTGACCAACTTCTTCCATAGTGGTAGAAGGTGCACTTAGCCTCTGAAGCTCTTCGGCTCCAAAATACATCATGCTGCATCAGGGCTAGACTGATCAAGAGAGGATCTCAACAGAAACTTTGAAAAGAGTCTGTAGAGATCTCTGAGCATCCTTGGGTCAATTTGCAGTACAACTTGGGATGGCTCAGAGAAAGTTGTAATGGGAGCCGAATATTTGGAAGTTAAAGTTTGGCTCTGTGGTTCCTCAGATGTTTGCCTCTGAACACTCTCCCCCTTTTTGGTAGCATCATGAGCTGGAGGAAGATGTCAAGGAGACCTGAACAGGTACATGCCTAACAAATTTCTCAATCTGTTTCTCAGCTAATTGAGCCTTGAGATTGTCAAACTCAAGTTGTTGAGTGGCAGACCTTTCTTCTAAAGTCCTAACCTTGGATTCAAGGTTTGAGACTTTAGATAGTAGGTCTTAAATGAGGAGTTGCATACTTCCCTCATCTTCTTTGGAAGAATCACGGGGAGATGAGGTAACATACCTAGTATGTTCAGCCTTACCACCAGATGTGGTTTCTTGGCACCCTAGTTTCCCCTGCTTAATGATGTCTCTTTCAGAGTCATCAAAAGGCATGGTTTCCCCAGATTCAGTCTCAGAAATGTTACCACTGTCCATAAGGTCCATGAGGCACCTTCTATAGTGGTAGCAAAATCTGCATGAGTCCCCTCCACATCAGTGGGACTCACCTCAGTAAAGGTTTGCTACTGGGGGCTAGAGATAAAAGGTCTCTCTAGGCTCTGTTGATCTTGGAGAGGGTGTTGTAGATTAACTTCATTGCCATGGAGGGACGTAATATCTTCATTAGTTTTGAAAAAAAGGTTAGTGAAAGATAAGAAGATTAAACCTACTGACCCGGGACCTTGGTCAATGTCTACAGGCATTGAGCCTCTGGTGGAGCTATCCCCTGTTGGCTGCTCAGAGAAGTGTATATACTCACCCTGAGGGATTTCAGATGGGGTAGTGGGCTTATGGGTTTGAGATTGAGGAGAATCAAGACCCATATTGAGGTCAATGATGAAGGATGGTGAATCTCAAGCTGAGTGGGAGCCTAATGTTCCACTCTAGCCTTTTTGGATTGAACAGGAGGAGCTTGTTCAATCAGAGTAGATTGAACAAGGGTTCGCTTAGGGCGTCTTTGGTAGGTGATGGTGATGGGAAGAGAAGGTTAAATTGGCATTATGGGGGCAGTTGCTGGTGTGGGTTCATCACCTGTGGGGTCAACAAGGATGTCACCAGGAGCTATTTGCTCAGTCATACATGGAAGTAGAGAAGTGTACCTTCCAGTGAAGTTGGTGGATACCTTCTTCAATGTCTTGAAGATGGCTGGCCTTATTTGAGGGACATTCAGAGCAGCTACACAGACAAGCTAACTCTGGTCTAGCTCACAGTTGATAATGTGTTGGAGAAATCTAGGATACATAAAGAACGTGTCCCGTTGGAGATTTCCCATAAGATTGGTCAGCACAAATCTTGAGTAGTTGAATTTGAGACCTCTCACTATTCCATGAACTAGGCACCCTAGTTCATATGGGATTTGATCCCATCCCCCAGATTTGTTGGACAGGCAGTGAAGAACGACGTGCAGCAAGAACTTCCAATTGTAGGAAAAGTTGAACTTGTAGACAGTTGACCTGTTGACATCTCCACCATATCCCATTTGGATGTAAGTGTTGTCCAAATCTGTTTTGTAGAACTTTGTAGGGGCATTCTCATCATGAAGCTCCAGATGCTCCCTGATAAGTTGTTTAGTGATGACCAAAGCCTGGCCACAAATGCGAGATCGTATTACACGAACCCCATTTAGGGTTTCAACCTGACCGTTACCCTAAAATTCAGTCATGTGATTGGTGTAAACAGTGGGATTAACAGTCAGGGCAGTGTAGTAGGATGATTGGGTGATGAAGGAGATGATTTTAGAGAAGTCTGTATCTCTTGAAGAGTCAAGAAGTGCGACTTGGTTGTGTTGAGGATTTAGGGCCATTGGGAAAAGTTGAAGGTAGGAGAATTTGAGCTTGGGTGAATTGGGGAGAAAGGAAACTTTTAGGCAGTAAAAATTATGGTAAGAAGATGAAAGTGAATAGTCGGATTATTTAAAAGAGGGTGAAATGACAGTAATGGGGTTAGGATAAGGTGATGTGATGTTTTAGTGGATGAAGGGACAGGGGTGGCAAGGTTAGTTCAGTTAAATAATCCGACATCATTAACAAAATCTTTATTTTTTATAGTGTGGAGCCTAAGATATTTATGTTACACAGTAAAATCTCTCTTCCGAATATAAGACGTTTCTAAAGGTAATTTGTCTTCCGAAGGCAATTGCTACTTCCGAAGGTAAGAGTTACTTCCGAGAGTAGAGATTGCTTTCCGAATGGAGAGGTTTTATAAGCTTTGGAAGTAGATCTGATATGTAATCAATCGCTTCTTCCGAGACTAAAAACTCTTCCAAGACTAAAAACTCTTTCGAGAAGAAAAATTATCATTGGAGAAATTGTGTTTCGGGAAGATATGTAAAATGTTTTCCGAGGGTTAATTTATCTTCGGTAAAAATTTATACTTAGAGAAAATTTCAGAAAGATTTTTTGTAACATGGCTTAAATTGTATTGACATAAGACATTACATATTAAAAAAGTTTTCAAAAGAGTTAAGCTAATCAATGTTTATCATCCCAATAGCGGTTATGAGATATTTAAATCTTTGTTCATCAAAAGCTTTGGTGAACAAGTCAGCATATTGTTCATTTGAATCAACTTTGATTAGCTTAATCAGATTCTTCTCATGAATATCTCTAATGAAATGATACCTGATATCAATATGCTTTGTCTTGGAGTGCTACACCGGATTTTCAGTGATGGAGATAGGACTGTTGTTGTCAATATGGATAGGAGTACTCATAAAGTTGAATATATAGTCTAACATCTGATTCTGAATCCATAGCAGCTGAGCATAGCAACTTGCAGCAGCAATGTATTCAGCTTCAGCAGTTGATGTAGAGACACAAGATTGTTTCTTACATTGCCATGAGATGATCCTTCCACCAAGAAATTGACATCCTCCTGATGTTGATTTCTTTTCAATGTTGCAGCCACCATAGTTACTGTCAGAGTATCCATAGAGATTAAAATCACTATTCATTGGATACCAGGGACCTAGTTAAGGTGCTCATTTGAGGTATCTGAGGATTCTCTTGGCAGCAGCTAGGTGAGACACTTTTGGAGCAACCTGATATCTTGCACAAATGCAAGTTGCAAACATGATATCAGGTCTACTAGCTATGAGTAGGCGTGTGCATGGTTGGTTTGGTTCGGTTTTGGCCTAAAACCGAAACCAAAACTGATATTTCGGTTTTTAGGTTTTTAAAACCGTTCGGTTTTGATTTTTTCGGTTTTTGGTTTTCGGTTTTAACTTCGGTTTCGGTTCGGTTTTTGGTTTTTTCGGTTTTACCATTTGTGCTTCAAGTTTTAGAAAAAAAATATTTTAAAGTAATGAATTTAAGCCAAAAACTTTGGCCTTACATTATTTTGTTGATCTCTAAATATAATTGTTAGATCAAGAAGAAGGTTGGTGCAACCAAAAAAAAATCACCTAGATAATTTTGGTTCTACATGCAAAGGCTTCCGAGGCTTAGCATGGAACTTCTGAAGGTTGTAGAGTTCTTCCTAAGATAAAGTGAAAAATCTTCTACCGAAGACAGAACATGTGAATCCAAGGATTGCAATAAGGAATTATCAGTGTCGTTTGTAGGCAAGTCAACGTTTGCGGAATCAAGGTTGGCTTGGTTTAATTGTTTTGTAGTAAAATTTCAATATCAATAAGGATTCAAGAACACACTAAAAGAAACACAATTAGTGAATAATATTTATTTCATTAAAACATGTTAATGATTACAAATAATGAATGAATGTTATTGAATTTTGTGATGAATGATGTGACGGTTGCTAGAGTTTGATTGTGAGATTTGATGTGATGTTTGTTGTTTGTGGAATTGTCGTATTGCTATTGCTGTTGCCGTCCAAAGCCCCTTTCGATTCGAAACCTAGGATCCATATTTATAGACAATGATATTTCTGTTAAGGAAACATCAGATCTCTTGGGATTTGAATTGGTCTCTGTTAAAGAGTCAGCAGATTTCTTAGGATTCGCATAACTTTCTTGTTGACTTGTTAACTTGTAACACTTGTATTGTTTGAATACACGTGTTTGGACTCCATAGGAAAATTGTCTTCCTTAGTTGATTGTTCTTCTGTAGGAATCTTGTTCTTCCGTAGAAGTTTTGTTCTTCCGTAGAAGTCTTGTTCTTCTGTAGATGTTTTGTTCTTCCAAAGATGTTTCTTACACTTGATCATTTCAAAAATTGACCAAAGTATAATTTTTGTACCTGCAACCATACATAAATCAACCCACATATAAATGGGTTACCTATATATAATGCATACACAATAATGAATTACAACCATTCATTACAGATATTAATTCAAGTACTAAGCCTATACAAGATGGACTACATCTACTAATCCTAGACCTAACAATACTCCCCCTTAGGCTTAGATACTTGTAATCAGCTCTTCAAAACTGAAAGCTCCTTTAATCTTGAAATCATTTTCTTGTTGAAATATGATACTGCATCCTTTTGATCAACGTATTTGTACTTGATCTCCATTCTACATATCCTTTGAAGTGTCTCAAAAGTCAACCCCAATACATCTTCTTCAGTGGTGAGGGTTTCCACAATAACTTGACCATCTTCTTCTATTTGTGCAGAGTTCCAGAAATCAGTGATGTGTGATTAATGAATCACAGGCTCTGCTGATAAGGCATAGAACAACCTAGATCTTCTTAGATATCGGATAATATCTTGACACCCTCTGAAATAGGGTCGTCTGGGTTTAAGAAAGCACACACATTGTGTTCTCTCGCAAATCGATTATCCATCTGTTCATAAGAAGAAGATTTCATTAGAACCACATTATTGATATGAGAATACGAACAGTTGTGAGATTAAACAAGAATCAAACAGTTCATTATTGAACATTACGACATGTTTTACCTTTAAAACAGCGGATTAAGAACACAGATATATGTTTGTTTAATGTTTTGATTTGGTAAAATTTGAATGTTATAGAAGGGGGAAAAGTTTGTTGAGAGTGTGTTTTTTAGGTCTGAAAAAGTGAACTGAAAAAGCAAATAATGAATTTTGAAGTCAAACAACATCTTTATACTTTTAGACACATTAATTTACCACACTAATGAAGTGAGACCTCAACAATTCTTCCGCAGATCATCTACGGATCCCATAAATCATCTGAGGATGTCTTAATGACATCTGCTGATGAAGTATAACTTTTCTCATCCGTAGTTTACAATCTATGGATAAATATTTAAATTTTCACACTGTAGCTTCTACTGATGCTTAAAATGGCACAATGCAGAGAAATATTCTTGTATGGTCCAGTCCACTGCTTAGAACCATTTATTACTTTTAGACCTTGTTGACTTTGTATTCATGACAATTTAGCATAAGAAAGTTTAAAATGATTTTAAAGAAAATTTCATGTATCAAGGAGCTAAGATGGTGCTCAGATTCCAATTCCTTCAAATTGATAATGAAATAGACAAAGTTGCTAATTGATAAATGTAACTTCATCAATTCTACTCTCCCTAAATTTGTGATTGATGATGACATTAAGCATTTATCATAAATTTCTAAGAAGAATACCATGAGTGACATTTAACTGTATGATGATGCTCAGACATATATACACATATGATGGGATCATACTATAATACTAAGTCTCTTCCTGATGAGTTATTTTATTGAATTGATACCTGAACAAAATTCTGATTGCAAGTATATTGTCCACTTAAATCCATACAAGAGCTCATGTATCAACTAGGCATGCTATTTATCATGTTTTCATATAGATTTGGAAAAAACTATTATGGGCTTCACATTCAATTCACAATGATTTTGTCCTCCCTCTGCGAGTCAAATCATCACTTTTTCACACTTAAGAACTATGTACTTTAGGTTATAAGTTCTATCTTGAGATGTATTTGGCATCTCATTAATGCAATGATGTAAAAGCTCTAGATTAATATACAATTGATCACATAGGATTCTTTTGAGAGCTTAGATATGATCATCATCAGGTCACCAGGTCTTTACTCACGTAAAATAGAGGTGCCTTTAACCCAGGTCTTTGTTCACACAAAACAGAGGGATGATGAGGATCATGATCTTGTCACCTTTTATAACTGATATTTAGTATGGTGATCATACACCCAGGTTTTTGTTCATACAAAACAGAGAGAGTATGATTTGCAAAGATAGATATTATAAAGTGTTGGTACATAGTGTGTTTAGATGAGTGATTTGGTCACATCAGAATAAGACACACTTTGTATTCTCAAAATGAAGTTTCACACAAACAATCACTTAGCATTATGTTTGGCCTGCACTCAGTGTAGTTTCCACTCAAGATGAATCTACTCACATATCAGGAAACTTGCTTAGATTTATTGTTATTTATGAGTTCAGGAATAAGCAAAGATATAGTGTACTATCATTTCCCATGCATATGTCATGCTAAAGCATCATTACACATAGTATTTTATTTGTTCAAATTGATTAATCTAAGTTAATCATGCCTAGAGACTCAATTAGAAAATTAAATCTGACTGAATCAAAGGCTTTAGTGAATAAATCAGCAAGCTGATTTGTTGTATCAACTTTGACTAACTTAATCAAACCATTTTCTGAGCAAGCTCTCATAAAATGATATCTTATCTCAATATGTTTTGTTTTACTATGCTGCACAGGATTAGCAGTTATAAACATAGCAGTAGAATTGTCTGTGTAAATTGAAGTTTGAAGGAAGTTGTAACCATAGTCAAGTAATTGGTTTTGCAACCAAAGGACTTGAGAGCAACCAGCTAAAGCAGCTATGTACTCAGCCTCAGCTGTGGATACAGATACATTGGTTTGTTTCTTGCACTGCCATGATACTAGCCTTGGTCTGATGAATTGACATCCACCAGTTGTTGATTTTATGTTACTGTTACATCCACCATAGTCACTGTCTGAGTATGAGTAGAGTGTAAAGTCACCATCCTTTGGATACCAAAGACCAAGTCCTGGTTTTCCTTTGAGGTATCTGAAAATCCTTTTTACAACATTCAGATGAGACTCCCTTGGATCAGGTTGGTACCTAGCACACACACACACACAGCAAACATGATGTCAGGTCTACTGCCAGTTAGATACCTAAGTGAACCAATCATTGATCTATAAAATTTTTGATCAATAGATTTTCCTGAAGGATTAGGAACAATCTTGTCAATTGTTGATGCTGGTGTTTTGCATGAGGATACTTCAGCAAGATTGTATTTCTTCAAAATTTGATGTATGTATTTTTCTTGATTGATGAAGATCCCATATGGTTTTTGATGAACTTGAAGACCAAGAAAGAAGGTTAATTCACTCATTGAACTCATCTGAAATTCAAATTTCATCAGCTCTTTGAAATTTACACACAATCTCTTATTATTGAGCCAAATATAATGTCATCAACATATATTTAAAAAACTAAGAGATCTTAATGTTCTTGTTTGAGAAAGAGTATCTGATCAATGGTTCCTCTTTTGTAGCCATGCTTGAGCAAGAAAGATGATAGTGTTTCATATCACTTTCTTGGTGCTTGATGAAGACCATACAAGGCTTTATCTAGCTTGTATACCCTATGAGGATAATGAGGATCTTCAAAAACGGGGGGTGTGACACATAAACTTCCTCATCAATCTTCCCATATAGGAATGCACATTTGACATCCATCTGATACACAGTGAACTTCTTATATGATGCATAAGCTAGAAACACTCTTATGGCCTCAATTCTTGCAACTGGTGCAAAAAACTCATCATAGTCTATTCCTTCTTCTTGTGTGTATCCTTGTGCAATCAACCTTGCTTTGCTTCTTACAATAATCCCTCTATCATCCAATTTTTTTTTGTATAGCCACCTTGTTCCAGTAGGATGTTGACCTTCAGGCAAATCAACTAGAGACCATACCTTTTGCTTTCTAAATTGTTGAAGCTCTTCTTGCATAGTTTCAATACAACTATTGTCTTTTAACACAGCAGTGATGTTTGGAGGGACCACTTGAGAAAGAAAACAACTGAAGAGACAAATGTTGACGGTACCACTTTGGCTCCTTGTAGTTCTCTTTGTAAGATCTCCAATGATGTTGTTGACTGGATGAGTCTTATGGATTCTCATTGATGGAGTCGATTCAATTGGCATAGATGATTATAGGTTAGTCATTTCCATTGCCTTAGACAGATCCAAACCAGGTTGAGAGTTTAGAAATAGTCAAAATGTTTAATATGAGGTGAAGGATCATGAGTGTCTTCTTTATGGGCTGTAGAAGCATCTCCAGTATCGGTTTGCTTTTCCGTAGGAACTAGTCCGGAATCATTTTGCTCTTTCGTAGGAGTTACAGGAACTTCTCCAGAATCATTTTGCTCTTCCGTAGGAGTTACAGGCACTTCACCGAATGATAAGTGAGGACATGAAACATTTCCAATGTTGTTGTATTCACTTGAGAGCATGGATCTGTTGAAGGGACAACATTCACATCTCCGGATGCACCATGTTCATTTCCACATGTAGTGTCTGCAGTAGCTGCTGATGTGTTTCCACCCGAGGATGTGTGTATCCTTGGAGGATCAGCAGATAATGTTACTTCAGTCATATGATGTGGAACAAATGGATAACATACTTCATCAGATCCTGCAGTGTTCAAATGATCGTAGTTAAATGATTTAGTTAGAGCATCTATGTCAAACAACCATGATGAACCTTTAACTGACTTAGTAAATACAGATTCATCAAAGGATACATTAGGAGTTTCTTCCACAATGTTATGTTGTGGAATATAAATCCTATAAGATTTAGATGTTGAAGAGTATCCAACAAAGAAACCATCATATGCTTTTTCTGAAAACTTTCCCAATGACTCTTTTATGTTTAAAACAGATACATGACATCCAAAGACTTTAAGATATCCTATGTATGGTTTTTTTTAAACAAGAGCTCATAAGGAGTTTTGTTATGTTCTTTGACAATTAATGTTCTGTTTTGAACATTACAAGTAGTATTCATAGCCTCAGCCCAAAATATTATGGGCAATTATGAATCAGCTAGCATTGTTCTGGCTGCTTCAATCAGAGTTCTGTTTTTTTTTTCAGCAACTCTATTTTGTTGTGGAGTTCTTGGTGCATTGAATTTCCTTGCAATACCTTTGCTCCTGCAAAATAAATCTAGTTCAAAATGACAAATTCAGTACCATTGTCACTCCTAAAAATTTTAACTTTTGTATCAAGTTGATTCTCAATCTTGATCACAAAGTCCATTAATGTTTCTGATGTTTCACTTTTTTGTTTTAAGAAAAAGACCCATGTGAATCTTGTGAAATCATCAACTATCACCAAACAATATTGCCTTTTTCCAATGCTCATCACATTGGTAGGACCAAACAGATCCATGTGAAGCAATTTGAGTGGTGTAGTATTAGTATTGATAATTTTGGATTTATATGACACTCTATGCTCATCACATTGGTAGGACCAAACAGATCCAGGCCCAAAGATATAAGACATCGCCAGGCTAGCAATAGTTAATGATTGTAAACAAACTATGTATCTTATATAATCACTTACAACACACAAATAACCATGACAAAATATAAATATGAATTGCACGTGCATTACAAGTCTCAAACGTTTATAAGTGTATGATGTATAAGTATCATGTTTCACCCCAAAATAGTGTGAAAAATGTAAAAAGGGGAAAGAAAACTCACTTGAAAAGTAAGTAAGAGTGATGATAAGAGATTAAAAGAGGCTCCAACGATTTCTTTCATAAGTTACCTAAACGTATATATATCCCAAAGTTAAGTTTAAAGGTAAGATTAATAAATAAACGTGACTAGGGTTTCAATTGGAAATTGGGGGTTTAATAATTAAGAAAAAATAATGAATCGCTTTTGGTTTAATAAAGATAAAAAAATCATTAAGTTTAAGAATAGTTAAAAAATGTCTCAACAATTTAAGTTATTGATTTAATAGAAATTAAGTATAAATATAATAAGATTAATTAATTTAATAATTAATTATTTAAAACTTGATAAAGGTGACTAATAGAATACTTATTAAATGACTTTAAAATTATTAAGAATCATTTTGTAGAGTATTGAATTTTTAAATGATTTATTATAGGATCCTATAATACAAAAAGTTAAGAATAAAGAAAATTGTATTGTTTTATAAGTTCTAAGAACTTAATAAAATCTTAAAGAATAACTTAATAACTAATTATATATAATATGGTTAAACGAATAGATCAATAACTAATTATTTAAATAATTATTTAAATATCTATATACATAATTATTTATTTAACATATAGATTTATAATATTTCAACATAACCTACATTTGAAACATGATGGGTTTATAACATTTAAATTACATAATATGATAATAATATTTATAATCTTTGTTATTCTTTAAAGTAATTAAGTCTAAAATTATAAGTTGTTAAAACCTTTTAAATTAATTAATAATTAATTAATTAATGATTCAATCAAAATAATGAATTAAATAATCAATTATTCAAAGAAGTTATAACATAACTTATTTGATTTAAAGACAATCATTATAAAGTAATAAAATACAAACTTTTAAGTAACTCTAGTCATAGTTTTTATAAATTTGAAACTATAAAACTAGAATATTATTTGTTTAAAAAATTTCAGAAATTAAATAAATAACTTCTGGAATAAATTTAATTAATAATAATAATTTTATTTTGATGAAGTAATATATTAAAAATTAATGGAATTTAAAAAGATTTAAAAACTAATAATTAAAACTAAAATGGGTGGGTGCCCGGGTTCGAACCCGGGACACCATGTATGTTGTCCATGCGTTACCGGTGGGCTATGAGTCTCAAATCTGTTAAAAACCCAGTTGTAAAGTTTAAAAATGTTAAATACAAAAATCCCCCAATTTCCTAAGAACCCTAAATTGTAATCGTTCCAAATTGAACCTCAAATTGATATTGTTAAAGAAATCAAACATATGGCTTTGATTCCTCATGCGAATACGAGTGTATGTATGTATTTAATTTACCAGGATTGAGATGGAGTCGAAGATGCAAGCCGAAGGAGAATCGCAACTGTGGGAGGGGAGATTCAGATACAAATGATGATACAAATCTGTTAAAAACCCAGTTCGTAAAGTTTAAAAATGTTAAATACAAAAATCCCCCAATTTCCTAAGAACCCTAAATTGCAATCGTTCCAAATTGAACCTCAAATTGATATTGTTAAAGAAATCAAACATATGGCTTTGATTCCTCATGCGAATACGAGTGTATGTATGTATTTAATTTACCAAGATTGAGATGGAGTCGAAGATGCAAGCCGAAGGAGAATCGCAACTGTGGGAGGGGAGATTCAGATACAAATGATGATACTAATCAAATTACTTTCATATGAAGCTTCTAAGGGTGTTTATGATTCAAAGCCCTTAATCGATTTTGGTTTAAGATGTTCGAAAGGTGGGTTTCGATGTTATTGCAGGTCGCGGTATTGCAGAGGATCAAGTATGAGATTGGAGTGCGTTCCAGGGGAAATTATGTTGGTTACCAGTTTAAGAATTGATAGATGATTGATTAGGTTAAGTTAATTGAGTTATTATTAAGGTTTAATGTTCAAATGGTTATAAGATTTTGGGTCAACGGTTGTCAAGCTCAATCGACTCTTTTAACTCGAATTAAAGTTTATTAAGTGCTCGAAACGGTTTCAAGAGATGATGGGGATCGATTCGCCCAAAAATTTGGAGGTTATATGTGTTTTAAGGGGGTCGCCGGACTTGGCCAGAGCCCCTGC
The DNA here is from genome assembly GCA_025506515.1 of Flaveria trinervia. NCBI lineage: Eukaryota > Viridiplantae > Streptophyta > Magnoliopsida > Asterales > Asteraceae > Flaveria > Flaveria trinervia. Next base: position 117,618,359 of record CM046442.1, on the reverse strand, counting down.
CGGCGGTTAGCCGGAAATACGAGGGGAGGGTGGGGGTGGTTTGGGTTTAATTCATATTTACCCTTTTGGTCCCTGTGTTTTTAAAAGTTGTTATTTTATGCACAAACCTTTATATTAAGTTTCAAAAATTACAATTTAAACCTTAGACTTATAAAACTAAATAAGTTAAATTAATTATTTATTTTCAACAATTAAATTCATAACTACTAATAAAACTTTATAAGCTTGTTAAAAGTTATTTTATAACTTAATAAATTTTAATAAAACTTTTCCATTTAGATATTTATAGTAAAATGATTAATAAATCTTATAACTTTATGAAAAAATTTATTTCTGAGTAAATTATTACAAGTTGTTTAGATTATGAATAATTCATAATAATAATTTGCACACTTATTAGATTTAATCCATTAAAATTCTTATAAAATTTTGTAATAGAACTTAAAATTTTAGTTTTAACTTGAAAAATTGCAGATGTTACAGAGCACACCATTTGTTATCATTCATTCACCAACAATTTTACCTCCCTTTTTATCCCCACCAAATGCCACATAAGAAGCATTTTTATGTTTGAAATCATGAAGAAGTGAACAGTTTCCTGTGATATGCCTGGAACAACCATTATCAACATACCACTTGTTGTCAGCTCTTTAATATTGTTCCTACATTCATAAATAAATCATTTAGAATTGACAACCCAAGTCTTAATGATCTTGGGTTTGTCAACAGTGTCTAAAATAGTAACTCCTTCATCAACAATTAATGTTTCAGTTTTAGTTTTGGTTGATTCATTCTGAGTTATTTTAGATGAGGATGATTCTGTTGAATGGGATATGATGAACTAGGTTCTTGTTTCCCAATTTCTTCTTGATTCAACTTAATTTTGTTCATTTCGGACTTTGGTTTTGATAATGAAACTTTATGATTAAATGTCTCACAATCTTTTGTTTTTGAATGAGGTATGTGATTTCTCTTTTCAAATTTATCAAAGAATGCATCATCATCATTTGTTTCATTATCAGTCAAATCTACCCTTTTGTGAGGAGTTTTTGACTGTTTGAAAGTTGGTCTTTTCTTCAATGGATGAGCACTTGATGATGTTTTGTCCTTTGATTTTGACTTTGATTTTAGTTCAGACTTCTTCAATTTTGAACCATTTCCACAATCAGTATATTAAGTATCTGATTCAAACTTATCTGATTCTTTCTTCTTTGTGCCTTTTGTCTTGTTCTTTTTGTTGAAATAACATTCCTGAGTGGAATGGTTATTTTTGTTGTAGATGGCACAATGTTTGTTGAAGTAGCAATTAGCAGTCATGTGATTGTTCATATTGCAAATAGAGCAGTAGCTACTCAAGTAACAATCTTCAGTATTGTGATTTTTCATGTCACACCATTTGCAATACTTTTCATCTTATTCTTTCTCAGAATCATTCTTATGGTTTGCTAACTTTTGATGTTGTTCTTTCTTCTTCAGCTTTGGATGTGCTTCTTCTTTTTCCACTTTATGCATCTTTTGATTGTTTGTTGCTAATTTCTTCTTCCGGAGATCATCTACTCATACGTCATTAACTTCTACTAAAGTTTTCTTTTTCCATAGATCTGGTATAGGAAAGAGCTTCTTCTTCTGTTGATGATCTATTGATGCCTTTTTCTTTCCTTTTTCCATGGATTCTCTCTTTCCTCAGTAGAAGCAAATTTCTCATTTAATTTATTGGAGGAGGCTTGTTGCTGATTTAGTTCTTGAAGACCTTCATTCAACTAAGCTATTCTCTTGCAAATGGTTTTCAACATGTTTCTTTATTTAGGAGGGTATGGCAACTTTGTTTCTTCAAGCACTTTTGGAATATTTGTTTCAAACATAACATTTTACTCTTATTTAAAAGATCAACATCATGTTCATCAGAATCATTCAAGTCATCCCACTCATCTAAGTTGAATTCTGAATTGAATTGATTAATCTTTTCTAATTCAGAAGACTCAGTTTCATTCACCTCATTATCAATGTTTTGTTGAATTGAGCTAGTTCCTATATTGGTGCTAGGCACAAAATGTTTTGACAGATTATTTGTCATTGATTCGGGCAAAAAAACATAGTTATTGTTAACTGGAGGTGCCACAGCAATGTATCCCAACCCAGACCTTTTCTTTGATTCAATAAAAGAATTTAGTAATTTCTCATATTGACGAGATAAGAGCTGAAACTTCTGAAGTTTCACTTCAGTAGATGCATGATCAGCCATGGATTTAGTTAAGGAAGTGGTCAGATGCTCAACTTGTGCCTTCAAACTGTAATTTTCAGAAACAATTTTGTCTAAATCCTTTTGTAAAGAGTTAATTTTAATTGATATAGTTTATGTTCTCTTATATGAGATTCATTCAAAATCATTGTTTCTTTAACTTTATCAGCTAATTTTTGAGCATGGACTTTATATCTTTCTACTTCCTTAACAGATAATGATGAACATAACCTCTCTTACCTCACTTGCCATGGGTGGAACCTTGTTTTCCATGTGAGCCATTAGAGCTTGATTTTCTTCTAAGACTTCCTTCTCATACACACTCCAGTCATAGGTTCCATCTTGAAGAATGATAAGCCCAGAGTCTTTAAAGTTGCTAGTTTCTACTGGTGAATTGGTGGCTAGTGCAGATGAGTTGGTCAGTTGTGGCTGTCTAAAACATCTTTGAGTTGATGAGGGTTGTTTGGCCTGATGATTCTGATGTTGTGTTGTGTTAGAATTTTGTTGATTGCATTCTCTAGAAAAGTGTCCATATAGATTGCACTTGTAGCATCTTACCTTTGACTTATCAACTCCTATACATGAAGATTTACTTGCAGCAACCAAAGTTTTGTTTCTTCTCAGATATTGTTTGGCTCTATATGCAATTATTGTCATTTGCCATTGTAGATCCATTTCCTCCACTACATCTGGAGGCAGTTCTTCTAAATCTTGTTGGTACATGTTGGCAGTGGGCAATGTACTTCCTAGGTAAGCCTGAAAGCTTGAACTGAAAGCTGCAAAAGATGCCTTTTGTTCTTCAAAGTCTAGAATGACAGTGATAAACTATGATTGATTGTTGGATGATGGTTTTTCAGATGATTTATCTCTTTGATCATCAGATCTTTCTTTCTCTTTTCTTGACTTACTTTGAGAAGATTTCTTAGGAGGTTTTGAAGCATAGAAACTTACTTCCTCTTCATCTTCACTCAAAGTACAAGAGTTATCACCATCATTACTGGACATGAAAGCACTTCCAGCACTTCTTGTTTCTTTAAAGTGATATGGTGATACATGAGTTCTTATACTCTTGTTTCTTGATTTCTCATCCAGTTCAAGAGCCTCAACTTTAGCCACTAGAGTGTCTAGTCCAACTGCTTTGAGATCTATTGTATTCTTGAACATGGATACAGTTTGCTTCCAACTTTCTGGTAAAGTATAGAGAATTTTCTTGTTTAATTCCTCATTTGTGTATTTCAACTCCAGAATGTTCATTTCTGTTACAAGTTGCATAAACTTGTGGAGTTGTTGAGGAATTGATTCACCCTTAATATGATGAAAAGTTTCATATTGTGAATGAAGGGTGTCCTTCTAATGCTTCGGATTTCATCACTTCCTTCACAAAGTGTATGAAGAATCTTCCACAAGGAATTTGCTCTTTTATAATTTTCACATCTGATCAATATTTCTTCTGGCAAAGCCATACTAAGCAAGCTATATGCTTTGATATCGACTTTAACCTTCTTAATATCATCAGGTGAAAGATCTTTTGTGGTTATGGGTTGATTGTTATCATTATAATCTGGCCCAAAGGTGGGTGGAATATAAGGACCTTCTGTTAAAGAGACCCATAAGTCAGAATCTGTATAATTTACATGATTCCTAAACTTGATTTTCCATGATTTGAAGTCTGCTTTTGTTTCCAACTTTGGTGGTTGGTAAGATGATCCACTGAAGTTGCTCATGACTAGTTAAGATCTGAGATGTTAATTGATGAATATGATCAACAGGATCTGCTATTCAATTGATTTGAATATAGATCCAAGTTAATGTATCAGAGAACTGTTAAACGACAAACAAGATTCACACAAAACACTTTTAAAGACAGTAGATCTAATTAGTAAAAACTAACAAATCTATAGAATTCAAAGCAATTAAACACAACTAACACTAATAGATCAATCGACCTAAATCAATGAGCACTTGGCTCTGATACCACCTGTGAATCCAAGGATCGTAATCAGGAATTATCAGTGTCGGTTGTAGGCAAGTCAACGTTTGCGGAATCAACGTTGGCTTGGTTTAATTGTTTTGTAGTAAAAATTCAATATCAATAAGGATTCAAGAACACACTAAAAGAAACACAATTAATGAATAATATTTATTTCACTAACACATGTTAATGATTACAAATAATGAATGAATGATATTGAATTTTGTGATGAATGATGGACGGCTGCTAGAGTTTGATTGTGAGATTTGATGTGATGTTTGTTGTTTGTGGAATTGTCGTATTGCTATTGTTGTTGCCGTCGAAAGCCCTTTTCGATTCGAAACCTAGGATCCATATTTATAGACAATGATGTTTTTGTTAAGGAAACACTGGATCTCTTCGGATTTGAATTGATTCTGTTAATGAGTCTGCGGATTTCTTGGGATTCGCATAACTTTCTTGTTGACTTGTTGACTTGTAACACTTGTATGTTTGAATACACGTGTTTGGACTCTACAGGAAAATTGTCTTCCATAGTTGATTGTTCTTCTGTAGGAATCTTGTTCTTCCGTAGAAGTTTTGTTCTTCCGTAGAGGTCTTGTTCTTCCATAGATGTTTTGTTCTTCTGAAGATGTTTCTTACACTTGATCAATTTCAGAAATTGACCTAGTATAATTTTTGTACCTGCAACCATACATAATCAACACACATATAAATGGGTTAACCTATATATATAATGCATACACAATAATGAATTACAACCATTCATTACAGATATTAATTCAAGTACTAAGCCTATACAAAATGGACTAGATCTCCTTATCCTAGACCTAACAGAACACTACTTCCAAAGTCAAAGCATGATTCAGAAGGTTAAGTCTTAGAAGAGCAATCAGAAGACTGCTTCTGAAGTATGAAGAAAAGAATAAGTTCCCAAGCCTTAGAAGAAGCAGCCTCTAAAGTATAAGTGGCTTCGGAGTACTTGTTCTTCCGAAGCCATTTAACCTTCGGAAGACAATGCTATGAACCAGTGGACATAAGTATGGTCACTGACACTCCGCTACAGACCTCTGATACTGCATGGCGTTTTCTCAAAGAGCCATGCAGTTGACCATACTTTATTCCACTGTTTACCTTTTTATGATAGTACATGTTACTAACTTTAGTTGGTGACAAAAGGTAAGTCAGGGACATGTCCTGACTACCAAATCTCAGATAAGACTTTATCCGAGATACCTTAAACTATAGTCTTGTAGTATAGGCTTTAGTTATAGGATCTCAGCTGGTAACAAAGTATATCCGGTTGTAGGTAGTATTATATATAGTTTCTCATTATAACTTGAAAAGATAAGCTTGTAAGAGTCTTGTAAAATTTGAGTTAAGAAACAATATATGCAAGTACCTTGAAAATTATTTTTTTGTGTTCTGTATTACTTACTATATTGTGATCAACTCTTATTGACTCTACCTTCATCCGAGTGTTGTTCAAGGTGAGTTTGAGAGAAAAACTAAGTGGTAAGTGACCCTTAACCGATCTTGCAATTGGTATCAGAGCTTCTCAGGCTCTTGATTGCGTGATCTAACCATCCAAATCAACCTGTTTTTCACTCCTCCCTACAACTCACTCACTCAAAATGGCCCTTAACAAGTCTGAAGTAGAGATGGGCACCATGACAAAGGCTCCCATCATTACTCCTGAAAATTTCAGGTATTGGAGCAGGAGAATGGAAGGCTTCATCAGATACCAAGACAGCAAGATGTGGAACTCCATTGTCAATGGCCCGTATAAGCCAAAGGTGGCATCACCTGGTGGAAATGGTGCCATGATTGAAAAGGCTGTTGAATACTATTCTGACGAAGACCGAAAGAAGATAGACATTGATAGCAATGCTATGCTAATTCTCATGACTGCAATACCAAACTCCATCATGGTGGGGTTTGAGCATTGTAAGTCTGCAAAGGAATTGTTTGATGCTCTTGCTCAGATGTACTCAAGCTCCAACGACTCAAAGAAGGACTCACTGAAGCGGCAGTTCGAGAACTTCACCTATATTGCTAGAGAGACCCTCAGCCAGCAGTATTTCAGGTATATGGATCTTATCTCCTCTCTTCAGTCTGTGTAGAGCACTCGTGAACTCGGAGATTTCACGAGAAAGTTCATGAGTGCTCTTCTAAACGAGTGGACATTTTACTGTGTCTCTATCAAGAGGATAGAGAATTTGAACACTCTCACTATGACTGAACTTTACGGCATCCTTGATGGATATCATTTAGAGATGGAAAGTAAGAAGGGTCACCAAGCAAGTCGTCCTCTGAGTCTTCCTGCTAGCAACACTTTAATGGTTGCAGAAGGCTCAGCACCCCCACAACCTCAGCACTACCTGACTTACCAGCAACCATCCTGCTCTTCTGGACCTTACATCACTTTTCCTGAGACTCCAAGGTCTCAACAGGCTCAACACAATTCCTTCTAGGAAAGTTGTGCCTTTGTCTCAGGAAATGGACACTCCAGTGATTTTCAATACTGTTTTGATGATCTTGAGTGTTTCAATCCAGATGATGTAGAGTATATGCACATTGTCCAATAGATGGCTCTTTTAACTTATAGAGTGAAGAAGTTCTTTAAGAGAACCGGAAGGCAATTCCTTCAAAACCCAACTACTAGCAAGTTTGGGTTTGACAAGACCAAAGCAAAGTGTTACAACTATAACCAACTCGATCACTTTGCAAGGGAACGCAAGGCTCCCAAGACCAATCAGGGAACCCCACAAGCCTCCACACATCCCTCAACCTCAAAGCCCACTGGAAAGTCAACTGAAACTACTGCAATGGCTCAAGAAGTTGACTGGAGCTTCATGGTACAGGATGTGACTCCTGCTCAAGCTATCATGGCAGGAACAGATGATACTTAGGTATATGAACATCTCTATACTCTAGCATGTATAGCTAAAGTTAAACTTTATCAGGATTACAATATGGAAATCAGATCTGATATTGAGTCTTTAAATATTTTAAAATCTAATTTTAAGAGAGCTGAATCTGACTATCAAAAGAAAATTGAGGAGTTAGAGAAAACTGTGTCTCTTTTAAAACATGAACACGCTAACTACAAGACTCAAATCAAGGATCTGATATCCAAATTGTCTGAGGCTCAAGCCCAGCTTGTCATTACTGAGGCTCAAGCTAGGAAGCATGCTATTTCTAAGCAGAACTTCCAAGCTATTCTTGCATCATCCTCTCACTCCAAACTCTGTTATCAGAACAAAGAAGGGTTAGGAACCAATGAAATTGCTCCGACACACTCTTATGAGTCTTTTAGACAACCTAGATGTGGAACTGAGGAATAAGATGTTACTGCTGACCCTTCCTCGCTAGAGTTGAAGGATGAAGCAACAATAGTGGCCACCATAGGGAAGAAACATGTAGAAGTACCATCTCCTCCTGTGAAGATCAAATCCTAACCACTAAGGCCAGAAGAAGCAGAGCCAAAGCTTCTAAAAAAACTGCCAAGAAAGTGGTTGAGCCTAAGCTGAAGATTGACCCAAAACAGAATTGTGTCTTTATCTTAGCTGGATTCCAAGTGTTAGGTACTTCTGATTCAGGAAAGGAGTGTAATACCAGCACTCCTGTCCTGCCAAAGGATCAGAAGTTAAAGGGAAAGGTCGCTGATGAAGAGAAGAAGCCCAAGAAACAGCAACCTTCACAGTCCCAAAAGACTAACATTGCATGCATAATGTGTGGTCTGCACAACCATATGGCAAAAGATTGTTACTACAATCCTGGAAGCACACATTATGCAAATAATTCTAGGAAAGAAGGAGTCGAGAAGGTTTCACATTTGGACCTTTTCAAACGGTTCAAGTGATGAAGAAGGAAATCTGGTTTCCGAAGCAAGGTTGTTTTCGGAAGAAACTGTTTCTTCCGAAGGAAAATGGCCTCGGAAGCAAATGCTACTAAAGTTCGAAAGAACAAGAAGATTCCCTTGAAACCATCCTAAAAGAAGACTGCTTCAGAAGAAAAGGTGGTGAAGGCTTCTTCCGAAAAGAAAAAAGCATCGGAAGAAGGCCCTACTGCAAAAGCCTCTATAGGCTCATCCTCCAAGATTGACCAAAGGATGGACTAAAACAGCCCAAACCTCTTCTTCAAAGACATCTATTGAACTCCCATGCATATCTTTTGGTTCAATTATGTCATTATCCTTGGAAGAACCCAGGACCAACAAGGCTTGGGTTTCCAATCAAAACTAACAATCTTATCTTATGTGCAGGGACATCCATATGGTAAGAACAATAATGTTTGGATTGTGGACAGTGGATGCTCCAGGCACATGACAGGGAACAGATCTCTCCTTCAATAGTTTCAACACTATAAAGGAGGTCCTGTCTAATTTGGAGGTGAGGCCGGAGGATATATTTCTGACAGAGGGAGTATATCCAATGGTAAATTAAAAGTTGACAAAGTTAACTTTGTCAAACAGCTTGAACATAATCTGTTAAGTGTTTCTCAATTCTGTGATCAAAAGCACTAGATGCTTTTCACAGAACATGAGTGCATTATCCTCAAACCAAGGATGACCATTCCTCTGGAATTGGTGCTTCTTAGATCTCCCAGGAAAAGGGATATGTAGAAGCTAGATATGAATAATGCTTCCCCAATGGGTGAAGTATCATGCTTTCTTTCCAAAACTGATAGTGATGAGTCAACATTATGGCATAAACGTATGTGTAATGTAAATTTTAAGACAATGAAAAAATTGGCCAAAAATAACTTGGTACATGGCTTGCCTAAAAAAGAGTTTTTCTGCAAAGATAACTGTGTTGCATGCCTGAAAGGGAAGCAACACAGGACCTCTCATAAATCCAAATGTGTTAACTCTATCACTACTCCATTACACTTATTTCACATGGATCTTTTTGGTCCCACAAGTATAATGAGCATTGGAAGGAAATCATACTGCCTTGTGATAGTTGATGATTTTACAAGATTCACATAGGTATTTTTTTAAGAACTAAAGATGAAACTGCTGAAACATTAAAATATTTTATTCTTAAAATAGAAAATCAAATTGATCACAGGTTAAAATTATTAGAAGTGATCAAGGGACTGAGTTTAAGAACTTCGTTCTTGACTCATTCTATAATTCAAAAGGGATTGCCAGACAATACAGTGCTCCCAGAACGCCTCAACAAAACGGTGTTGTTGAGAGGAGAAACATGACACTTATTGAGGCTGCTCGAACTATGTTAGCTGATTCAAAACTACCTCTTACATTCTGGGCAGAGGCAGTTAGCACTGCATGCTATATGCAAAACAGAGTTCTTGTAGTTAAGCCACATGGAAAAACCCCTTATGAGCTATGGAACAAGAGGCCACCGTTCATTGGCTTTCTAAGGTCCTTTGGCAGCAGGTGTACCAAACTTAACACAAAAGACAATTTAGCAAAATTTGCTAAAAAGTCGGATGATGCTATCTTTGTTGGATACTCTTCTAGCTCCAAAGCTTATAGAGTATACAACATTAAGAATCAACAATTTGAGGAGTCATCCAATATAGTTATTAATGAGCACACTCCTTGTGTTAGGGGGAATGGCCCTGATCATACCTTTGATTTAGAATTGTTTCCAAACTATTCTAAACGATCTTGTGAGAATGTTTTAGCTGGAACAGGTGCTCAAAATGATGTTGATACCGTTGTTAATGATCAACTGTTTGAGCTACCTAGACCTCTTCCAAATTCTCCAAGAGCTGCAATAAATGAAGTTTCCACCATTCATAGATCTGACAACTTAACCATATCAAGGAATAGTGAAGCTTCAACAAGTGAATCACTTGCTGAGCCTCAAAACTCATCAGGTGATCCTCCACAACGCTAGGCAGAAGAAAGTAGTATTTTAAAGGAATAGGAAACTGTTAATACTACCTCATAGCCAACCATTGATGATGTTTCTCATTCATTCAATCAGTCCTCATTGAATGACTTTGAAACAACAGCTGGACAGAGTGTACCAACTCCTAAGCAGAACATATCCAATCTGGATATATCTCTACAGCTGGAAGTGATTCCTCGTCTTAGGATATATAACACTCATCCAACTGAAAACATCATAGGGGATGTCTCTAAAGGTATGAGAACAAGATGGCAGACTCATCATGGGAATGTCTGCTTGTATTCATGCTTTTTATCCCAGATGGAACCCAAGAAGGTGGAAGATGCCTTGAAAGATAGTAGTTGGCTTGAATCGATGCAAGAGAAGTTGCTTCAATTCAAGAGACAGAAGGTATGGAACCTATGTCCGCTACCATCTGGGCAAGTACCTATATGCACTAAATGGGTTTTCAGAAACAAGAGAGATGATAGAGGCTTGATCATCAAGAACAAAGCAAGACTTTTAGTTCAAGGATACACCCAAGTGGAAGGAATCGATTATACTGATGTCTTTACACCTGTTGCAAGAATTGAGGGAGTTAGGATCTTCCTTGCTTATGTTGCATCCAAGGACTTCACTGTTTACCAGCTTGATGTCAAGTGTGCCTTTCTATATGGGATATAGATAGGGAAGTCTATGTGTGCTAACCTGCAGGATTTGAAGACCCACAGCACCCCAACTATGTGTGCAAATTAGATAAAGCTCTATATGGGCTACACCAAGCGCCTAGGCTGTGGTATGAGACTTTGTCTCAGTTTCTTCTGAAGAATGGCTACACTAGAGGTACCATTGACAATACTCTCTTCATCAAAAAGTCTGGAAAGGACATTTTGTTTGTTCAAGTCTATGTCGATGACATCATATTTGGTTCTTCAAATGACCAAATGTGTAAGGACTTTGAAAGCATTATGAAGAAAAAGTTTGAGACGAGTACCATGGAAAAAATGGACTTTTTCCTTGAAATTCAGGTCAAGCAAATGAAAGAAGGGTTTTTCATTAATCAATCTAAGTATGTTTCTGACATCTTAGAAAGATTTGAGATGAAAGATTGTAAACCTGCCAAGACACCCATACCCAGAAACCACAATCTTTGTCCTGACCTTGAGGGGGAGGATACTGACATCAGTATAGGACAATTATTGGTTCTCTGATGTATCTTACAGCTAGTAGACCTGATATCATGTTCGCTACCTGCCTTTGTGCAAGATATCAGGCTGCTCCAAAGGTGTCTCATCTAGCTGCTGTTAAGAGAATCCTCAGATACCTCAAAGGAGCACCCAAACTAGGTCTCTGGTATCCCAGAAACAGGGATTTCAATCTCTATGGATACTCTGACAACGACTATGGCGGCTGCAACATTGACAAGAAATCCACATCAGGAGGATGTCAATTTCTTGGTGGAAGGATCATCTCATGGCAATGCAAGAAGCAATCCTGTGTCTCTACATCAACTGCTGAAGCTGAATACATTGCCGCTGCTAGCTGCTGTGCTCAACTGCTATGGATTCAGAATCAGATGTTAGACTATGGATTCAACTTTATGAGTACTCCTATCCATATTGACAACAACAGTGCTATCTCCATTACTGAAAATCCGGTGAAACATTCCAAGACAAAGCACATTGATACCAGGTACCATTTCATTAGAGATATTCATGAGAAAAATCAAATAAACTAATCAAAGTTGACTCAAATGAACAATATGTTGATTTGTTCACCAAAGCTTTTGATGAACAAAGATTTAATATCTCATAACAGCTATTAGGATGATAAACATTGATTAGATTACCTCTTTTGAAAACCTTTTAATATGTAATGTTTTATGTCAATACAATTTAAGCCCTGGTCTCTCTGCAATTTTCTAAGTATAAATTTCTTCCGAAGAGAAATTAACCCTTGGAAGCTATTTTCATATCTTCCGAAGCAAAATTTCTCAAAGGATGATTTTCTTCTCGGAACTGTTTTTGGTCTCGGAAGAAGCGATTGATCTCATATCAGATCTACTTCCGAGGCTTATACACACTCTCCATTCGGAAAGCAATCCTGACCTTCAGAAGCAAAGTCTTTGCTTCGGAAGTAAGAATTGCCTTCGGAAGACAAATTACCTTCGGAAATGTTCTATACTCGGAACATAGATCTTATTGTGTAACGGAAATATCTTGGCCCCACACTATAATAAGCAAAGATTTTGTTAATGATATCGGATTATTTAACTGATTTTAACCTTACCGTCACTGTCATTTCTTCCACTAAAAATCACATCACCTTATCCTAACCTCCATTACCGCCTTCCCACCCTCTTTTAAATAATCCTAACTATTCAATTTCATCTTCTTACTTGAAATTTTTACTGCCCTAGAAATTTTCTCCACTCCAACTTTACTCAAGCTCAAATTCATCCTCATTCACCTTTCTCCAATGGCACTCAGCCCTCAGCACAACCAAGTCGTACTTCTTGATTCTTCAAGAGATGCTGACTTCTCTGAAATCATTTCTTTCTCACCCAATCATCTTACTACACAACCCTTGCCGTTAACCCCATTGTTTACTCCAATCAAATGGCTGAATTTTGGGAAAATGGTCAAGTCGAAACCCTAAATGGGATCGTGTACTAAGGTCCAGCATTTGTGGACAAGAGTTGGTCATTACTGAATAACTTATCAGGGAGCATCTCGAGCTTCATGATGAAGGAGCTCCTACTAAATTCCCCAAAGAAGATTTAGACAGCACTTATATCCTCATGGAATATGGTGGAGATGTGAGCAGGTTGATAGTCTACAAGTACAACTTCTCCTACAACTAGAAGTTCCTCCTACATGTTGTTCTCCACTGTCTGTCCAACAAATCCAGGGGATGGGATCAAATCCCTTATGAACTAGGATGCTTAGTTCATGGACTAGTGAGAGGCCTCCATTTCAATTACTCAAGATTTGTGTTTACCAATCTCATTGGGAATCTTCAAGGGAGACATTCTTCATGTATCCCTGATTCATTCAACACATAATCAAGTGTGAGTTGGAACAGAGTATGCTTGTCTGTGCAGCTGCTCTGACTGTCCCTCACATGAGGCCTACCATCTTCAAGACTTTGAAGAAGGTGTCCACCAACTTCACTAGAAGGTACACTTCTCTACTTCCAGTATGATTGAGCGCATAGCTCCTGGTGACATCCCTGTTCACCCCACAGGTGATGAACCCACACTAGCAACCACCTCCACAATGCGAACACTGCCTTCTCTACCCATCACCATCACATACCAGAAACGCCCTAAAAGAACCCTTGTTCAATCTACTCTAATTGAGCAAGAACCTCTTGTTCAATCCAAAAATACTAGAGTGGAAACATGGGCTCCCACTCAGTCTGAGGTCTCATCATCCTTCTCATTCGACCTCAATTTGGGTTTTGAGTCTCCTCAGTCTCAAACCCATGAGGTCTCATCATCCTTCTCATTATTGAATCCCAACAATCTACACTCTTTTGAGCAGCCAACAAGGGACAGCCCCACCATAGGCTCAATGCCTGTAGACATTGACCAAGGTCCCGGGTCAGTAGGCTTACCATCCTATCTTTCACTGACCTTCTTTTTAAAACTGCTGAAGAGATAACATCTCTCCATGGCAATGAAATTGATCTACAACACCCTCTCCAAGATCAACAGAGCCAAGAGAGATCCCTTATCTCTAGCCCCCATCAACAGCCCACAACTGAGGTGAGTCCCACTGATATGGAGGGGACTCATACAAATTCAGCTGCCACTACAAAAGGTGCCTCAATGGATCCTATGGATAGTGGTAACATATTTGAGACTGAATATGTGGCAACCATGTCGTTTGATGACTCTGAAAGAGACATCATTCAGCAAGGGAAACCAGGGTGCCAAGAAACCACATCTGGTGGTGAGGTTGAACATACCAGGTATGTTACCTCATATCCCCATGATTCTTCAAAAGAAGACAAGGGAAGCATGCAACTCCTCATAAAAGACCTTCTGTCTAAAGTCTCAAACCTTGAATCCTTGGTTTGGACTTTAGAAGAAAGGTCCGCCACTCAGCAACTTGAGATTGACAATCTCAAAGCTCAACTAGCTGAGAAATAGACCGAGAGATCTGTTAGGTATGTACCTGTTCAGGTCTCATTGACTTCTTCCTCTAGTTCATCTAGCTCTCAAGATGATGCTACCAAAAGGGGGAGAATGTTCAGAGACAAACGCTTAAGGACTAACAAACTCATACTTCAACCTCAACATCTTCTACTCCTATCATCACTTTGTTTGAGCCATCTAAAGTTGTATTTCAAATCGACCCAAAGATGCTCAGAGATCTCTACAGACTCTTCACAAAGTTTCTGTTGAGATCCTCTACTGATCAGCCAAGCCCAGATGCTGCAATGATTTACTTCGGAGCTGAAGAGCTTCAGAGGCTAATTGCACCTTCTACCACTATGGAAGAAGTTGGTCAACCTAAGGTCCACATGGAACCTAAGATTCATTTCGAAGGGCAAATAGGGACTGATGGCCCAGCAACTGAAACAGCCAGGACAAAATCTGCATTTCCTTAAACTTCTGAAGCTGAAGTTAAAGCCTTGAAAAACAAGCTGAGTCTTTCGAAGCTGAAATGGTAGCTGCGGAAGGACTATTCAAGATGTCCGAGGAACTGATCATCACAGATGCTAGAAATGGCATCTGAGGTGAACAGTGAGGACCTTCTAAATCTACCTCTATCCCAGACACCCTCTCTACCTATCTCACAATCAGAATCCACTCTCCAAGAATCATAACAGTCAGGCTCTTCTAAATATAACAAAGGGAAAAGGAAGATGACTGCGGAAGAGCTTCAGGAAGAGGAGAAGATTGAGAAATTAAAGAAGAAAGGAAGACTTTCAACTGAGAAGTTGCTAGCTGCTAGTACAAAAGCAGCTGCAGCCAATCAGGAGGCTGTCAATAATAAAAGGAGAGAAGAGATAATTGATCAGCTCATCCAATTAGGAGCTGCTAATGAAGAAACACTCCTATTACCACTAGACGAGTTGGTGGAACTGGAAAAGGCAACCAGACTGCAACTTGAGAAACAACAAGAAGCAGCCAAGTTGGCCTTAGAGAAAAAGAAATAAGAACAGAAGGAGGCTGACTTACAGCAGAGGAGAGAAAGGATAGAGTCACTAATCTCCAGAGGCTTTAATCTTCAAGAACTCTCTCCACACGACAATGAAACAATCCTTTGGCTCTACAACAAAGAGCAGGATCAAATGGAGAAAGAGAGAAGAAAGGCTGCAAGAGAAAAGCTAAAGGAAAGGAAGAAGAAGGACGAATAAGCAAAGACCACTGCAACCAGAAAGCTCAGTGAAAAGGCCTAGATGAAGGACTATCTCTGGGCTCATGGCTTCTCTAGAAGGCTGGTGGGTCCCATGTCAGAGAGGACACTCCAACGGATTGTCAGCGAAATCAAAGCTGACATCCGCTTGGGAAACAGAAAAGAGATGTACAGAAGGGTAAAGGGGATGACCTTCACTGCAACTACTCAACCACAACCTGATCCCTCACCCTTACCCTTCACCATCAAGACTGAGCCCTTCACCCCTAAACCCACATCCTTACCCTCACCCGTCTCATCACCTCAACCACCTAAACTTCCAATCCTTCAACCAAAAACACTTCCCAGAACCTCTGAACCACAACCTACCCAACAACCATCTCCTCAGCCTTCTCAACATCTCTATCTTGAGGAGTTCAAGGTGATCAAGACTAAGCTCATCAACTGCACAACTTTGAGCGAAGTCTCATGTGATGAAGATTCTATCAATACCACCTATGTTGATGGATCTTCTTGTTCCCTCACAAGAGATCAATTCCTTGATATATCTAGAGGAACATTAGACCAGGCATTTTGATTGAGTTATTGATATAAGGAAAAATGAAGAAAGTAAGGTAGACAAAAAATCCTTCTTTTTCCACTCAATCAAAAATCCTCCAATTCTCATTGGAGAATAGAAAAAATCATACTTTCATACAATATCTTAATTGAATTATATGTAATGATCAATAAATTCAGTTGAACTGCAGCTAGACTTCTAGGTCTCAACTCAGATTCACTGAATGATGAAGAGAAGAAACTTAGAAGGAAACTGGTGACTTTGCTGGATACTAAGAAAGAGAACAAGATTCCAGTCAGTCTCTTGTGCCTAGAAAAGGAATAATCTGGTGGAGGTTCGATGAAACTTCTCATAACTTTGTTGTTGAGAGGGAGAATGGCGAATTCAACAGACTTAATGCAACCTCTCTGTTACACTCCAGCAGATTTGATATTGCTGAGTTAACAGAGAAGTCATTCTCCAACCCCTCTAACTCTGAAGCTAGTGCACTCATCAGAAATCATCTCAGCAGTCTCCATCTAACCGAGCTAACTGCAAAGGCCAAGATTGTAGAAGAGTTGAGATTAAGAAGACAGGAAGACAAGGAAAGACCTCCTACCAAAGGCACTACCTTTCTACAGATGGTAGAGGGTCCTGAATTGGAACATATAGTTAGATGGGAATATGATTACGGTTCCCATCAATTAACTCTTTTCAAAGGGCAACAACAGAGGGTACATATCATCCAAGGTGACAGACTGGACTTCCTGTCTACCAAGGATTTGTACAAACTTCTCAGCACCACATCAGGGAAGAACAAGGAAACAGATAAATATCTACTCTCCTTGGTGCTCAAAGTTTTGAGAAGTAAAAACAAGTGAGGTTTTGGTAGCATCAGCCTAGGGGGAGTTTGTTAGATCAAGAAGAAGGCTGGTGCAACCAAAACCAAATCACTTAGATAATTTTGGTGCTACATGCAAAGGCTTCCGAGGCTTAGCATGGAAATTTCAAAGGTTGTAGAGTTCTTCCGAAGATAAAGTGAAAAATCTGCTTCCGAAGACAGAACACTACTTCCGAAGTCAAGAGCATGCTTCCGAAAGTTAAGTCTTAGAAGAGCAATCAGAAGACTACTTCCGAAGTATGAAGAAAAGAAGAAGTTCCCAAGCCTTAGAAGAAGCAGCCTCTTCCGAAGTATAAGTGGCTTCGGAAGTACTTTTTCTTCCGAAGCCATTTAACCATCAGAAGACACTGCTATGAACCAGTGGACATAAGTATGGTCTCTGACACTCCGCTGCAGACCTCTGATACTACATGGCGTTTTCTCAAAAAGCCATGCAGTTGACCATACTTTATTCCACTGTTTACCTTTTTATGATAGTACATGTTACTAACTTTAGTTGGTGACAAAAGGTAAGTCAGGGACATGTCCTGACTACCAAATCTCAGATAAGACTTTATCCGAGATACCTTAAACTATAGTCTTGTAGTATAGGCTTTAGTTATAGGATCTCATTTGGTATCAAAGTATATCCGGCTGTAGGTAATATTATATATAGTTTCTCATTTTAACTTGAAAATATAAGCTTGTAAGAGTCTTATAATATTTGAGTTTAGAAGCAATATATGCAAGTACCTTGAAAATTACTTTCTGTGTTTTGTACTACTTACTATATTATGATAAACTCTTATTGACTCTACCTTCATCTGAGTGTTGTTCAAGGTGAGTTTGAGAGAAAAACTAAGTGTTAAGTGACCCTTAACCGATCCTGCAATAATCTATATATTTTTTTAATTTAGTTGACATTAAACTTATATGCAATACATAAAATATAAGAACAATATATTCAATAAAATATTTTAATCTATCAATTCAAATTATAAAAAATTACCTGAAGCCTAAATATTTAACCTCTTTTAGATAAGACAAATTAAATAAGTAACTAATAGACTAATAATTTTTATAAGTATATAATTACACCTCTAAATTTACAAGTTTGTTTATATGGTTTTGGTTCGGTTTTTTTGGTTTTTGTTACAAGCAAAACAAAAACCAAACCGAAAAATTTGGTTTTTAAAAAATCATCAAACCAAACCGTCGGTTTTCTAGCGGTTTCGGTTTTATCGGTTTGGTTGCGTCAGTTATTTTGGTTACGGTTCGGTTATTTTGGTTTTTTGCTCACCCCTAACTGTGAGATACATCAGAGAACCAATAATCGTCCTATACTAATGTTGATCAGTATCCTCCCCCTCAAGGTCAAGACAAAGATTATGGTTTCTAGGTATGGGTGTCTTGGCTGGATTACAATCTTTCATTTTAATTCTTTCTAAGATGTCATTGACATACTTAGATTGATTGATGAAAAAACCCTTCCTTCAGTTGTTTCACCTAAATTCCAAGGAAAAAATCCATTTTCCTATGAAAATCATCTCAAACTTCTTCTTCATAATACTTTCAAAGTCTTTGCACATTTAATCGTTTGAAGAACCAAAAATAATGTCATCAATATAGACTTGAACAAGCAAAATATTCTTACCAGACTTCCTTATGAAGATATTCTTGTCAATGGTTCCTTATTTAATTTGTCTTGTCAATTGCTTATTTAATTAATATTAAACTACAACTTTTTTGTGTGAGTGTAATATTGTAGCTAAATATATACCCTTGTAAATGTATGGTACAACACCTTCTATTCTTAAGTTAACGCAACCGTGGGTGACGCTTTTGTATGTGTGAACACCATCGCATTTCCGTAGGTTTTCTCTGCGAAAGTTCCGTCAGCAAGTTCCGATCACCTCTGAAAGAAACCGAGAAAGGAGAGCATTCCGGATAACACTCGTCGTCTTCATTCTCCAGCAACAACACTAACTGACATGTGGTGACGGCAATGACGGTGAGCGCTTGGTGGTTGGTGGCAATGGAGATGAGGGTCGAATAAAATATAAAAAGAGAGAACAAGTGAAGCATTCTTTCCATATGAATTAAGTATATGAAGAACTGGGGTCAAACGTATGTTTACTGGATTAAATAATAAATAATTATATAATTACCTAAAGGATGAAATAGGAAAACTGAAAAGTGGTATTAGTTTTCTCTTGAGTGATGTCATATGAATTGTGAGAAACAAGTGACAAGCATATTTCAAAAACAATTTTTTTTATAAATTTTAATATAAAACTTGATCTTAACTTTGTATCACTTTTGTTTCTTCCTTCATATGTTAACTTTTTACCATGTATTGCATTGTAAATATATTGCTTATTTGATATTGTCTTATTCCAAATTATTGATAAGTGATTTTAATACATGTTTTACTAACATAACTTTTTAATGTAGTTGGGACGACTTGAGACATGAACGTTGTGTTTTCGAGTCTCATTTAAGGAGAGAAAAGAAAGAAAATGAAAGGAAAGAAAAAATAGATGTATTCTAGAGTTTTTTTTAATAAAAGAAAATGAAAAGATTGTTAGAAATTTGTGTTCTTGAGTTTAGTTAAGGAGAGAAAAGAAAGAAAGTGGAAAGAAATTAATGAAGGTTAAATTCAATCCTTTTAAAATGGAAGGAAATGGAGAGAAAGAAAAGAAAAAAAATAGAAAATGAGAGAAGATAAAAATCGTTAAGTA
Organism: Flaveria trinervia; assembly: GCA_025506515.1. NCBI lineage: Eukaryota > Viridiplantae > Streptophyta > Magnoliopsida > Asterales > Asteraceae > Flaveria > Flaveria trinervia. The sequence continues at coordinate 117,598,753 of CM046442.1, read as the reverse complement.
ATTTGAAAACACAACAGAAATGAGACATATTTCATAGAGGTGGGGGCGAAATTAAGATGTGAGAGATGGATCTGTATTCGTTTGGATGATCGCCGAAGGGGATTTGATGGTGGTGGGAGCCGGAGGGTAAGATGGATTTGATTATTTGATTTTGTTGAGATGGGGTGTATATTCTTAAGTATTTTGTACTTATTATATATACAATTTATAAAATTCGCTATATATCAATCTTGATTATTCATATTTCAATAAGTTAAATTTAATTTTACTCTTTTGAGATTTATTATATATAATCATTTTTCTTCAAAAGACTAAACTAATAAATTTGCTTTCAAAATTTTACAAAGTTATTTTAATTTCAATTCAAAGTTTAATATTTATTTTAATTTTATTCAAAACAATATAAAATTTGGAGTGAAACTGAAATAATATACAGAACTTTTGAAGATAAATCAATGTTTTAATTATTTTAGATAAAAATTATTATTTTTGTCAAAGTTAGAAAAAAACCGAATGACTTTATTTTAATTAATATATGCTAAAATATAAATACATTTTCTTGTTTTTTACTACCTCTAACTATACTTCTTACGACATGTTTTTTATCTACACTTGGATATTTAGAATCGAGTAGTCGTGGTTTGATACGTTTATCTTTACGAACCAGATACGTCAATATTATCATCACAACACATGTTCGCGCCGCCGCGAAGCACGGATTAAAATCACTAGTTTTTATTAACATGTAGACGTGAATTTTCACAAAAAGATTAATACGATTCAAATAAACTAAATGAACATCGTAAATAATAAATTTGATTAACCCTTTAAAACACACTAAAACACAAACACACCGACAAAGTAGTTATAAATTTCTAGTCTCATAAAACATTTTATGAAGCACCCTCATTTCTTCCTTTCGAGAAAAGCTTAAACCCTACAAAAATGGCGATATCACTGTAGAACCACTATCCCTTTAGTCTCCACTCTTCCATTCTGAAAACCTAAAATACACCGGAAAATGGCGCCGGCGACCGGAGACAACGACGGTGTAGCTTATCATAACGTGGTTTTCGTCGACACCAGTCTCGACACTCACTTGGCTATGATTGTAACAGACTCTGAAACTGTATCCGATTTCAAAGGTATTGTTCTTAATCCAAACATTATCACCGCTTTTATAGGGTTAACCTAACTTAGGGAGAATAACGACATGTATGGATTTCACGTTTTTCAGAACTAATCGGGGATTGGAATGAAATCTGCTAACTAGTGTTTTGCAGCAATTTCGACATGAATCGTGAGTTTGTAACGGCTAAGTTTGAGATTGAATATCAAACATACAGCCAGAGGGTTTTTTATGTCTTATTTTAGCGAGATTGTATGTCTATGAATGTGTTGATCTGTGATGAATTGGATTATGTGTGTTATGAGAGTGGTATTTTAGTTTAAGTGAATGAGGTTAGGGCAAAACATGATGAGGTTATACACATTGTAAAGCTATACTGATAAGATTATAACATTAGGGAAGTACCTGAGTAGATTTAACTATTTAAGTTCATTGTATTATGTATATGATGTCTGTTGATGTGTTGAAACCTACTCTTTAAGAATGAATTATTATGTACTACAAAAAATATTCGTTGAATCGTTGTAGCAGTTTTTGTATTCGACATTGTACTGATGAAACAATTTCAGCTGTGTTTAGTTTTGAAGTTGTGGTGTTGAAGTAAGCATTCAAGGGTACACTGTTTTTATAATAATTTGAATATGGCTTCTTTATGCAGAGAAAATAATGTTAGAACATCGTCAGTTGTTTCCTGCAATTGGAGATATTAAAGTCGAATGCCTGAAGGTACTTTCTTCTTGGTTGAAAAATGTTGATCTTTTGTTTTTTTTATCTTTTAACTTCTTTAATGTGACAGGTGAAACGAAGAGGAAGCTTCTATCACTTGTCAGACTCTATGCTTGTTAAGAATGCATTTGATGTTACGAAAAGAAATTGGTTTGTATCAGTAGATGCCTCTCGTTTGGAGCAAAATGTTGGTATTCAACATTCGGGTAAACCTAAGTATGAGGATCAACTAGCCTTGCCGTGGGTTACACATAGTCATTCAACCGAAAGACAAGATTATCATGGCTCGCCATCGGTTCATTCTAAAACTATACTATTTGTAAATCAGAAAGTTACTAATACTGATCGACTTACATCTGGTGATTCCTGTAAAGACGCTTCAAAGATGTTGAGGAAGATAGATCAAACAATGTCAAGCAGTTGGATCAGGAGTTACAAGAGAAACTGTATACTGTGGATACAGGTATAAATTCCAAGAAAAGAATACGTGATGTGCATAATGAGGGTTCACTAAAAGATTCTTTTGGGTCTGGACCTACAGCAAAGAAGAAGCGTAAGACTCAAAGGGTAAAAAGCAATGTAAAAACCTCTAAAGAAGACATAGCTTTAGCATATGATAATGAAAAGGTAAACGATAAGAATACTTATATAAACAATGAGGATTCCTTTGAGCACAAATCAAAAGGTAAAGATTTGAGTGATGAAAATAACAGAACAAACAAAGTTGAAAACTGTTCTGTTCTTGATCAAGTAGCCGTTGTCCCTAGTATTGAAGGTGTTGGAAGTGAAACTGTTGGTGATGTGGCAATGGTAGTGGAAAACAACGTCCAACAAGATATGTCTATTGGGTTATCTCAGAAGGAGAAATACAGCGAACCTGTCCAAAAACCAACTGTGGAGAATGAAATACATTCTTCATTGACGAGTAAGTACATAGATTACCCTTGTGCACATATAACTTTTATTTTAATGTCTTTCAGTATATTTACAAGGTTAAAGCAAATTTGTGATATGCGTGATTCATTTATTTTCAATTAAACTAATAACCCCTTGATAAAACACAACCTTGAGTTTTGAGAAGAGTATGTTCATTTTATAACGACTCAAGAAAATATGAATAACATGTACGTTTAAACTTCTTTTTATGATAGGACTTAATTATCAATGTAATTACATGATTATGAATACTAGGATTTGCAAGTTTAAGGCTAATTTTGAACCCGGTATCATTACATGCGGGATTCTACTTCCTAGATAAACAAAAGAACAAAATAAGTTTAGAAATATGGGTGCATTAGTTGATACCATTAGTACTAAATGAGTGTATATATTGTAAAGGATTGATTTACTTTTATATTTTTTAAGGTGTAGATATTTCAAGGGCATTACATGATACCTTTATTCTATTACCACTAATCTGAACGTATGGTTGGCTTTTTTTAAGCCAAAAGCCTTTTCATTGTGTCTTTATACGCGTATGTCTTTTTTGCTCTTGCTCATTTCTATAAGTAAAAATAAAAACAAAAGAAAAAAAATTAGTTACTGAATGCTTTCTCAAACATTATTTTGTAACTGGTTTAGGGACTCCTGATTGTGAAGGTGACACGACTGGAGTGACTGCCTCGTCTCATGTGAAATGTTCAGCCAATCATAAAGCAGCTGAAAAGGAATTGGCTTCTACACAACAAGATGTAGGATCCCACGGTCAGGATTGTGAAGGTGTTCAGATTGATAAACACAAAGATGCTTTGGAGATCTCTCTGAAACAGAGACCTGAAATATCAACAATTGGGAAGAACACAAGTCAAGTAAATGCTCAAGGTATATCGGATAACTTAGAAAAGCAGAATGAGAAGATGGATGATACTACAAAAAAGAAAAAGAAAAGGAAAAGTAAAAAATCTGCTGGAAGAAATGAGGACGAGTCGATAAAGCATGCTGATGGTGATATTTCTTCAATGGTTCTTGCTTCAGTTACTGATGAAAGAAAAGCGGATGAAGTTTCAGAGAAAACATTAATAGATGCTAAGAGAGGCGATGATGTGATTGGGAAAGAGGTGGATATATCAGTAGATAACATGGAAGAAATATCAAGGAAAGAATTTACTGATACTAATGATGTTGTAACTGTAACAAATCAGGAACATGTTTTGCCTCATTCTGAAACTATGATGAATAATGATGCTGAAATATCAACACTTGGGAAAGACACAAGTCAAGTATATGCACAAGTTGTATCAGATAACTTAAAAAAGCAGAATGAGAAGAAGGATGATAAAACAAAAAAGAAAAGGAAAATTAAAAGTAAAAGTAAAAAACCTGCAGGAAGAAATGAGGACGAGTCAATAACGAAATATGTTGATGGTGATATATTTGAAAATATAAGGAAGGTAATACTAGATTGCCTGTTGCTGACAGAAAAGATGGTGATAAAGTGAAAGAAATAGATGCACAAAATTGTCACGAAGGAGTAGTGGGAGAAGCAAACAAGAATAACAAATCTCAAGATCTGCCAAGTGAACAGCAATTTACTGAAGTTGAGCTAGAGTCAAAGAAAAGTCAAAGTGTTGACCACCATTGTCTTCCTGAAAATACCTTGAAGAATGTGACTGGGTCTGAAGTTTCTAATGCTAATAACAAAGCTGATATATCTGAGGATGGATCTCATGAGCTTGACTTTAGGGACTATTTTGCCCCTGGCCACCAACCAAAGAAAATTGCTTCTATTAACAATAGAAAAGAGAACAAAAGGAAGGATAATTCCAGGAATGCCCAATCTCATAAACTTGTTTCAAAAGATGTAAAAGACAAAGTTTCGATTGATGTGTTAAAAGATCCAAATATCACCAACATGGATAAAGTAAAAACTCCAAAAAAGACCAAAAAGATTAATGCTCAAAACACCACCAAACAACAATCATTATCAGTTCAGACTCATGTCAAAACCATGAAGAATAAAAGTGTAACCCGTTCACAGCGAGTGAAGAGTTTATTCAATACGCCTGGAACAATATTCGGGGATGATAGTGATGATGATGCTACGGCAAATACAGATTCCAGCACACGCACTCCATCTGAAAAACTATCATCATCATCTTCTTCAACAGAGAGTTATAGTAGCCAATACTCAAGAAGAAACAGTAATTGCAGTCTGTTTTTAATTTTTAAAGATAATTTTGTTAAGCTTCTAACGTTAATGTCAATTTCTTTCAGTGTCTCATGCACGGGAAGGACAGGAAGGCGTTGGAAAGAACAATACAAACTCACAGTAAGTTTGGTGATATACAAGCTTCATCTTTTTTCATATTTTTTTGTAGATTATGACATTATGTAGAGGTAGAAGTGTAGAAGATGAGAGTGTTGGGCGGCTTTGGTATTGGTTGAGGTTGAAACATGTCAGGTTTAGGGTGTTTGACCATGCCCACGTTCCCCCCCCCCCCCTTGTACTAGTTTTGTAGAAATGATTAATGCCCTAACTATGATAAGAAAGCTAATCGTTTAATTTATTGGATGATAACGAGTTAGGTGGCTGTAAAAATAGACTTTGGGCAACTTTTAATCCCTTCCGACCGTTGTTTGGGGTGTAAAATTTCAGCCAATCCAGTAACACTTACTAAATAGTAGTTGACGTATGTATATATAAATATTTTAGAAAATTATAATAAAATGAATTTCTGTTTAATTATTTACTAAAGTAGCCAATGAGTAATCGAGGCCCAAGTGCCCAACCCAACCAAACTGGTTATGCTATGGTTTAGCAGGCTTAATCAATTTCTGTCAAACCATGAATACCCCCTAGTTTGACCCGTTCTCGTTTTAGATAGCTTTTTTTAATTTTTTTTAAAATTTGATATGTTTGAAATAAAACACGCACAAAGCTAAGTATTCAACGGTAAGTTGATCAAAATTGCTGCACATTCATTCTTTCACACATTCAGTCAAACCATGGATACCCCCTAGTTTGACTCGTTCTCAGTTTAGATAGCTTTTTTTGATTTTATTTTTATAAATTTGATTTGTTTGAAATAAAACACGCCGAAAGCTAAGTATTCAACGGTAAGTTGATCAAAATTGCTGTACACATTCATTCTTTCACACATGATTTTTTTTATCAATGTCAACTGTATACGAAAGTACAACTTTTTCGCTACTATTTCTCACTTTCATTTGCCTATAAATCTCATTTTCTGCTCAACAATTGATAGGAGCGTATTGAGAAAGACATCAATGAGTGACCTTTTAAGAAGATCAAGCGGGTTCAAGAAAGCTAAGGTCACTGCATCTTCACAAGTGGATGATACTGAGAGCCAACCTGTTGACTTCGTTCCAGATAGTCAACCCATGGGTAACTGATAAGTTTAACTATGATACGGTTAAATCTTTTTTGCTCCCCTCAAGTGGTGGTACTAAAGTCTTTTGATGTGGATGGATGTTTTTTTAAGTGTAATTTTGAGCAAGTTATATATGGTTTTTGGCTCCGTCATCTGCATTTTTGAGGGTATTCTTTTGAGACACGTTCAAACTCAATATTATTTTGACCAATTTTGAAGTAATCCCAATGGTCAAGAGTTGTTTTTGCTGAGGTAATTTTATATAATTTGCTCTAATGGAATATGTATTATATATAAGTATGTTTACATTTTTATGTGCAGCCGTTTGTAGAATGTGTAACTATCAATAACAAATAAAGGTTAATATTCCTGCATAAACTACTACTTTGTTTAAAGGTAAGAAATGAACAGTTTTCTGATTGGAACTTTATAATTAGAACATGCAAATCGATCAAGAAGTTTCTCTATCTAAATTTCTGTTCGACGAATTCTTATAAAGTTTTGTGTTTGATTAAATGCAATACACATAAACTCAAAACCAGTGTCTTAAACTGATGACTAAAGTAATTACACAATCATATAAACTAATGAATTAAATAAGTTTTAGTCCTTGTGTTTTTGCAAGTTTTCTTCATTTTAATACCATACTTAATTTGTCTCCATTCTTTGATTCAAGTGTTAGCAAATCGTATTTAGAGGAGGGATAAAATGAGGATTAGTTTTTTATGAAAATTTTAGGAATCAATCTTAACCACTAGTTTTTAATATTAAAATTGTAATTAACAAAAACATATTTAAAAAATTTATAAATCAGAAAATAACATAAATATACAAAAAATAAAAACACAAATATATTCCCATGCTTTCTCTCTTTCATAAAAAGAATAAAAAATTTATAAAAAATAAAAAAAAAATCCGTTTTTTAACGAAATTCGTTTTACACATGTGTAATATCGGATTTACACATGTGTAAATCCAGTATTACACATGTGTATAACTAGATTTATACATATGTAAATAACGGATTGACGATTTTTTTAGAAAATTATATCAATATGATAGGCGTTGGAAATATAAAAAAATACTAAATTTTATGGTGACATTTTTTTGAAAAATTGATGTCATGAAAAAAGTTATAAACGTTTTAAAAAAAGAGGGAAAATGTCATGTAATTTACATGTGATAAGAAATAAGTGGCTGAGATTGGTTGCTAAAATTTTCATACAAAAAATAATGATTCTCATTTGAACCCTCCCCATTGTTTTTATTTTTGTTATTTTAACCAACAGTGTTAACATTTTCTTGTAGATTTTTTTGAAATAATTAGAATACCTTTAGGGCTTAAATGAATTATAAAAAATTCAATCAATTGCTTTTTAATTTCCCTCTCTAGTCATTCACTCATTATTCACTTTCTCTTCTTTCACCATTGCTTTTTGTGGTAGCGTCTTGCCCCCACCTTCCGACAATCACCTCTATAACCACCTTCCATTCACACATCTTCATCTTCAACTTTCCTTTCCCAATACCACTACCACACCATTACCATTGAAAAATTAACAACCAGAACCATAACTAAAAACCTAATACGTAATATCATCATTGCCACACCATCAACATCGCAAAATCAACAACTAGAACCACAATCGGAGACCTAATACTACACAATCAGCACCATTGCAACACCATCCGACCATTCCACAATCGCCCCCATTCTAACCTTTATCTCCGTATCTCTTGATTTGAGCAAGTCCTAATCCACACTTCCACACTTCCACACCACTACCACCACTATCACGACATTATAAGGGGGGCAGAAGACGATCTGAAACCCTAAGGGAGCCATAATCGAACAGAGGAATGTGATTTTACGAAGGTGGTTGGTTCAGGTGGTGATATGTGGTGGTGGCTGGTACAGTGGTTGTCTTGGGTAGAAAATTCGATTTTAGGCCCTAAACACAGGCGTTGATGATGGTCTTGGTGGATTCAAGCAGATTTGGTTATGGGTCTAAAGAAAATGAAGAAAAGATGGTTTTGAGATGAAGATGGGGAGGGGGCTTTGATTTGTTGTTCAACTTGTTCATCGAGATGTACAGGTGGCAACAATGGTGTTCTTCAGGTGGGGTGGCGAATGGTGCTTTTCCGGAGGTGGTTGCCGAGGTGATTGTTGAGAAAGAAGGGTATGGGGTGGGACGGTGGCAGTAGAGAAAAGAAAGATATGGAGTGAGTGTGTGTGTGAGTGAGAGAGAGAAAGAGAGAGAGAGAGTAGAGAGATGAAGGTGTGGGGCAATGAAAATACTAAGGGGCTGTTTGTTTGCCTCTTAATGAGGCTGGTCAAACCTTAATGTCTGACTCGGTCAGACATGGGCCAGATAAGTGCGTTTAGATAAGTGTGTTTGGTTAGATACCTCTTAATGAGAAAGAGGTCTGACAGAACCTCTTATTCGGTTAGACGTGAGCTTGCATTTGACCCGAGTCAGATCTGTGGTCTGTGACGGGCGGTGGAGAAGATCCGGAGACTGAGGACTCAAAGCTGGTCAAGACGCGACAATGTGTCACCAGCAAAGGTGTCGGTGAGGCCGCAGCTCTGGAGGACGAGACGAACGACTCGACCTTGGACGCACTTGACTCCTCGCCATTGGCAGTAGTCGAAGCGCTCGTTGAGGTTGTAGAGGAGCTTGTTTCCGACGTCGGCTTTGAGTTTGAATTTGAGGAGGGCAACGGCGTTGAAGGGGAGTTGTGTTGCGACGACGTTTGGGGTGGTGGTGGTGGTGGTGGAGGTGGTGGTGGAAGGGGATGAGATGGTGAGGATGATGAAGAGGGACAAGAAGCGGTGGTGGCGGTGGTGGAAGGGTTTGTGTGGAAACAGAAATGGTGTTTGGGGATTTGGGGAAGATGAAGTGAAGAAATGGAATTGAAGAGTGATTTTGTGAGGTTGGCCCACTCTAGTCAGCACCGACTTGGAATTGTAGGTGTTTGTGAAGTGGTTTGGGATAATATTGATTATTGGGATAATATTGTTTTATTTTATTGTTTTTTACAACCAAACACACTTATTGGTTCAGACCTCTTACTGGTTCAGACCTCTTACTGGTTCAGACCCTTTTATTTATTCAGCACTTATTCAATCAGATGTTGCCAAACAACCCCTAAATCGTTGCTCAAAATGACGAAAATATAAACGATGTGCAAAACTCAGTCCAGAAGACCGAATAAAGGTTGGTACTCAAATGAAGATACTTTGCAAAATACAGTAATTAAAACCAAAATTAACTCTAAAGTAATTATATAAAGTTGTTGCGCTAAAAGCTTTTCTATACAACATAAACTGCATTGGTGATAATTAAACTTCTAATGATTTTGTTAATGAAGACTAGTTTTGAGACTAGTTTTCCTTTCAAATAATTATGTATAGAACAAAGCATAGTTTTATGATCACAAATGACTTGTGATTTACATTAATAAACAACTCACCTAAATAAAGAATCAAATGATCCTACCACTGAAAAAGCATCTCAAAGCATCTCTTATTGTATGGAGAGCAATAAACAACATAACAACGTTTAAAAAATAATAAACAACAAAGCCTACAAGATCTTATTTATGTTATATATTTTAGTGTAATTGGATTGATTAGTTGACCAACATAATAATAATATTCATGAAACAAATCTGGAGGTATGGGAGCTCCATGAGGGCAACACCCCCGTGGCGGGGCTCGGGGGCCAATGCCCCCGAAGTTTGGGTCTTAAGGGTGGCATCACTCTACGGGTTCAACGAAGTATAGCCCTTTTGTTGTAACCGTGCATATTAAAAAATCAATGGAACTTGATTTCCAAGGTGAATTTCGATGTGAAAATGGTGGCAATTATAAAACAATGTTTTAATTTACATATAAACTATCAAAGGCAAGTTGTCTATCATATTCTTGTAAAGGATGAATGTAACATTTTGTATTTTTGAGTTAATTAAAGTTAACCTTGTCAAGTTCTTGTATGAACTAATTATGTCATTTATGAAACTTATGAGTTTGTTATGATTATTTATTTGTTGTCTTTAATTCTTTTTCATGGTGCATAATAAAGATGTTGGCTAATAATAATAACAATAATGCTAATATATTACAAATAATATTAATGAACATAATAATAATAATACTAATAATAATAATAATAATAACTAATTATATAAGTAATAATGATTATGTTATTACTAATACTGATAATAATAATAATAATAATATTGTTACAAATAACAAATAATTTGGAAAATATAATAAACTTAAGTATATTTAAGTCCAGGGGGTTATTATGTTAATTTTGAAACCTTAAAAGAAAAGTTTGCATATAAAATATCAACTTTTAAACCTCATGGACCATTTATGTAAATTTACAAAACCCAAACCCCCTCCCCTTTTCTTTAAACCTGTTTTTTCGGTGGTAGGTCCGGCCACCGGCGGCCGACTCTCCGGCCACCTTAAACCCTCGAATTTCGACATTTCCTTAACCCAAAACTGGTCCCAAACCCTTCTAGCACACGTTTCGAACATGAAGGCATCAATTAAACGAAATTTAACATCGGTTACAAACCCCAATCGAATGGGTAACCGGTGCCTTTAATCCTCTAACTGTTTAGTCATTAAAATTCAATAATAACCCAATTAACTTAACCTAACGAATTGTCTATCTACTCCTAAAAATTCATCTGAAACAAACACTCTCAACAAGTTCGATCACCATCTTCACTGAAAACCTGCATGTACTCGAAGTTCATCGTTTGGGCATCAAGAACTAAAATTGATAAGGGGTTTTGAATCAAGATCATCATCTCAGGATACCCACAAGGTTAATTGAATTATAATAAACATTTCCACCTTGTTTGCACCTGTTCTGGCCGCGATCTGTTCTTCGTGAGATTCATCTTCAATTTGAACGTGTTCGGGTAATTAAATGTATACTTTTGTTCGAATTTACATGGGGAACAAAAGCCCCATGGTTAAATCGATTAATAACATCATTTGATGCTTCAAATTCGAATTTAGGGTTCTTTGATTTGGGGGTGTTCTATTGATTTAGGTTAAAACAATTTGGAACCGGATTATACCGCGGCTGATGTCACACCCCAACTTTGACGGCGAAAACGTCGAGATATGAGGGTTAAGATTGCTCACAACCACATAACGCTATATTTAAATATAAATATTAAAATTCTAAGTTTTAAAAGGAAATACAAACATAAGTCCCAAATATGAAATAAGTTCAAACTTAAATCAAAACATAACATAACATAACATTTTAATTATTTAACTAGGTCCATGTCCTAGTTTTATTGCAAGCTTCAAAAGTTCACTTTAAACTTGGGGATTTTCTGAAACATGATAAAAATTAAAGGTCAACTATAAATAGTTGGTGAGTTTCCAAGATTTTCATACATAATATGATAATGTTACAAGTAGCAATTCATGTCATAGGTCATAAGTTAGTAAGGGTATAGAACACATATCGTTACAACCAAACTTCGACTTAATTACAAGTATATAAGATTGGCTAAGTGCATTTGGTTCCCATGATGAACAAGCATACGTCATCAGGAGTCGGCGATACATCGACTTTAGCACCAAATAGGCTTGTCAGGCCCAAGATCTAAAACGTCGTCAGGTTAGCAATAGTTAATGATTGTAAACAAACTATGTATCTCATATAATCACTTACAACACACAAATAACCATGACAAAATAAAGATGAATTGCAAATGCTTTACAAGTCTCAAACGTTTATAAGTGTATGATGTATAAGTATCATGTTTCACCTCAAAATAGTGTGAAATAAAGTAAAAAGTGGCAAGGAAAACTCACTTGATCAATAAGTATATTTTGAAGCTTAATAAGATCAATAATAAACGTCGTTCCAAGATGAACATCACAAGGCACCTATATATATTATAAGATTTAGGTCAATAATAAGGTTAATGATATAACAAGGACTAGGGTTCCAATATGAATTTGGGGTTTTTATAAATAAGGTTATTTGTCGACCCCATAAACATATATTTTAATACAATGAAGAAAACTTAATTAATCCTTTTAAATTAACCCTTATAATGATTTAATCATTAAATTAAATTTTATCATCAACATAATTAATCCAAAATTAAAGATAACATATAAGCCAAATAATAATTTTAGTGATTTCAACCATTTAAAGTTTGTTTTTATGAAAATAACTAATTATAACATTCTCTCGTAACATTTCATATAAAACAAATTTATAAAGGAGATTAAAGAAATAAAATAACAGAAAATAACTAGATAATTTCTAAAATAAACAAAATTTATAAAACCAATTTTTATAAACTTTTAGAAATTTTATATAGCCTTTTTAAAGGCTAAAACCTTTTTCTTATAAATGGCATGAGGGTGCCCGGGTTCGAACCCGGGACCTCATGGATGGAATGCGACGTGCTGACCAATGAACCAAGGCTTCCAGCCGCGATGTAAACCTGATTTTTAAATCTTAAAAGCAAGCCTAAATGATTTCCCCCAATTTACATGAACCCTAGAACCTCCTTCGATCAAATTGGAGTTCGATTCGATAGCATTTTCATAAATAAACACCGGACTTTGATTCCCCATGTGATTTCGAGTGTGTTAGGGTGTTATACTTACGTGATTTGATTCGACCCGATGAAAAGAAAACAACCAAGAATGAGTCGTGGTCAAGAGTGTAGAAGGACGAGCAATCTTCGACAATATTCAAATTAAAATTGCAGATAGCTTCGTGTGCTGGTTTGGATAAAAACCCTTTGTTAATTTCAGTTTAGAACACTCGAAATGTGGCTCTTGCTTAGCTTGCAGGTTCGCGACGAAAGAGGTAATCGAACAAGGTGAATATGTGGGTTTCAGGTGAAATTGGTAATTGCAACCGATTAGACTTAGATAAACGTTCGATTAGGTTTAGTTAATTGAGTTATAATTGAGTTTTAAGGCTCGAACGTTGGGTGATTAATTCTCGTCGGTTACATGATCGATTAGTCTAGAAAACGGGCACTTAATTGCGGTTAATCGATGCTCAACGGTTCGAATCATCCTCTAAAAAGATTCGGGAGCGGTTTTGGGTCGAAAAACAAGTGTTTTGGCCATCACCGGACTTGGCTGGAGTACCCACCGGCGCTTCGCCGGATTTGCGGGGAGGGGAAATAGAGTAGGGGTTGAATTTTGAAATTTACATGTTTGGTCTTGTGGTTTTAACAGTTAACATTTTATGTACAAACTTTAATATTAAAGTTTTTAAATTGGCATTAAACCCCAGTAAACTTAATTACTTAAAGTTTTAAACTTTGATAAGTTTATTAACTAAACAATTTTTTTATTATTATTAACAAAATTATTTTTATTATTATTATTACTATTGTTAATATTATTAATATTATTATTATCATCATTTATTATTATTATTATTACAAGTTTTAGCTTTACTATCACTTTTGTAAAATTAAAGACAAATAAAGAAATAAGCATGCATAATTCATAAGTTTTATAAATTACAACAATGAACCCTATAAGAATAAACGAAGTTAACTTTTAGTTAACAAAAATACGAAATGTGAGTATTTCTTACTATTTCTTACTTTTAGTTAACAAAAATACGAAATGCTGAGAGCCTTGGTTCACCGGTTCACACCCCACAATTCAACTTAGAGGTCCCGGGTTCAAACCGGGCACCCTCTTACTATTTTTAAAATGGCTTTTTAGCCTTAGTTCTATTTTAGAAAAATTCTATTACATATAAAAATGATTTTTACAAACTTCCAATCTTTTAAAATCAACAAAATATTTTCTGTGAATTTATCCTTATAAATATTTTAATATTTTATTATAAAAATTATAATTAATTATTGTTATAAAAATGGATTTATATAATAATTTGATTATTATTAATTATTATTGAATCTTATGTTTTCTTTGATTAAAGATATATGTTATATTACACAAATTATTAACAATGATTATAATTCTTGTAAAATTTTATAATGTTACTTCTCTATTGAACAAAATATAAATAAGAGTTTACTAAATTGTTTACAAAACCTCAAAATCCTAAAACCCTAGTTCGCGTTAAAACATTAATTTTATTATTAACTTAAACCTTGTAAATATATATATTTTAGGTGCATTGTGAAGGGCTACGTTGAGTATTTCTATATACTTATTTGATCATGTGAGTATTTCTATACCTCTTTTTCATATTTTTACACTTTTGGGGTGAAACATGTTACATTATGAACATTGCATTTGTAAACACGTTTAACTCTTGTAAACTTATGGCATTTCACCTTTATGTTATGGTTAGTTGAACTTCGTAGCTACCATGTAATGTCGAATATATGTACAATCATTAATTATTGCTAGCCTGGCGACATCATAGATCTATGGGTCTGACAAGCCTGCTTGGTTAATCCAAGTACACTTAGCTAATCGTATATACTTGTAAACGTTTGAGACTTGTAAAACTTTGTCAATGTTTGATTGTGCATTCTGTCTTACATCCCTAGTTTACTTTGTTCTCTAACTTACAACATGAATTGCCATCTTTTATATACTTATGTATTGCAAACTATGGAAATCTCACCAACATTATTGTTGACATTTTATTTTTAACATGTTTCAGGAAATACTCAAGCTTGATTTATACTCTTTGAAGCTTATACATCTAGGAATGGACCTAGTTAAATAAAGAAAATAAAATGACTTTTACATCTTATGTTATGCTTTTAATTTCTTTGAGACTTATGATTGTAATGATACAATTGGAACTTATGTTTAATATATATTTGGGTTATTAATAGCGTTATGTGGCTGTGAACGATCTTAACCCTCACACCTCGACGTTTCCGCCGTCAAAGTTGAGGTGTGACAATGAATTCATTTATTTAGTGGTATTATTGTTTTATTCAGTTAAGCTGTTTGGATGTATCACATAATAATTTTGATTTGTAAATTTTTTTACACAATCCTAAGGTTATCCATGTTACTAAATTCAAATCCTCTAAAAGTGAGACTAAGAAACTAAATTTTCTTTTAAGAAATCTAGCCAATTAGCAAATAAGCACATGTTATGACAAATAACAGCCGATGGAGTAGTTATACTAATTCAAGAGGAAACCTTAGACCCAACTACATAATTGTGGGTTGATTTGGAACTAAATTAAATTTTTTAAAAATTAGATATCTCAAAATTTCATATACTAATTTTCACTATTCGAATCCGAATATGAAACTTCGGATATTTGGATTTAAAAAAATATGTTTTTATACTTTTTATGAAAATGTAATATTTTTTATTGAAACAGTTTTTGGACATCCAATTTCTTTAAAAATCCAAAATTTCTAATTAAAATTTATTATTCAATTGGGGAGAAGATTTTCCAGCGAGTGCGAATACAATCTTTTCCAGCGAGTGCGAATACAATCTTTTCCATGAAGAATGAAACATCTTATTGCAAGGTTCGATTATTCGTTAAATTCGTTCAACCAAAGAGCAATTCAGTCTGTCGAGTCCATATATGAATGGGTTTGTTTAAGAACACGAAGACACAAGCGTGATTTTCAATGCTAATTGTCACAACCAAAATTTCCACAAACGGGGTAATACCGTTAGGCGCGTGACATAACATAATCTTAATCATTAGTTACACCAAACGACACAATAATTATAAAACATAATTTCCAAATTAAATAAAGTTTCTTAAAATCATAATTAAATACGAAACATGAAAATAAATGCGGAAGCGTATAAACCATAATTTATACGGCGCAAACACGCGCAAAACCAGATAAGTATAATGTGTAGAAAATGCAAATGTTCTTTGTTAACCCAATAAATGATGAATGATATGATGTGATGATCCTAGTCGTGCTCGCTTAAGAACCTGAAAGAAATATGCTAAAGTGTCAACATAAATTTAGCGAGTTCACAGGTTTTGATAAACAGAACATAATAGTAAACTGATACAGTAAACAAAATAATATCAGTAGATAGCTAGTCTACTCAACAAGTTACTAAGTGTATGAAGTTCGCAACCGACGCTGACAACGTAAAAAAATGCCTCGGCTGTGAACACCGGTCACAGCAACAGAAATTAGGTTAATTAAACACCCGTTTGACGAACGTTGTGCTAGCGCGACTAGCCCGGGTGGGGTTTGTCAAACCCAGTAGATCTACTCAGAATTACCCCGCTAAAGTACATATATTAACGGTTCGAAAGTGAGGACTTAAACATGGTGTCACACTAGTAAACAAGTGATATTACAATAATACTGATCAATTGAAAATACATTTAGAACACACGTTTCTTTCAACCCAAAGAAAATAGGTAGAGCGGGGCTGAGAACTCACTTTGAATGCACAGCAACGAGTAAACGACAACACAAAATATATGAGTCTCCGATTAACCTGAATTTCAGTTAATATATAATTAATATTAAATGTTAGTAAAGAAATAATTATTAGGAAAATAATGGTATGGTTCGCGATCACGGTTCGGTTACTATGCGAGCTATAGTTTGACTCCGCCATCACAAGTAAACACATACACTACTCGCACATACATAAAGTGTTTTCATATATATATATATATATATATATATATATATATTCGGATCATACATGCGGTGTCACACCCCCGCTAAGAGCGGAAACACGGGGGCGTAACGAGACGGGAATCGTCATAACACATGGTAAGCGATAGAGATGCAATAATATTAATGATGACAAGCGTGTCATGACAACACCCGACAACAAGGGGACTTGTGTCGTGTTTAGTCAGTATTCACGACAACATAGCCATAAGCATAAACATGATACATAAATCATAATACATAGATGATACATTTGTATGCAATTCCCACAACCCGGGAACAAGTTACAAAGTATAACGTTGTTTGAAACGTTCACAACAATTGTTTTCAAAAAGACAAGTTTGGCCCGAAAATGCATCCTAGGGTCTCCACTAAGGCAGCACACCTAGAACCTCAGCTAGCATGATCACCTGAAAAGATATGCTCAAAATGGTCAACAAAATTGTTGGTGAGCTCGCAGGTTTAAAATAAATAAGTAATTGATGCTGTATAAAGTTGTTGCAGAATACCGTGCATACAGTTATAAGTAAGCAAAATCACATGACAAGAGCTTTACAACCAAACCTAATGACGTACACAAAGAATATTGTCGGAATATATTCACCCAAGGCCCGTACCTGGCTATTGTTGGTACTAACTAGTATACCAACACGAGGGTGGGGGTGTCAACCCAGTAGTACTACCAATACCTAACCGTCGGTTCCACACTGGAATTAAATGGTTGTAAGAAAGAACCATAAAGCAGACTCAAGCATGTATCAGATAAGTACCCACAAAACAGTAGCACGTTGATTCCAAGTATGTAAATTGTATGTATGTTGTACAACATAGAAAACGAGCGAGCATACTTTCCCCCCATGTTTGTAAATGTTTGTAAAGTAGTATGAGTACGAAAAGGGGCCACGAAACTCACATGTTAAGTGGTAAGTATGAAAGATCGAGATTCCCAACAGTTGAATGCAATGATCGGTCAAACACCTATTGACAGTTATTGTTAAGCATTAATGACATGTATAAAGCAGATAGTAATGTTTGGTCGGTTCGGGTTGTATCGGTTCGGTCGTGGGTAGCACACACACACAAGCGGACACACGTATCAGATCTTATGTAGATCCAAGTACTACGAGTAGTTGTCATTGCTTATGACATCCGTGAAATGATCTCGTGGTTAAGAAAGATAGCACTTGTTAAGTATTTGGAGTTCCAATTGGATTGTCAATAACTGTAAAATGTTAGGTTGTTTTCAATTGAAATAGTATGTGCATGTTGATAGCGTTGACTTTAATCTTTGTGGTCAAGCAATGACACTTTTACTGATGTTGCCTTATCATCATCAGATGTTCAAGGGGAAATTCACACTCAACATCATCAGTCACACAACAGGACCAGACGCTCGACTCAACGCTCCATCCTTACGAATCAACCTTCAATCGTACGAATCAGCTTCATTCGTATGATTGAGTCTTCATTCGTATGGCTGGAATTCAGTCGTACCACACAACACACATTCGCACGACCCAAACTCCATGCGCACGAATCAACCCTCAATCGTGCGATTTAGCTACTTTCGTGCGATTGAACCTTCATTCGTGCGATTGGACTCCAGTCGTGCGAAACACGCACAATCGCATACATTCAGTCGCTCACCTGACTCAATCGCACACAATTATTCATACACATGACTCAATCACATACACTCATTCGCACGCATGACTCAATCGCATACAAACTCACAGTCGCACGTCTCAGTCGCACGACATGCCTAGTCGCACAACTCAGTTGCACGATTGACTTAGACGCAAGATTCAGTCGCACGACTCACTCAGTCGCACGACTCAATCGCCTGACAGACCCAGTCGCCTGAACTGCAGAATCGCGACTGTGGTCGGGCTGAGCAGCCCCCGAGCTGCTCTAAACGCGAGTTTTACACCATAAGGACTTCCAGAAACACTCTACAAACATACATAAACATGAAACACAAGCAGAAAGACCTCACACGCACCCACACGACCTCATGTGCCCGGATGAATCCGAGCACCCGAAACCCTAGAAAACACAGCAGTAAAACCAAGCAAAAACGGGTTGAACAAGGTTGTCTACCTGCTAGGAATGAGCATACACGATGATACCCAAGATTTGGCAGTGAAAACGCAACAAACGTGACGGTTTTAGTTGCTAGACCGAGAGAGAAAGTGGATAAGATGTTGAAGGTGAAGAAGATGAGAATGAGGATAAATGGCTGGGAATGGGGTTTTATACCCATTCCAGGTTTGCAAAATGGCAAGTTTAGTCCCTGCACTTAACCCTCGAGTTCCCAAAAAATTTGTTTCGGTTGATTACGATCTTAAAATGTTCGTTATATTAAGGTTAAAGGCGTGTTTAATGGCATTTGATAGTCTAAAATGGTTTTATTGGTGACAATGGTTGAAATTAGAAATGATATATTTGGTGGTAATGGTGATGAAATTTATAAAAGGTTTATGCTTAGCATACGTTCTCGGAGGAAGTACAGGCACAAGGGAAAATAAAGCAGACCTGATTCCTTAAAGCAGGAGTTCATGAAGAAAAGGAAGAATAATTAAAATATTTCTATGCTTATTTTTGTCGTTCGACGGACCTTAAGGCGACGGATGTCACATGCGGGCACACATACATAACACATCACACGTACAATAAACGCACACGACAGAACCCACGGTCTAGAAACCCTCACATGGACGCATACGAATAGACACACACCCAAACAAACCATCAACCTAGACGAAACCGAACCCGCAACCGCAAACCAAAACTCAAAACTGTAACAACACGAACATGATCACAGGTCTAGTGATCATAGCGAACGAGCGTCGTCGCTAACGTCGGGTATCTGCGATTGGAATCGAGAGAGATGCTTCAACGGAGTAAATGTTGTGCGGCCACAAAAGGGGCTGCCAAAGTCGAGAGGGCTGCGGTTGGTGTTTTGCCAAGAGAGGAAAGGAAGTTGAGAGGTAGGTTATCAAGGTGGTTTCAAAAAGTGGGGTTCATGGGTTATAAAGAAAGAAGTCGATGGAGGTAAAACTACGAAGTTTGTTTCAACAAAATAGGGGTTGACTTGATTTATTATTTGTTACAAATAATGATATATTAATTAGTTTTGGGTTAAAATAATAATAATAATAGCATTTATTAGAATTAGATTTAATAATACCAAGTGGCGGGAAGAATTTAGATAATAGAAACAACGTTAACCAGAAATACGAGGTGTCACACTAATTAGAGCTTAAACTCGTACTTGACGCCATCTAATTTCACAAATATATGAATTTGGGCATAACAAGATTCAAATGTGGTTATGCAGGTGTAAAGGAAGTCCGGTGGTGGCGACGACGACATGGTGGTAGTGGTTCGAATCTTTAATTTCAAATGTGGGTGATGATGGTTATGGTGGTGGTTGGTTTTTGTATTTGTTTTTAATTTACAATTTATAAGGAAGTCTAACAGCGGTGGTGGTGTTGGCGGCGATGGCTTGTGGTGGCAGTAGTGGTAGTGTTGTTGGGGGTAGTGGTTTGTGGTGACAGCGGTGGTGGTGTTAGATGCGATGGCTTGTGATGACAACGGTGGTGATGTTGTTAGGGCTTTATATTTTTAATTCTTATTATATGAAAAGAGCAAAATACTCTTGATTTTAACTGATAACCATAATATATAATATGAATAACTTTGAAAAATAGTAACCAACTTTCAAAAGTGTTCCAATTAAGTAACTCAAGTTTTAAAAGTGTTCCAATTAGATCACTCATTTTTATATTTTATACAAATTAAAAGTCATAAAATATTTTTTAACATGTTATACTTTTGGATTCATTTAAAAAAAATACGTTTTTCTATCTTTTGATGCTGATATAGAATGTTGATGTAAATTTTAGGCACTTTTTTTTTTATTTTTTCATAATTAACATGTTTTTTTTTATTTTTTAATATAATTTTATATATTAAAAATTCTAACTCCCATGTCTTTTTCATCATTACCTTCTTGTAATAATAAAATTTGGTAATGACCCGATTTGATCGTTTGAAGGTTCAATTTGAGAAAAATATGCATGAGTGACTAAATTAAAACACTTTTAAAACTTAGTTACTATTCCGTAACATTTTTTTTATATAATATAGAAACTACATTTGTCGGAACGAGTTCCGAATGCTTTTAGACATTGAGCAAAAGTGTACTCTATTCTATATATATAGTATCGAGTCAATTCTATATAGTATTGACGGCATGCAGTAGATCTGCCCTAAACCCTTTTCCCCTTTTACCCGCCAAATCCGCCATGGACGACCTTCAAGCAACCTACAAAGAAGACCACGAAGAAGACAATCACCACACCACAAACAACCACACAACCGACATTCATCCACTAATGTCGGATCCACCACCACAAACCACCACCACCGCCACCGTCGGCGAAGCCCTAACCGCTCCCACCACCACCGTCGACGAAACCCTAACCATCCCCACCACCACCCTCGACGAAACCCTAACCATCCCCACCACCACCACCACCACCACCCCCATCACCACCACATCCACAACCTCCGCCACCCCCGACACCGACTCCGGCACCAAAGACGACCCAATCCCCTCCGAAGAACTCTCCGACACCGAACCAAACCCTAAAGACTCCCCCAATTTCACCAAAATACTATCTTCAGAAGACGAATTGGAGAATCACGAACAACCCCCAGCGAAGAAGCAGAAAAACATCTCCTCAATTGCACCACAACCCCAAGAATCATCTCAAGATCTCGCTGAGGCAACACCCACCACGCCGATGCCCCCACCTGCTGAAAAACCCAGTGGTAAGAAGTCGACCAACAGCGCGAAGAAGAAGAAGAGCAAAGGGAACAATGTGTGGACGAAACCCACGTCTCGAAAGGGGAAAAAGAGGACGAAAAGCACCACCAGCACCACTGCCCAAACGGAAGACGCTGTCTTGATCACTCCGGTTCTTCGATACCCCGATAAAAACGACGACACTGCGGAGATGACCATCTGTCTTTCGAAGGTTTACAAGGCGGAGAAAGTCGAATTAAGTGAAGATAGGCTGACTACAGGGAGCTGTAAAGGGTATAGAATGGTGAGGGCCACTAGAGGTGTGATGGATGGAGCTTGGTATTATGAGATTAAGGTGGTGAGTTTGGGCGAAACAGGGCATACAAGGCTCGGGTGGTCTACGGAAAAGGGGGACTTGCAGGCGCCTGTCGGTTATGATGGGAATAGTTATGGGTATAGGGATATTGATGGGAGTAAAGTGCATAAAGCTTTGAGGGAGAAGTATGGGGAGGAAGGCTATGTTGAAGGTGATGTTATTGGGTTCTATATTAACTTGCCTGATGGGAATTTGTACGCGCCGAAGGCACCGCAGTTGGTTACGTACAAGGGGCAAAAGTATGCATACACTACAGATGCAAAAGAAGAGCCTCCTAAAGCTGTTCCAGGTTCGTGGCGATTTATATGTTTGTTGATTAATGCTGTATATCTTTGAAATGAGATGAATTGATTTGTTCTATAGTCTATATTGTTCTTAGTTCTTACAAAGATGAGCTTGTAGATTAACTTTAATCAGCAGTTGAAAACTTGAGATAACATATTAGCTAGCCATTGTTAGGTTATAATTATTTTATTAGATCTGATAGAACTTATTAAGGTTTGGCTGAGTTTTAAATTGTATGCAAATGGAAAGATAATATTGTTTTAGTGTCTAGTTTTACAACTTCTAGCAATAGTAGCATGTAAATTGTTATACTTGGTAGAAGCTATGTTATAGAGTGATAACCGATAAGTGTATTAAATAGGACTAGAAAGTAATTATAAAAAGAGAGGATGCTAACATGCACATTAATATAATGCCATGCTTAAATTCTTCAAATTTGGAGACAAATCTGTGTGTATGAATTGTACCTCAAGAAAGAAATAAAAACAAGCCAACATACAAGTTAATATAAGGCCATTTTAACTTAATGGAGCTCATATGTCTGATTTTAACAAATGTCAAAGTTCAACCGAAGAACGTTTTGTCTAATGGATCAGTGATGTCCAAACGATTAAAAATAGTAGCAAAACACAAGAAGAAAAGGATGAAAAATAGATAGAGTATTTGATCATAAACATTGTTGATCGTCACTTTTTTTCAAGAAAACTAAATATTTGACAACTTAAACATCAACCAAACAGCGCTATCTATACTAAACAAAACAAATCCTACTATGACTCATACTCCTACTTTCTAGGAAATAAAACAACTTTAAACTAATAAACTAGATAAACATAAATAATTAAAAGACTCTTAATTAAACTAAAACTCCACTCAAATATAATCGGATTTTGACTTAATGTGAATTAACAAAGATTATTACCAAACAATCACTCCTCTAATCTTTGTTTGTTATTCATAATAACACTGATCTTTCTTCGTATTCAATAAGATGAGCTATATCCTCCTTATCATCCTTTTTATCCCTCACTTGGTACACTCATATGCAAAGTGACCAAATGCATCACGTTCAAAACATCTAAATTCACTCTTATCTTTGTTTCATTGACCTCGTTCACATCCTCTTTTTCCTCTACCAAAGCCTCTTCCTTGACCCTTACCCATGACTTTTATTACTAACACTTCGTCCCTTATAATAGTCCCAACTTTTGGAATCTTCAGTCTTTTGATTACTTGAATTTTTAAGTTTACTTTGATCATTCTCTTTCTGTTCATCATGACTTTGTAAGTTGTTCTTCATAAGATTTTATTCTTCCAACCACTTCTTCAAAAGACATATCTTCAAGTTCTGAGTATTGTTCCATAGATGCCATTTATGGGTTGTGAAGGCTTTGGTTGGGCTAGGCTGGACTCGGGTCTATTTTGCTAGGCTATCAACCGGCCCTAGGGTAATTAGGGTTATCTCGTTAATTCTTGGAGGTTTAGTTATTCCCATAATTACAACCCTAATCTAGTATTATAATAGACCCATGATGTAATTGTATTCTTGAACACAATAATAATAAAAGTCCTAGTTGCAGAGTGGACATAGGTCGCATTGAACGAACCACTATAATTCTCTCGTGTGTACTTCTTTTCTATTGTGTGATTGTGTGTGCTTGATTGATTCCGCTGGAACCTACTCTGATTGTGATACTTAACGACCAATATAGGTAGGAACTTCTTTGGATTTAGTTGAGTAACTTGCGTACAATTACTTCATCTTTAAGGCTTGAACCAAGGCTTTTAAACTTAGCTGCTATGCCAGTTAACTTACTTTATAAATAATTTATTGTTTCACTTTTTTCATTTTTGATATCTCCATATCGCTTCTTAGAATTCGTAAATGAGTTTTTCTGCACTCTCTTTGTTCCTAGTTGTCGATCCCTAATTGATTTTCAAACATTCTTTGCATCCTTATGTTTTCCTAGTTATCTCCAAACAAACTAAAACATTAGCAAAACACAGGAAGAAAAGGATGAAAAACAGAAAGACTATTTGATCACAAACATTGTTGATTGGCACTTTTTATCAATGTTTTTAAAACCGGATCGGACAGTGAACCGGATGCCTTACCGGTCCGATGGTCGGACCGGTTCAACCGGTTGGACCGTATATAAAAACCGGTTAAAATTATAAGTAATTTTTATAATATATGTTAAAGTTACAATATATATATACATATATATATATATATATATATATATATATATATATATATAAAACCAGTTCAACCGGTCCGACCACTGGTTCAACACTAAAACGGTTTTAAACACCGAACCGGACCGGATCGGAGTCCGGTTCCCGGTCCAACCGGTCGGACCGGTCGGTCTGGTCCGGTTTTCAAAACCATGCTTTTTATAAAAGAAAGCTAAGTATTTGACACCTTAACATCAACGAAACACCCTATTTATACTAAACAAAACAAATTCTACTATGACTCGTACTCTTACTTCATTGGTTTTATAAAGCGCGCCTTGGCGCAAGGCGACTCTTGAGGTGAGGGTTGGGGCTTTTTGTAACATAAGGCGTGTGCTGTACAAGAAGCGCAAGAAAAGCGATATTTTTTGGGAAAACATCTCTCAGAGGTGCGCAATTCTTGTATAGGGGGTATATTTCTGCTTAAAATTGCTATAAAGGTTATACATGTAGGTAATTATACGTTAAAGCATATATAAACCTATTTATAGCTATATATATCGGTTGGGATGCTAAAAACCTATAGGATATATTAAAAAAATTATACAAAAGCTTACCGGTTCGCATAGGAAATCCTTGCCACTTTTGCGCTTTGCGTACGAAAAGCCTGTTGCTTTTTCGCTTCGCGCTTTGTGCGTCGGTTTTAGACCTTGTCACCTCGGTGAGCTTCTCGCTTTTTAAAACCAAGACTCCTACCTTCTAGGAATTAAAACAACTTGATAAACATATAATTAAATCAAACTAAATAACTAGATAAACATACTAATTAAATAATAAATTAAAGACTCAAATTAAACTAAAACTCTACCGAATAGAACCTGACTTTGACTTTTTTATGTGAATTAACAAAGATTATTTCCAGCATTATCTTCTCTTAGATTGAAAGTCACTTTAATGTCTTACTGCCCTGTGTTCACTTAACTGAGTAAAATACAAGAGAGAGAAATCCTGACCTCACTTATATGCCCTTGTTGATCAACCCCCTACCAACTTACTGCTTCTCCAACTGGTAAGGTGATGAATGATTCATTTTTTGATCAGTTTTCATGAAATTGTTAAATCTGATACACCCATCAAATGTGTAAATAACCTTTTATACTGAAAAAGCATGCAGATAGTTGCACCAATTTTTGTTTTATAACAATGTTTACTCATTAAAGAAATGAAAAGATGTGGCCAATCAAGGAATTTTAGGGATTCAAATGTAGAGCCATTGCTTTTTGAATCTGGTTAATCAATGTTCCTGGGAGTGATGGAACTTGGGAGGAATAAAAGAAAGTGTGAATTAAATAAAGGATTAAACACACATTATATTTTACTTCTCAAATAGTGTGAATGGATTCTCTATTCAAATTTCAGTGTTTCATAGTTGTAAAGCAAACACCCCTTTAGTCAGCTTTAATATGGATTAAATGCTGTAAGATACCAACTACTACTATCAATAATAATACCCATAAGTTCTAACTGAACTTCCTCCATTCAAATTTCTAATATACGACTGCTTCCAATGAATGTGTTATTTAAATATTGCTCATGGTTGGCTTTCTAAACTGATGCTTGAGTTATATGTTTTTTAAAATTGTACATTTGTTGTCTTTTATTTAAATGTGTTGGACTAATCTTGTTGAAGTCCTAAACTAGAAGGGTCAATTTGGATAATTGTTCTAGTTGAATTGAGTCAGCCAATAAACTGTAGGAATAAGTTGGCCAGTGTTTATCAGTTTGATTAGAATTTGGATAGTTTGTTATTTACTTGAGGTTCAAGTAAATACTAGTATAAATAGATGATAGGTTTGTATTATTTGTACTCGGAAAATTGTATTCAATTTATAAAAGTGTCAGTCTGTCAGACCAGTGGATTTGATCAAACTGAGTTTTCTGTTTTTGTGTTTCTGATTTTGGGCCTGATTTCCAACAAAAAGTAGCCATTTTGTCATCATTGGTCAATACTGTGATCTGTTGAAGTCTTGAAGGTAGTTGTTTGGTATGTATGGTCCAACTTCTATGCTCAATTTTGTTACACGCAAGATTTTTAGTCATTTATTTATACTCTACCTTGTACCGGTATGCTTTTATACGCGATGCAACAAATTAGTTACTGCTGTAGTTGACCACTACAATTGAATCTAGGCAAATACGTTATTTCTGTATCATTTTTATTATGATCATCTTGATTTATAAATATTATCGTTGTGCAGGAAGTGAAATATGCTTTTTTAGAAATGGAGTTTGTCAAGGGTCTGCTTTTAAGGATATCCCCGGTGGGCGTTATTACCCTGCTGCTTCAATGTATACTCTTCCTCAGCAGAGTAACTGTGTTGTCAAATTCAACTTTGGCCCTGATTTTGAAGCCTTTCCACAAGACTTTGGTCAACGCCCAATCCCAAAACCAATGGTTCAAGTTCCATATCATGGCTTTGATGGCAGCGTTCAAAATGGTGTGTCCAACGAAAAGCAATAGGAATAACCACCAAATTTACAATCGGGGTTTATTTGACTCATATCATAGTTGTAACTTTGTTTTTTTAATTGGTGTAAGATTAGCAAAATTTTGGAACTGCAGAACTTTAGCTTAATTTAGCATTGAATCTAGAAATTATTTAATTGAGCTGTCAGTTTGTTATGCTTTTGACATTCCAAATGCTGGTTTTATTCCTTTTGTGTGATGTTCATTTAGTAGTTGCATGTATTTTTATTTAAGTCATTTGCGTGTAATCCGAGTATGTGACTGGTGGCACCCCTGTACCTAAAATGCGGATGGTTGCTTCCTATTAGTTTTTGAGATAAAAGTCGTTTTCTTATTGCAGGAACTCCTTCGGGTCCCACTAGAACATGCTCCATGCTTAAAGTGGTTAAAGAGGATGAATATTGACAAGACTGAAGCAGATGAAATATCACTTGATATTTAGGCAAGACAGGTTGGTTACTTTTAAACAACGAAAAAAGATCTGTAAAAAAGGTACACAACCTAGTATCCTTCATCATCCTCTTCTCTTGGTGATGGACTTTTAAGCGGCACAACTAGCTATGTGTTATATATAATATATATTATCCCTTGTATAATTAAATCTATTAATCGCTGCTGAAGAACTAAAAACAACAATTGAAAGGTGGCTTACCTCCAGATGGTAATCATACTAGTGAAAAGCATAATTTGGGGGTGCGGAACAAAACACTAGAAAATCAAACCATAAGTTGAATAATACAACAATAAACAACACTGAAAAGGACTTATACTAATGAGATAAGCCAACAAACAGTGTTGTACAACATGAGTTAGGCTAGTATTTTTTATATTATATCAAATTAAGCAACTAATATCCTAGAAATGTATGATATTATAGACACAATTAACCATAGATTCCTATCCGCACTTAGATTACTTTCCTTTCCAAACGCACCTTGTACTCGAGGTGTAGACCCAAAATGGCAAAATGTCACTCGATTGTTCGAGAGGCCAAGTTCTCTCTCGTATCTCTTGAGTAATTATCACCAAGTACATCTCCTAGTTGTATTATTTGGTCATATTAGGAACTTCCACTTGGCCATATGCAACATTCCATATTATCGGAAATCCACTTAAGTGGGCTTGTCATTAAACAACCACTTTTGACCCACCATTAAGCCTAGTATACTTATGCAACCCGGAACCCCTTTAACTTTTCATACTTCTAAATGGTTTATATGTTTTACTAAGTTTATGTTTTGAGTCTCTCGTTAGGTTTAATTTTATACACCACATGTGCCCCCCTTCTCAATAGGGTAACATATGTTTTCTTACGTGTCCAACGTTATTTGTATTTGTGTTCTACACTCTTAGTTGCCATCTTGTCCCATAAACCATTGTTGACAACTCAACCCATTGCTGATACAGAGGGACAACATATTTAGAATCTAGATTGTCGGTTTTATAGACATGTGGGGTGGTTAATTAAGTTACTTTTTAATTAATGGTTGATGATACTCACGAGTTCATTTGGAAGGAGATATGCTTGTGTGGTATTGGACTATTGGTGTATAAGTTATCTGTTAGGTATCCTGCACACAAACACACAAGAACACAAAACAAAATGAAAACGAAACACAAGAGATTTATGGTGGTTCGGTCGGTGTGACCTACATCCACTTTGTTGCAACTAGTATTTATCATTCAGGTGCTCAAGAATTACAATGCCTTACCCATCTATTCATAATACAAGATTAGCTAAATAACTTGGTGATTAAGAAAGAGTCAATTTAGGCCCATTGCCTAATTAGACTACTCCTAACATAGGGTTAGGGTCGAGTGCGCTATGAGTCATGTTCAAAGACTCCACACCCAACATTATCAACCATTCACAACATGGCAAGATTAAGGTTTGTAAAAGGATCAACTTATTTTGCTACTTTTTTGTTCACACTTAAAGATAACACAATCAAAGTATCATTAGGATTTTAGTTATTGACAAAAGGGGCTTGGGGATTCAATGATAAGCCAAACTTAAAGAATTTTTGGAGAGAATTAAAGGACGGGTGACTTGAAATTCTGGAACCAAGAAGAATTGTAAGTGTTTAGTTTAACTTGGTTAACACAAAATATGAAACGTGGTAATAGTTAGTGTTGTAAAAATCGGGACTAGTCTCCGATTAGTCG
Source organism: Flaveria trinervia (assembly GCA_025506515.1). Lineage (NCBI taxonomy): Eukaryota > Viridiplantae > Streptophyta > Magnoliopsida > Asterales > Asteraceae > Flaveria > Flaveria trinervia. Next base: position 117,569,586 of record CM046442.1, on the reverse strand, counting down.
CTAATCGAAGGTTAGCCGTTTCGATTTCACCAAATCGGAGGTGCTAGGCGGTAGTTGGTAAAAATTGGTCAAAGCCAGACCAAATCGTCCTAATCGGGGGTGATGGAACAACGGAAGGGAACGGGCCGTGTAATCTTTATGGTTAAGATTATTTAATTAAGTTTTTGAATTTTTACATTTGACGGTTTTGACCCCCTCAATATTCACCAATTTACAATTTACATCAGACGGTTTTAACCCCCTCAATATTCACCAATTTACAAATTATCCCCAAACTTGCAAATTATTTCATAAAAAAATATAAAATTATATATAAATTTGTAAAATTATACACAAAAGTCTGATCTGATTAATTCTGATTAATCTCTAGTCTCCACCTCACAGCTCGACTAGCGCCTAGCGAGTCTGGTAATGGTCAATGGGTTTATCGAGCCTCATAACCAAATGAGGCCTTTTTCGAAAGACAGACTTGTGCTTAATATTTAAGGAGAAGTTTGCTCTTTTATAATTGTTCTCATACCTTATTCTCTTAGTGGACATCAAAGAACCAATATTATTGAGATGGAGATGGAAGGAGAGGAATTATGATTTACAAAGACTAAGATGCTCTTTTATGTTTTTGGACTTGGTACACCTTGAAGACAAGGTGTTGTTTTTGGAGGGTCACCGGTGTTGAATTTGGATTAGCATTAGTATTTATTCTATTTTTAAGGTATATAAATTTGTAGATAAGGATAAAGGGATGCAAATTATTATTAGGATAATTAATAACTAGGGATATAAGGATGCTAAATTTGATTTGTTGATGTGAAGTGTAGTTAAACTTTGCATCAATGGACGACCAATTAACGTCAAATTGTTTAACCCTATTTTGTTTTAAGAAAGGAATTTGTGTCCTATCATAATCTAATGGTTGGTAATGATAACAATAAAACAAGTACAAAAATGACGAATAGATTGGTTGAACGTGAAAATTCAATTATCCAAATTGAATAAGTAAAGAATTTTGTTGGTGGGGTGGAACACTCGGTCCATTAAGACACATGGAATTTATTATTAAAATTCACTTGAACTCTAATTACAAATTTGTTCGTAGCGGAAATTCAAATAATTGAAAGTGTTGATTGACTCTAATCAGAGTACCAAGACATGGTACAGTCTTAGGATTACTGAATACACGAAGATCGACATATGAGCGCATGATATATGGTGGGTCCATGAGTGCAGAACGCTTACAACAAATGATATATTTTGAATACTTATAACAAATGAAATATCTGGTCTAAGCAACTGATAAATAGTTAAGTGTCCTATATCGTTAAGGATCATTCCCTGGCTCCCTTCCTTCGAAAGGAGCTTTCTTGTAGGATGCATTGCCCTATCATTGCTCAACCAAATAATCCACACTTAGTCAACATATCAAGGACATACTTCTGTTGAGAGAGGTATTCATTATGGAGAGCATGATACCTTTATGCCAAGGAAGTATCGAAGTTGACCTTGTTTGCTAATCTGATTTTGTAGGGAACTATTTGAGCTCGGTAATCCCGACCTCATCATACCTATGATGTTATTATCATAAACTGTTAGGTTTCAAGCGGCGCAGTGGAACCTCGCAAAACACGCACAAACAATTATCACGTAGAAAACTGAAAGTATAAACAACACAAGGATTTAACGTGGTTCGGTCGGTGTGACTTACGTCCACAGGCTGCAACTAGGGTTTTCTTTATTTGTTCAGTACAAAGATTACAAATACATGACATGGTATACATAGAGACTAATTAGGGTTAACAACTTAATGAACGAGAAAACTAAACATAGACCCAACCCCAAAGCCTTCACAAACCTAACAATCTCCTAATTGAAGGCTTTGCCTAGTAACTTTAGTAATTTTTAAACAAGTCTTCCAAGCCTCTAGTTCCCAAAGAACAAGCTAAGATTCCATCACATCTCCTAGTTGCAACGACCCCTCACCATCAAGTAACAGAAGGGCCAGTCGAAGCTCCCCCGAGCGCCAACTTAGTCGTGGCTAGTCCAACCAACGACTCATCCTCCATCTTAACTGGTTTAGACATTCCACCTGATTCAAAGATACACCGATGATTACATCACTCTCCAAATTCAGCAAACAATCACCCGGAGAGAGTTTTTCGGTCGTAGTCTTTAAAACCCAACGTTTTTTTTTGTAATTGTAGCTTGAACACGTCTCGTGCTCACGCTATCACCGAATCCCCTGAATGGCTTAAACTTTCGAACTCGTTCACCTAACATCCTTGCTCCAGACTTCACGATTGCAAACTTTCGAACTCGTTCACCTAACATCCCTGCTCCAGACTTCACGATTGCAAAACAAACTCTCTTAGCACCAGATTTAGCAAACTGGATTTTGGTCGTGCTTAACCGGAACGGTCATATATCCCTAATAAACAGGTACCTCAACCATATACAACGACCCACGCTTCATATTACAAGCAATAACCTGATTACTATTGATCACCTCGATTTACCACCACTAAACCTCACTTACAGTCCTTGTTCATCCAACAGACCAATTGAAATCAGTTTCTTTTTCAGCCCTCGAATCACCCTGACATTCTTTAGGTTCCATGTAGTACCCAATGAAGTAACCTGATCAATATGACCCATGCCCGTTACCTCAAGTATCTCGTCATTGGCTAATCGTACCTTTCCGAAATCACCGTGTTTTAGAGTCACCAACGTTTCCATGTTGTCCATGGCGTGAAGCGAAGCCCTTGAATCCATGACCTAAGAGTCCACATTGTTTTCCACACCGAACAAGAAAACTAAACATGGGCGTAAGCCTAAAGCCTTCACAAACCCAACATAAACAACTATAATAATCCTTTGGCACTTTGAAGAATACAAAGCGATCATATGCATCGTGGATCATTCCAAACTCCTGGGTAACACTAGAAAACCAACCAAACCATGCCTTGAAAGAATGCATATAAGGAATGATGTAATGTGCATACTTTCGAGGCCTCCTCATTAGACTTTGGGCCACATGAACAAAATATAATAAATGTGCTATATATAACTAGCTTTATTAAGCATAAGAAATTTGGGGTATTCTTAACATGAAGGAATCTTAGAAGTTTAACATAAGGAGGCGTTTGGTTGGAAAGAATGGAATGGAATTGAGATACTAGTATAATTTTCAAGTAAAATTATGTTTGAGTGGGTAATAAAATGTAAAACCAAGGGAATGTTTCACCTCAAATTCCCTTGATTGTGGGATTTCAAATCTTCTCTAGGTGGAAGGATTTTGAAATCCCACAACCAAGGGAATTTAAGGTGAAACATTCCCTTGGTTTTACATTTCATTACCCACTCAAACATAATTTTACTTGAAAATTATACTATTTTCTTAATTCCATTTCATTCCATTCCTTCCAACCAAACGCCCCTAAGGTTTTTACTATAGGAGAAGCAATAAGAGCTAGGAAGACTGGAATTCGAGAAATGAGACTTTGTTCGTATATGCCGTTAGCAAAAATGATCAAAAAGAAGTTTTATTGAATGAGACGAGTGACTAAAAAATGGTAATGGATATAAACAAAAGGGAGAGAAATGTGACATATGGGGTTTGAGTTATTATTTAAGTTTTGTATCCTAAAAGGAAGGGGAGTGATAGGGATAAATTGCCATGGTAATGGATGAAACTTTTGGCCTTTGTTATATTGATGACGATTATAGTTGTAATTAGGAAAAAAGATGAGCTATAAAGGAAATTAGGTTGTTAGTCATCTTAAGACGAGCTATAAGGAAAATAAGGTTGTAAGTCATCTAAAGATGAGCGATAAAGGAAATAGGGATTGCAATAATGTTGATGATATTTTCCATATTATGTTATTAGCAGTTGAAGACTATAAAGGAAATTAGTTGTTAGTCATCTTAAGATGAGCTATAAGGAAAATAAGGTTGTAAGTCATCTAAAGATGATCGATAAAGGAAATAGGGATTGCAATAATGTTAATGATATTTTCCATATTATGTTATTAGCAGGTGAAGACTATTAATTCAATTATATGTTAATAATATTTGACATATTATTTATTTATTAACCTGAAAATGGACAAAAAAAATTAAAATCAAATATTTGTATGCTAGCTGATCGATACGCACTTAAAAGCTTCCTATTTTAACCACCCGTTACCCATCATGCCCAAACCTTCAATTTTTCTTTCTTTGAGTAATGTCAAGACACAAGCTACTTAAGGTTAATTAGTTGATAGGAAGTTTGTGTTTTCATAAATTATAAGCTCTACTAATTGATAGAAACTAAAACACATACACACAAACTTATAAGTTTACACATACACATTTGCCACACACATGAACTTGTATGTAATGTTAAGACTTAAAACACTATTTAAGGTTAATTAGTTAATTTAATAACTTTTAGTTTTTTTTTCATTATTAATAATAATTTATCTAGAAAGTATTTATGCTGTACACAAGCATAAACACATACAGACACATACATGGACATGTAGGCAAATACAGTTATGCATATATATACACATGTATGTATACATTTATGTTGTCAAAGGTGAGCCACACAATCAGGTACAAGGTGAGCATCTTGTTCTAGCGAGATTAAGGAGAAAACCTTGGTTTTGACGTCCATTCTTTTTATAGTCATCTCCTTTGCCAAATTTATTTAAATATGTAAAAAAATTAACTTCTTTTGGGATTTAGAATTTATATTAGGTTTTTATCATGTTTATAGAGTATTTTAGAAAAAAAAGTTTCTTTTGTGTATAATATAATTTCATGCACACATATCTTTTATTATTTCACTTTTTTCCCCGACTCAGGCTTGTGCCTTTTCTTTTCTGACTCGGGCTTCCGCTCTTTCTTTCTCGACTCGGTTGCACTTTTTCTTTCTCGACTCACGCTTGCGCTTTTTCACACCTAGGTGACATGCGAGCCTTTGTGCTTGCAACCTTGACTACTATAGTATGTGTACACATACTTGTATATAAATACACACATATACACCTATACACATATACATGCATATGTACTTCACACACACATAAATCACATATACATATGCATTTATTTACATATATGTGTACATGGTTTATAAAGGCACATAAGACAAAGGCAACTAAAGGTCTTGAAGCGTAGAGATCCCTTGAAGTGACCTAAAGCGTGTGATTTTGCCAAGGCAGTCTCTTTGCGCAATGTTGTAAAAATTGCTAGGTGCTAGGCGGGTGGCGAGGTACTGACTAGGGATTAATCGGGATTAAGAGGGTTTAATCGGGATTAATCGGTTTGGAGATTTTATATTTATTTTTCATAAATTATTTAAATATAGTTAAGATTAGTGTACTTCAAACATAAATACTTAAAAATAAAAAATAACAATCAAGTACTTCAAAGATCAAATAGTTCAAAATTAGTAGTTCAAATACTTCAAACATCAAATAGTTAAAAATTGAGTAAATGGGTCAAATTTATAAGTTAATGCGGAGGCTGGTCGCATGTGGAGGTTGACTTTTAGGGGCTGGATGATGTGTTGTCAATGTTGGCTAAGTTTAGAATTGAGTAAATGGGTCAAAATTATAAGTTAAAAATCACAAATATTTTTGTTGACCGATTTTGACCGCCTAGGAAAATTGCTCTGATTAGTGTCGATTATTGCCGCCTAGGACCGACTACTAATTTTTTGTATCGATTAGCTGAAATCGACAAGGTAATGGGCCGACTACCGATTAACTCCCTATTAATCGGCCGCTTAGGCCGATTTTTACAACACTGCTTTTTGCGATGTTTAGGCGCTTTGTGTATATGATAGGCTTTCTTCCATCTCACCCTAGAAAAGGCAAACAATAGAGAGGTTGAGTGTTAGTGTATGTAAGGAAAGAAGGTAGGTCGAGTGTGACAGAAAATACTTGTACATGGAGTTGCTTGTACGTTGTGTATTTTGGGTTTCACAAAGAGTTGTGCGTCTTTAGTTGTATATAGATTTTTGTGTATATATTTTATCGTCTTATTTTGGGTGTTCAAGAATTAAGAAGATAGAAAATATTTTCATTTTGTAAGTGTGTACATGTATCAATGTATGCATGTTTATTTATTTTCGTATACATATTAATACATGTTTATATGTATACACATAGACCAACACTTATATATACATATACACACATGTACATACATATATACCTACATACATGTGTATATATACATGTATGCGTATATACAAAATTACAAATGACACAGGTAAGGGCTTTGCTAGGAACTCAAATATTGGTAACGAGCATAAGAATTAACCAGAACTTGATACTGAAATCGTATATGTTGGCCAATCTACAAAATTCACAATTATATATCTTCATTGAAGTTTTGGCTATATGTTTGAAACATTCTTCATTGGGAAAGTTTCCCAGATTCGCATTTTCATTTTTGTGCATCTTGATGCCTGAAAAAGATACTGGGGCTTAGGGGCGGATTTAACGTTGTAGGACAGGGAATTTTTTTTGGGGGGGGGGGGGGAGTGGCTTCCCGTACATGCGCACCAACAAAGGTAGAAATGTGTTTAATTTTTGTTTTTTACTTCAAAATTAGCTTAAAAGATGGATAAAAATAATGAGATGGGCACAAATAAAATAAAGAGTAAATGGGGGCATAATTTTGGTCCGTTAGAGCCACTATAAGAGAAAAACAATTCAATTTAATAATTAAAACAATTAATTTGTAAATAACTAGTTTTTTCTTTTTATTTTTTAAGTTAAAACAGTGTTACTTACTTTTTGAATATATTTATTTTTCATAAATTATTTAAATATAGTTAAGATTAGTGTACTTCAAACATAAATACTTAAAAATAAAAAATAACAATCAAGTACTTCAAAGATCAAATAGTTCAAAATTAGTAGTTCAAATACTTCAAACATCAAATAGTTAAAAATTGAGTAAATGGGTCAAATTTATAAGTTAATGCGGAGGCTGGTCGCATGTGGAGGTTGACTTTTAGGGGCTGGATGATGTGTTGTCAATGTTGGCTAAGTTTAGAATTGAGTAAATGGGTCAAAATTATAAGTTAAAAATCACAAATATTTTTGTTGACCGATTTTGACCGCCTAGGAAAATTGCTCTGATTAGTGTCGATTATTGCCGCCTAGGACCGACTACTAATTTTTTGTATCGATTAGCTGAAATCGACAAGGTAATGGGCCGACTACCGATTAACTCCCTATTAATCGGCCGCTTAGGCCGATTTTTACAACACTGCTTTTTGCGATGTTTAGGCGCTTTGTGTATATGATAGGCTTTCTTCCATCTCACCCTAGAAAAGGCAAACAATAGAGAGGTTGAGTGTTAGTGTATGTAAGGAAAGAAGGTAGGTCGAGTGTGACAGAAAATACTTGTACATGGAGTTGCTTGTACGTTGTGTATTTTGGGTTTCACAAAGAGTTGTGCGTCTTTAGTTGTATATAGATTTTTGTGTATATATTTTATCGTCTTATTTTGGGTGTTCAAGAATTAAGAAGATAGAAAATATTTTCATTTTGTAAGTGTGTACATGTATCAATGTATGCATGTTTATTTATTTTCGTATACATATTAATACATGTTTATATGTATACACATAGACCAACACTTATATATACATATACACACATGTACATACATATATACCTACATACATGTGTATATATACATGTATGCGTATATACAAAATTACAAATGACACAGGTAAGGGCTTTGCTAGGAACTCAAATATTGGTAACGAGCATAAGAATTAACCAGAACTTGATACTGAAATCGTATATGTTGGCCAATCTACAAAATTCACAATTATATATCTTCATTGAAGTTTTGGCTATATGTTTGAAACATCTTCATTGGGAAAGTTTCCCAGATTCGCATTTTCATTTTTGTGCATCTTGATGCCTGAAAAAGATACTGGGGCTTAGGGGCGGATTTAACGTTGTAGGACAGGGAATTTTTTTTGGGGGGGGGGGGGGAGTGGCTTCCCGTACATGCGCACCAACAAAGGTAGAAATGTGTTTAATTTTTGTTTTTTACTTCAAAATTAGCTTAAAAGATGGATAAAAATAATGAGATGGGCACAAATAAAATAAAGAGTAAATGGGGGCATAATTTTGGTCCGTTAGAGCCACTATAAGAGAAAAACAATTCAATTTAATAATTAAAACAATTAATTTGTAAATAACTAGTTTTTTCTTTTTATTTTTTAAGTTAAAACAGTGTTACTTACTTTTTGAATATATTTAATTTTCATTGTTCATGTTAATTTTTGTTTTTGTTAGATTGAATGTTTATGTTTATTTCTTTGATTATGTTTATTTAATTTTATTTGTTTGTTAATATTAGGAGCTATATAAAAATAAAAAGAAAAGGTGTCTGAAAAATATTACTGACCGGTTTTTAACTGCCAAAAATTTTTGCCCCCCGTGCTAAAAGTTTCTATATCCGCCCCTGTTGGGGCTTTGTGGTCTTTAATGCTTAAATACATTAGTGAATTACCAATATATAAGTTCTTAATCCAGCATTTGTAAATTCATATACACACATAGATGCATATATACCAATTTATAGATGCATAAGTATTTCTGTCTATAAGTATACATATACCTATGCGTACATGTATCAGCATACCTATCTGTATAGGTGTACATACATATTAAATTTATGCATATATGCCTAAGCTCATCTATTTCTTTGCGTGGCCACCTATATGTATGTGTAATGATACAACTATACAAGTACACATGCCTAGATATATTATGTATGTGGGTATATTTTGTGAAGCTTTACGGTTTTGTGGTTGATTCTAACATTTTATAGAGGAATAATTGTCAATTTATCCAAACTAAATTAACCTATATTGGGAAACTAGTGAAGAGACATTAACTAGTTTCCTATTTCTACTGCTTCACTAAACACTTCTGATATATAGACAAATTCTTACTTGTGTTTATGCTGAAAGGTTAATCTTGATTAATTATTTAAGTGTTAGGAAATAATTGTTAGAATTTATTTATTTTATTTATTATGTTTATTCTGTAGGAGATCAAGTTATATTAGGAGAGTAGATTCCAAAAATAAATTAGAATAGTTTGCTGATCAAGTTTAGTTCTTAGTATATATACAAGGTATAGTACTCATTGTAAAGTGTGAGTTGAGGTTAATTAATTATTAATATAAGAATTCGATCATAGTTTTTGATCAAATACTGAGTATTTTTATTTGTTCTTTGGTTCCAGTCGATAATTGGTATTTGCACTTCACCTAAGCTCTAATACCAATCAACTGCGCATACTATCAATAACTGACTACTAACACTCAATAAACTATGATCATAGTTTTGTTCTTCGGTTCTGGGCGAATAATTGGTATTTGTACTTCACCAATCAACTGACTACTAACATTCAATAAACTATGATCATATGTTCGTATAGTTTCTCGAGTGTTAGTAGTCAGTTGATTGGTTATATGCTTAGTTGAATAATTTGATCAATCTGTGGTTGAGATGTACATGTGATCATCTCAGGTGAATGGTCAGGTCAACTTAGAAACCTTAAAAATCAAATCACAAACTGGAAATGCTAAAATAACAAATTAAGCCTAGATGCTCAAATACATTCCTATACCCAGATGTTCATATTGAATCTATGGGTTGTTAGAATGTGAATATTATCCATACAATTAAAAGGGATATAGGAAACTTTTTGAGTCCTTATATATCAATGACATTGTTGATGTATGATGATGAATGGATATAGAAACATTTATAGGATATATTGCCTTAACATTAGGATCATGTTGCTTCTTATGGTCTAATTTAGAGAATAAATTAAGAGATTATTTGGGGATGGGTTGTGACCAGTTTTCAAGACTTATGCATGAACACTGGAGATGACAATCTCAGTGAGTAAATTAGTTGATTTGAGTTTTGTTTTATGTTAGCTAAAAGAGGGTTGGACAGATTGAAAGTCGTCTAAAATACACTTTCAATGCACACATCTTATAATCAGTTTATTTTCAGAGCTAGGGAAAGTAAACATTATTATTGCTTGGTACACCTACATAATCGATTTGATCTAGCATAATATCCTTACTGCATCATGGACGACTGTCATCTTTCTGAAGTTGGTTACAGATAAACATAAACATCTAAACCTATGTCGCCAACTGGTTACTGACCATAACACACAGGACCAAGACTGAACCAAAAAGGCAAAACAAACTCATCCCACAGATTGGTTTTCGCGAACCATTTACTGCTACAATCTTTGATCCTCGTTAGCTTCAACTCTTTTGCAGTGATGCACATTCCTAATTGATATTAGTACTTAATTTGTTATAATTCAAAGTAACGCCAAAAAGATTCATGATCGTGATCACGAATGTGAAAACAATAGGAGCACATCTTATCTAAAGTCATGACCGGAGATTGGTCCAATTATCTAAAGTCATGACCCGAGATTGGTCCAATTAACTCTATTTACATTGAAAATTTGGTTGAGTGGTATCTTTTGGTACATTTTAGAAAGGTGATCTTAGGGCTGTTTGGCAACATTTGAATCAGCCTCTTGATGGTTCAAATGTCTGAATGATTTAATACTTAATGGTTCGGACTGTTTGTTCGCGAGCAAATGTCTGAACAGTTTAGACATTTGTCTTTGAATGGTTAAACATTATATTAATATTGAATGGTTAAGAGGTCTAATGCTGAATGGTTAAGAGGTGTAATGCTGAATGGTTGAGGGGTCTAATGCTGAATGGTTAAGATCTCTATTAGAATTGGTCAGATATTTTCCTTTGAATAGTTAAGTGATATACTGTCTTTTAATGGTTGAGACCTCTTAATGGTTGAGTACTTAATGGTTCAGACCTCTTAGTGATTTAACACGTAATCATTCAAAACTTATCAATCAACCTCTTAGCTAAATCCTAGGTGAGGAATGCGAGGATTAAATAGTTCCACTCTTCAACACTCTACTTAATTCTTGGTTTACTTTCATCGTTCCATAGTAGAATCATGTTTTGTGAAACCATCGATAAGCCATCCGTTGCTAGAAGTGGGTTATTACTTGTTCTGTAATATGCTCCTGGTTTTTGGTTAATTATAGGTGGCGGGTCTTAATATTAGTATTTCATGTAGTGAGTCAAGATTAGTGCTACTAGCGGTAGTTTTCACTTAGCAGGTGTTTGGTTTTCAATGTAATATAAAAGCCTATTGTCTTCGGTTGTGGGTCATTAAACATATAGGAAATTGCTTTAATTTCTTAGGAGTTTAACTTTCTTGTATCTGTCTCTATCAATTTACTTGATGGCAATTCGGATTTGTTTTGATGTTAATTTTAGTTGGCCTCCGATATCACTTTTAGTTTTTTTTTTGAACGGATACTTGGATCATTGACGTAGCACTAACCTATTCGATCACCTTAATTATTCGAGCAGACCAGGAAGAAATTTACCATAAATGAGAGAAAATCCTTTGGCTCAACGTGATACCTTTTTTTTTCTTCCTTCATAGATGGAATTTGAACTAAGACCTCGCCTATTTTAATTAAAATATTGGGGTATCTCATCTCAACTAGTTATGTTAACGTTAAGAATCATTGCTCATCATATTTAGGTGCTAAGATGACCACTTGAGCACTACAAAGTGATGGCTTTTTCAAATGTTTGTTGTACTAGTCTCCAATAGTTGTATGCCACTTAAATTAATTGAAGATCTTGTAGCATACCTTCATACAAATTGTTAGAACTTGTTAAAAGATGTTCGAGGCCAGAGTCCTGAAAACACCATCCAACGCTCATGTAAATAATCATTTGACAAACATATTAAGCATGTATAGACATGTAAATATTAAATAAGTGCAATTGTAAGAAGATACGTTGGAATTTGATAGAACTGGAATTAAATTCAGACTTTTATATTTACCAGGCCTATATATTAAACTTAATTCGGGACTTAAAGTTGTCACTTTCAACTATCGTTTTCATGATTTATTGTTGTTTATGAGCTATTTTCAATAAATAAATAAAGCATTCAGAATATTATTGAAATTTTAGTGATGTGTTAATCTAATACTTACTGCTGATCTTCTTAAAACAAATTCATTTCAAGGTATTGTGGAAAGATCACTAAATTTTAGAATATTATATATTTGCTATTAGTAGTGTTTGGGAGGAGCTAGTCAAATTCCATAGAAAAAATAATCAACTTGACTAACACGTTTTTTCTATAATGTCTTGGGTGCTCTGAATGATCATTCAATTTTAGAAATACAAAAGCGTTTTAAGTTATCTTTGTTTGATGACATCAAAGAAACACGTAATCATTTTCTACACATCCACCAATGTTTAAAAATAATTAAATTTAATAATTAATAATTATTGAATGATGTATTAATATAAGATTTGATTGTAATCTTTTTTAATTAATACAAACTAGTCTTAAGCCCTATGTGTTGCAGTAACAATGTCACATCATTGTTGGTGATTACTAACATCCAAAAAATTCGTAGTAAAAAAAAATAAACGAAAATTAAGTGTAAAAATGTTAAAAAACAGGTGGATTGTAAAACATATAAAATAATAAGTAAGTTGATTTAGAATTAGTGTGTTGCAGCGGGAAAAATATAAGGGTAAAAACATGCACGTTGTGATTTGTTAACTCGTTAAATTTAAACTGAACCGTAAAATTGAAAAAACTATAAAATATGAATAATGAAAGAGATAATAGTTGAAAGTAAAAAAAATATTCTTATTTAACAACACTCTCTTTTATCTATAATAATTACAAGAACTCATAAGTAATTCTTCAGTCACTTTGTTATCTATTATCATATATTTTATAAACATAAAAATAATAGATTATTACATATACTTTCAACTTTCTTAAAAGTTGTTTTTTAATTTCAGGGCCTAAGGCTTATTATAATTGTTTTACTTGTTTGTATTGTAAAAATGCTCCGGTGCACATGTCCATTGATGTTATCACTTACCATTGAGATCGAGTTAATAATTTTCTTTTCTGTGCTTTTAAGTTTTGTGTAGTTTCCACTTACCATTGACTTGCAGAATTTTATGACTACGAGTCTTCGTGGATCCTAAGCTCATATATTTGCTTGTATTATGTTATTAGGTTAGTATCTCGTGTATTACACGGGTTGAGTAAATAAAATAATAAATAATTAGTAATAAAAATTATGAATTATAAATCCATGTTTGAAAATAAAATATAATTATAATTGCATAAGAATTAGCTATTTCATGTAAGAAATAAACAATAAATAGGTTATAGACAGTACGATATTTTAAATATATAGTCTAGTTAAATGGATTATAGTTAATAATAAACACGAAAAGTTAAAGTACGATATTTTAATATAAGATATGTGTAAAATTTTATATACGTATTTGTTCAAGAGATAAAACAATTATACTATTTTAAATCTCTTATCTAAATAGTTTTATTTTAAAATATTTGTTTTAAGATTTTATTATAAAACTTTATTGTTCATAAAAATCTTGTTTATTAAAAACTCAAGTTCTTAATTATTCTGGTTTTAATAAAAATACTTTTATAAAATTCCATATTTTTTATAATTATTTTATAAAGGGAGTGATTTAAAATATTTTATTTTAAAAGGTTCAATGTTTTAGAAAATATATAAAATTTAGTTTTCTTAGTAAAAATTAATTTTAAAAACATAGTTTGATTTTAAAACAATGTAGATGAAAGAAAATATATATCAATTGACTAAATTAATTTTTATGAAGAAAGAGAAATGGTTTGAGTGTTTAAATTAATTTAATACATTTTTGAAGGGAAAAAAAGTGAGAATGTTTAGAAAAAGGATAAGTGCAAAAAAATATGATTTAATAATATGACATGTGGCAAAAAAAAAAATTTTTTTATTAATATCTTAAGCATGTGTATCAGATTACATATTAAGTCTTTATTTTATTTTAAAAGTTAGTTTTAGGATAGATTGTATATTTAAAAAAGGATGTTCATATTAATATAATAAAAAAATATACTATTTTTTAATTCTAAATCGTATATCGTCTTTACACTGGTGTTAACTATTCACAAAGTAATTTATAGATAAAAAGTTTTTTGAAAGTTCTAATTGATTAAAACACTTAAGACTTAAGAGATCCATAGTATTACAGCTTGAGGGACTAGTGTTGCAATTGATATATATTTATCTAAACAAAAAGATTATAAATAATTAAATCACTCAATATTTATTTTTGTTTTAGTTAGGTCATTAAACTTTTAAGAGTGTTTTAATTAGGTCACTTATGTGTTTTAATTTTTTTTAGATAATTTATAATTTTTTTTCATAACTCATTATATATATATATATATATATATATATATATATAAATATTTTATAAAAATAATATATGAATGACTTAATTATAAAACTTATACATACATATATTATATAAACTGTCTCAATTAAATACTATTTAGTGTATCATTGTTGTTCCTAATTTCATCATCGGTTCTAGATATACTATTCCTTAAAATCCATAAAGTAAACACTAAAAACATATGATATGTCTTCTAACTTTTGTATTTTAGCCATGTGTATGATTTGTTTTGTTTCAATCTAGGCCTTCAAGTTTAGATACATATACAATTATACCCCATAGCTATGTAATTGTTATTTTACACATCAATTTTCTCTTTTTAGGTTTTATTTTTTTCCTTACAAGCTTTAAAATACAAATTATACACAATATATTGATTATGTTATTGCATAGAGCTTATTTTTATCTAAATTCAAAACGATGTTATGCCTCATAATGTACAACCCATCAAAACACAAGCTTACAAGCCCTTAAAGGTAATTTAAGGTTTGATTCTTTTATAATTTTTTTTATCTTGCTTTTACAACTTCTAAAATACAATATTTTATAAATTCTAACGCTATGTGTGTTTATTTTTATTAAGGTTAATATTTGTAGTGTTACATGTTTGAGGTTCCGACATGATTATTTTTATCGAGGTTTGAATGTGAATTCTTTATGTGTGTTAACCCTTGTTTATTACGATAATCATTAACCCAACTAGTGGTTCAAAGCAGGGCACATTCCTACTATAAGTTATAGGTATAGTGGTAAAACTATTGATCTATAGCGTATGTTAAAAAAATTAGAAAAAATAACAAGACTATACTCGAATTAAAAATATTAAAATGGTTTGGTTAATGATGTAATTTGTATAAAGAATATCATCATAGAAAAAAGTTAGAAAGGTTTTAAAAAATGGTGAAATTTTTAAAAAGAGAGATGTGTTTTGAAAATGAGAGGAAAATCATTACATCAGTGGTGTAATGTGGTATAAAAGTCAGTTACACTGTATAATTATGGTGTAAATGTTTCTTATATTAGGTTAACGAGTGATCGCAATAAATAAAGGTTAAGGAACTTTACCCCTCTCCCCCCCCCCACACATCTAACAACACTCTTAGTCAAAAACACCAGTTTCCTTTTTACTGTATAAAATTATGTATATTATCGTCCCTTTTTATTAGGTTCAACCAACAATACTCACAATCACACTAACACTTACAATAGCAAACACAAAAGAAAGAATCAAAGAAAAGGATGAACACAAAGATTTATATTTATTCGATCGGTGTGATCTATATCCACTCATTGCATCTAGTGATTTTTATATTTAGGTGCTCATGAAGTCACAATAACATATGATATCTATATATAGGCCAAGAATATATAGTGTTCTAAAGCTTACTTAGCAAGCTTTATTACAAAGCTTATCAAAAAAGCTACTAGCCCAAAGCTTTCTCGAAAAGTTATTAGTTCAAAGCTTACTCAAAAAACCATTAGCCTAGATGGACTTGGACCCAAATTTGACAAAGGCCTCCACAACCCCACACTTTCAACGTGCAAGTTTAGCAACATAAACTTTATGTTATTTTCTATTGATTTTACGACCTAACGTAACGTGTGGTCTTAATAATAGTTCCAAATAAAAAGAAAGTGTTTTTTATTAATTTTTTAGTGACAAAAAACCCTAAATTTAAATTAGCCACCGTGTATGTTTTGTATGCAAACAAATGCTCGTTTTATCATATATCAAAAGTGTATTAACTTTTGCAGCAAGTCTAAATGCCCTCATAATCTATTAAATTAATTAGTATATTCAAACATACAATATTAACATATGATCAAAGAGATGTTCGGCCCAATGCCATTAATTTATAATTTCGAATTTGCTAGTCAATTCCATTTTTTATTTTACAAGTGGTGATTACTAGTAAAATACTTATAGAACATTGGCCTTTCCGCTTGCACTTGACCATAAATTGATTGGCTTGCGTTATTTTCCGTATTGATAAAAACAAGGGCGAAATTTGAACCAATGTTTAGATGAGGCTGAGTGAAAGTAAACTATTTCAGGAATGGCGGATTCTATATTTATAAAGCTTCGCCCCTAGATAAAAAATCTTGGACTTAAACCTAAATGCACTAGTGTTTACGGTATATAAAAAAATATCACATGACTGTTCCTTGTGGTTCACCCACATAAGATGTTTAATATTATGATACTGACTCTTCACTCGTACACAAATTGTTGGTCCTTTTTACTAACTAGTGTTAGACTCACATAATATAAAAGTAAAGAAAAATAAACCTAACCGCATTCTTCTGGCCATACATCATCAGCGAAACCAAGATTCTAGCGATCCAACCACCTCCCCTCCCACAGTAACATCTTATCTCATTGATGGTGATCGAAAGCTCGAGTTAAATTCTTTTTATCTTAACAATCGTTGGTGATATACATGATTTTTTTGTACATTCTCCCCATTTTAACCTCATGAATCTTGCTAGTGATCAATCCTAACAACTATTAAAAATGTTCAATTCATGGTAACTGACGTCTTCTTTTGTCTTTGATATCAAAAGTTGACATGATTTAAGAAAATGATGTTGGAATTTCAGGGCCATTTTAGAAGACGACATGTAGCTCATGAAGTTCCAGAGAGACAAACAAAGGTTAGAATGAGGGTTGGAGGACAATGTAGGTGGATGGAGACGAGCGTTGGATGGCAATGAAGGTAGGTGATTGGATTCGGCGATCGGACATGGGGCTGTTTGAATTTGGAGGTTGCTGGAAAAGATGACTTGTGATGGTAGCCCCTAAAACTTTAGGAGACGAATGAAGCTGGAGACGACGGTTGGGGACAATGCATATAACAACCCACCCGCTAGGCTTAGTGAAATGTACAAATGATAACAATGAAAACAATAACTACTACTTTTACAGTTATTCAAATCATTGTTTTACAACTTAAATTAAAAATGATACCACATCCTACCCATTAAATATAGTTATCCTATTAATCTACACCTCTCTTAGATATAATAAAAAATAATACTAGCTAATGGTGGTGATCTCATGAGACAGTTTATAAAACATGTAGTTTTCATTATGCATAACAATACGAGACGTATTTCATCCGGATGCATTATGCCTACCATGGCTCCCATAACAAGCACCGGTGAATGGATCTCGTCTCTCCGGTCAACGCCTGAGTATGAGAATGTGTTTGCTATTGGATCCTAAACCCTGCTCGTATGGACTCCTCACTCATTGACATATCCCATTAAGTATATAAGGATCTATACAAACTCCCATCAACATAGGCATATTATTACATCAACGTATATAATTAGTATGACCAGATGAGTATAGTGTATAGTAAAATAATCATGATAACTCACTTAAGATATTGCTCTGGATTTGGTTTATGAGAGCATTTGTAATTTCGTTCCTATTGATTAGCGAGATGTGCTTAGCTGTTTGACTTGGAATATGAATGTAAAATGGATAATCACCATCGAGGTTAGGTTTAAGTGACTACTCTTACTTTAAACACAGTTAATCATGCTATGCATAACTTAGGACCACGTTACCCACTCACCCCAAACCCCGTTTCCGAATCTAATCAAAATAACTAAATCAAACTTAGAACATATATGAAGTTTCTAGAGGTCGTATCTCTAGAGATTACTGTATCGCTAGAGACTCGCAAGATGCTTAAAATGATGCTTCGTATGTGAAAGAGTCAATGGAAATGTGAGAAAATGACTAGGGTTTGAACCCCTATCTATAGGCTGGATTCTAGCCTTGTCCAAGATTGTTACCAGTCCAGCTGGTGGTCCGCCACCGACCCTTACAACTTCTATGTCCACTGCAACTTCAAATGGACCATTACTAAATTTGGAGGTGCCACGAGATGCGTTGAGTCATCAAAAACATATCAATACTCAAAGTTTAGTCATCGGTCATGTGTCAATACCATAAATGTTGCTTAACCAGGTCCCTCGTGGACCGTCATGGGAATTGGTAGCTGTCCTCTATCAATCCAATCTTGGCTTTTCAAATATCATGACTTATCTAACCGTTTATGGTCTAGGATGGCTATTTGCCTCCGATATATTCTCACAAATAATTCAATCTTTCGATAAAATTTTTCATCATAGAACCTGTCTTATAGCAGCCAAGGGCTGCTGTCCCTTAGACCTGGCTACTAAGGGCGCTGTCCTCGGACCCTTATTTTCTTTCAAGGTAAATATTTTAATCTTGGGATATACAATGCTAGTTTGTGGGGATGAGGGTTAGAGGTCAATGTGGGTGGGGAGTGACAGGGCTGCAAACGAACCGAACAAACACGAACAAGGTCTTGTTCGTGTTCATTCGTTAAGAAGTAAACGTGTTCATGAACTGTTCACGAACACTTATCGAACGATATTTCTTGTTCATATTCGTTTATTAAGAAATTTAGCATGTTCATGAACTGTGCACAAACACTTACCGAACGTAAATGAACACAAATAAAAACAAACGAACACAAACAACTGTTCATGAACATGACGCAGACAAAAAAGTTCATAAACACAAACGAATACAAATTATTATAAATTTATTTTAGAATAAAAATATATTTTTTTATTACAAAGATTACACAAAATTAAACAAAAATAAATAAGTAGTTAACATAAATATAAAAAAATACATGATATAATAATCATAAAAATAACTGACACAATAATTAAGAATATAAACAGACGCATTAACGAACATAAACGAACATTTTATCGAACGTTGACGAATGAACATTAACGAACAAATTATCGAACGTTCACGAACATATATGAACGAACACGTCTTGTGTTTACGTTCATTCGTTTAACTAAACGAACAGAATTTTTTTGTTCGTGTTCGTTCATTTACTAAACGAACGAACATAGACGAACTTCCCGCCGAACGGTTCACGAACTGTTCGCTGAACGTTCAGTTCGTTTGCAGCCTTACGTAGAGATGAACGGAGGAGGCGAATGGGAAGGGACTTGTCAGGAGTGTAGGATGATAGAATTGCAAGTGCCTTGAAGATGGAGCTGATTCGAGTTTTATGGTCCCACATATTTATGTATAAATATAGGATCAATTGCATATATACCCTTGTAAACATGTCTTAAATGCATATATACCCAAACAAAAACTTTAATTGCATATATACCCAATTTATTGTTATGATAATATTACCCTTCCAAAAAAAATAATAAGAACTTACACATAGATATATATTGTCACAATTCTTGTGAAACCGTAAAGTTCTCAGAAAACAACCTATATACGTTACAGGTCGCTGAGTCTGATGCTTTTGTGTTCGCATGCCTAATGTCTTAATTTTCGGGACGAAAATTCCTTCAACAAGGGGATGATGTGACACCCCGAAATTTTCAGGTCAACATCGCTATCACTCTCTGGCAAAAATAATAATAATAATAGTAATAATATTCCTTTATAATAATGACTAATATTATTACTAATTATATTAAACCAAATTAATCTAAACATACAATAGGCTAACTTGGAGGACCTAAAGTGCAAACTTAAGAGACTTGAGGGGACCATTGTGTATCTTTCACCTAATTTCAAGTTTATATTAACCGCATCATGCATCTCGGCCATTCGTCTCATCTGTAACCCTAAGCACCCAAGAAACAACCGACGAGAGTCGCATCAAGCTACGCTACTCATCCTCGGCGAGTTCCATCGTTCGTGTACCTCCGAACACTGCTTTGTACTCTCGGCAACCTCCTACCCAGCGACAACCCCACCGTTCATGTACTCTCGAAGCGTTCCGTGCAAGTTCTATTTCTTTTCGTAGACTATACGGTACGTTTCTTTTCGTTATTCATGGTGATGCGTTACGGTTCGGTTCTGGTTACCTTTACAAGTAAATGGATTTCGAGTTGAATTCCGGGTGGTTGTTTTCACGTGGGTGAGTAGGTATGTGATCTGCGTGTATTCTTCTGTGTGGTGTGAATGTTTTGTGTGACTGTATGTTATCACGTTTGTATGATGTTGGGTTGCTTATGGGTTCGGGTGCTCGGGTCCTCAATCGGGTGCACGTGGTATGTGCCCACGTACGGTAAATTACGTATGAGTATATATATGTATCCGGTTGTAACTGTTGTGCATGTATATATGTTTCATTATTGTTTGTTCGAAGTGGTGTGTTTGAGTACTCGATATTGGCCTGTAATATATGTGCGTGTGTGTGTTCTTGCCAAGGTGTGTATATTTCTGTGAATGTGTGTGTATGTGTGTTTCTGTGGTGGTGTGTGGGCTGAAGTGTTGGTATGGGTGCATTTATATATTGCCATGCATGTTTATATGGGATGTTTGCATGTATATGTAATGTGGGTGTATATGTTGATGTTAGTCAAATTTTGTGTGTGGTGTGTGTGTGTTATGATGTGCATGTGTGCATTCTGCGTGTGTTTGATGTGTTGTGCATGGGTTTGTGTGGCAATGGTGAAATGCATGAATGTGTGTAGGTGTTTTGTTTCCTCTACCATGAATGTGGGCGCATGGGTATGATATGTTCATGTTCGGGTTGTATGGTTTTGGTGTAGATTGAGTGCATGTGTATGTAAATCTTATATGTTGTGGGCATGCTAGATGAAAAGTAGTAGATTATATGATAGTAGGTGGGTTATATATATATCATTTTGGGAACCGTCGGCAACCGAACCGAGTCATGAAACGCGAAACCGTATTTTTCCTTAAGTTTATATTTAACAATTCATATTAATAGTGTAAATTACTATTAATTCAGGTTATTCGGAAACCTAATTACCTGTTCTCTGCATTACTTTGTTGCTGTGCATTTTAAGTGAGTTTACATCCTCACTTTTACATTATACACACTTTTGGGGGAGAGAAACCTGTTGTTTTCGTAAACGATACAATACAGTAGATTTCGTAATATTGCATATACCTGATACTATGGTGTTATACTACGCCTCTTCGGACCGTTAATATGTTATTAGCGAGGTGATTGTTAGTAGATCTACTGGGTTTAACAAACCCCACCCGGGCTAGTCGCGCTAGCTTGACTGGAGGTCAAACGGGTGAATGGTTAGCCTGTTTTACAGTGTTGTAGTCTGGTATCCACAGCCGGGGCATTCATTATACTATTACTGTCAGCTCGGTCGCGAAATTCATACACATAGTGACTTGTTGTAGGCTAGCTACCTATTCATATGCTTTGATTACTTAATCCGGATTTCATTACTATTACTTAATGTTTTCTGATAACCTGTGAACTCACCAACCTTGTGTTGACACTTTAGCATGTTTCTTTCAGGTTCTTAAGCTGCGCACGAATAGGAGCATCTCGCATTGCATTTATTATCGTAAAGTCAAATGAACAATCTACATTTTTCTATAAATTATATTTATTTGGTTTGCGCGTGTTTGCGCCGTTTAAATTATGGTTTATATGCTTCCGCACTTATTTTAATGCTTCGTAGTTAATTCTTATTTTGAGAAACCTTACTCAATTTAGAAATTATATTTTGTAATTATTGCGTCGTTTGGTGTAACTAATGGCTAAGATCCTGGTATGTCACGCGTCTAACGGTATTACCCCGTTTGTGGAAATTGATGGTGTGACATATATGCCATTAAAAAGTTTTAAAGTGAGAAATATGTTTTTAATCTATTTTTCATTTATAAGATTGATAAGGGAAAGTTTGCTAATTATGAAGTTTTAGTAAAAATAAGGGCAAATTAGTAATTTTATAAATCACTTTTAATGAAAATGAGTAAATTTGCCAATTATAAGGTTTTGTAAGGGGATATATGCATTTAAAAGTTTTGCTTGAGTATATATGCAATTAAGGAGTTTTAGAAAGGGAAATATTCTTTTAACCCTAAATATAATTTGATAGAAACTCATTTATTATACTAATTAATTTTTAGAAAGTAGAGGTGAAACACGCTTAAAATATCAATTTAGAATTACATAATAAAGATTTACAAATTAAAAAAGAAAAATGACAAACAAACTTATTTATCAGGTGCAGAAATAAAAGTAAAAAATAAGTGATAGCAACAAACATTTAGGAATTAAGAAAAAAAACAGAAAAAAGTTCAAAAGCTTATTTATTGTGTGAAGAAAAAGAAGCGCTAAAAATAATTAAAAGCTTATAAAATTGTAACAAGTGATTTAATCATTTACTTATTTATTAGGTGTAGAAGGTATTTTTATTTTATGTTTATAGTTAGACTCCCATTATATATTTTTATATTTCTTTATCATATTTTTTTAACATAAGGGTATTTTGATAAATTTATAATATTTTTTTAGAAAACTTAAAATCCATTTATTTTAGAGATAAAATGTGTTATCTGTGTGGAAACACCCGTACAATCCATGTAATATGTGATGGTTTGAGACTAAACATGCGATATACACGAGTAATCATATGGAGTAAAGAAACATCCTTATAGTTAAAGTTTAAACTAAAAAGTTATTTGATAAAAAAAGAAGCAAAACTTAAAAGGTTAACAAAAATAAGTCGGCCTCAAATTATTGAAATAACTAATAGAAAATAAAGCCATCACAAAAATATTTAATAATATTTTCAAAAGAAGTAAATTGTTAAAATAATAATAGAAAATAAAGCCATCACAAAATGTGTGACAGTTGCGACGGTTTAGCATGTTTGAAAAGAGTATTATGCCTAGCGTGTTGCGGTATAACCAAAACCTAAAATTTAAAATACAAAATCATTAAAGAAAAGAGTATATAGATATAAAATGTCAAAAAAGTAGAAGAAAAAAAAATCTAAAAAGTTGCATACCATGTAATTCGAACTAGAGATTGCTGATTTATTTTCTTAAGCTCCAATCATTCCATCCAAAACAAATTCTACTAATAACTTTGGAGTGTCATATATAAATTTAGTAGAAATATGGTTCGATGTAAATATAGTTTTATATAAAATCCTAATTTAGAAACTAAATGAATAGTTGTTTTGTGTCTTTTATTGTATCTGTTTATTGTTTGAAATTTTATTTATTGTTTGGGAAACATGCCAGGTTAAATTGTAACGTCCAGTAAATTTTCATTATAAAATCTCCGATAGTTATTATAGGTTTTACATACACGTCATGTAAGCACACAC
The DNA here is from genome assembly GCA_025506515.1 of Flaveria trinervia. NCBI lineage: Eukaryota > Viridiplantae > Streptophyta > Magnoliopsida > Asterales > Asteraceae > Flaveria > Flaveria trinervia. Next base: position 117,546,036 of record CM046442.1, on the reverse strand, counting down.
TAGTTGTTATTAAATGTGGTGACTTAACAAATAATTAATATTAATTTAATTAATATTAATTTGATTAATAATTATTGATATTATTACGTGATTATGTGAAACAAATGTGTTGTGTTATATTACGATTTGACATCTTATCACATTGTTATGTGAATTATATATAAGGAGCATGTGAGATGGTTAACATTTTAGTTGATGATCTATTAAACTCAAAAGTTAAGAAAATAAAAGTGATTTATAAAACACTTAAAATTAAGATTTACAATTTATAAAATCAAAAGGGGTTATAAGTAAAAATAGGGGTGAGTATATAAATAGAAAAACATAAACCCTAGCCCTATTATACCTAATATCAGCTAAAACCCCCTGCCCTCCCCTCCTTTGTGATTGGCCACTAACACACGTATGTCCAACGTGTATTAGGTACAGATTTCTAATCATTTATCGTTGTTGTCCACAAAATTGGTTTATGCCGAACCCTAGTTCAATTTTACAATGAAACTTGAAATTGATAATGAAACTTGAAATAGACAATGAAACTTGAAATTGATATTGAAACTTGAAATTGATAAAAGTGGATGATGTGGTTGTGTTAGTTTGATTTTATTGTTAGATGTTTTATGTGATTAATGTAAGAAACTCGTTATAACGTTCAGTTCTTAACTTACTCAAAGTAAAAACTTTAGTTTTCAATAACTTTAGATTTTGGATTTGATGATGTTTATTGTGTTTAAATGGTTGATAAAGATTAGAATGGTCGTATAAATGATGAATTGATGATTAGTTTGGTGAATTTGGATTATAGGATGTTGTCTTCCAGAAGAGGAAACTTTGTAATGTGATACTTGAATTTTAATGTTTGGATCATGCATGAGATACTAGGATCATGTTAATCTTATCTTGGAAAATTAAATGTTCAAGTTCACATGTAATTGGTTATTGATATGCTGATGTATTGTGTTGGATTAATGCTAGTAATCGAGTTTCATGATGTTATGATGGTGTTTGATCAATATGATGTAACTGGAGTATCTTGTTAGTATAAGTTATAGTTGGATTGTAATGGTGAATATTGTAAACATATGCGGATATGAGGTACCTACTTAGTAGGATTGACAAGATTGAATGTGAAGTTGCAAGTTATTTCGCATGTTATGTAGTGAGTGGTTAGAACTAGTGGTGGCCAAAAAAACCGGAACCGGTTTGAGGCCCAAACCGGTTTGGCCCAAACCGGTTCGAAACCGGCTCGAACCACCGGTTCCCCTTTCGAAGTTTAAAACCGGTTTTGCAACCGAACCGGTTTACAACCCGGCTTTTCAACCCGGTTTTAAACCCGGCTACCGTTGGGTAACGGCTATATAGCCGTTTGTATCATTTTTTGACCGTTTTTTGGATGTTTTTTTTACTATTATACCCCCACTAGGTTAGTATGTAATGTATATGATGTTTTGGTTGAATCACAACAACTTATAACACTCTCTATTCTCAAAAAACTCAAAAACGCTCTCACAAATGCTTTCGTTTTAAACGCTCTAAAAAATTTCTCAAATGGCTTCAACAAGTGCTCAATCATCCCTTGGTTGTGAAGCATCTTCAAGGAACGTGGTGGTAGCAATCCTTCCTACGAATAGGAACCTCGAAGTATGGTGCAATTACGATTTATGTCAAATGGCTAGCAGTCCAAACAAGGCTCGTTGTAAGTTTTATCATAAGTTTTTCAAAAAAGATGCAAACACAACGTTGAAAAACCATATTTCAAATAAATATTATAAAGCGTTATAAGATGAACCTTCTCAAGGTCAAGGTTCATGACAAACAAAGGAAATATTTGAGCTTATAACGTTGATGCGGTTCGGGAGCAAATGACGCAATTTGTAATTCAAGAAAGCTTGCCATTCAAATATTTCGACAACGAACGTTTGACTCGACTCATTCAACGAACTCTCCAACCACGTTGCACCAATGTACGTCGTGCTACTCTTCGAAGAGATTGTTTAAAAATGTGGAAAGAAGCTAAAAATGAATTAATATCTTATTTTGAAAATTTACAAACCGATGTTAACTTAACTAGTGATGTTTGGTCGACACCTCACAGTTCACCAGACTCGTACATTTGTGTCACCACCCATTGGGTTGAACCCGATTTGTGGCAAATGATGAAACGTACGATTGCGTTTGAATTGTTTGATTATCCTCACACCGGCCAAACATTTTTTTATCTTATTGATAAAGTTATTGAAACGTATAAATTAGAAAACAAAATATTTTTTATATCTTTTGATAATGCGTCAAATAACACTCTTACGATGAATCATTTGAAATTAAAATATAAACCAATGTGTGAGGGTGTGTTTTTTCATAGTCGATGTGTTGCGTACATCATAAACTTAGTCGTTCAAGACAATTTAAAAACGATTGAAACAGTTGAAGATTGTTTTAAAAGAATGTTACGTGATATCTTTAGTAATAACCAAAGATATACTAAATATCGCAAGTTTTGTAAAAACAAAAATACCAAATGTTTAGGCCCGAATTGGGACGTACCAACATAATGGAATTCCACTTATAACATGTTTGAAAAGGCTATTGAACAAAAAGAAAGTTTAATAGCCGTTCATAATAGTTTGGTAAGCCGGAGAAAGACAAATTCTTACCATCCATCGGGTTGGGCCATTATCGAAGAAGTAACAAAAATGCTTCAAATTTTTAAAAAAGCAATTACGTGTCTTTCTGGAGTTTATTACCCAATGAGTCCGTTAGTACTTCACCAAATTTATTTAATGACTTCAAAATTAAATGAAATGTCGTGTAGGGGCAGACCTTATTCCGATATGCTACCCCCAATGAAAGAAAAACTTATAAAATATTTTAAAGAAATTCCTTCCGTTAGTACATGTGCCGCTGCTTTAAACCCTTGTTTAAATTTATCGGGGGTTGAAACTTTACTTGATAAAATTACTTTTAATTTGGATTTAGAAGTTGGTAACCCAATGTATAGTAAAACTTTAAAAGCTACTTTTAACAAACAATTAGAACAAATGTATGATGTTTATTTATTAAAATACAGGGAAACATCACAAATCCATGATGCTTTAAGGCATGCGGCAAATGCCGAAAGTTCGAATGATTCAATGTTTGATTTATATAATACTTTAAGGGATGAATGTAATAAATGTTAACGTGGTAACACTCCGAGTAGTGAACTCGGGAGGTATGGTCTTACAAACTTTTTATCGACCATGACTCCATAAGATTTTAAAATTTTTGACTTGTTGGCTTGGTGAAAAGGTAAGAAAGATCAATTTCCCATCCTATCCACCATGGCCCGAGATTTACTAACCGTCCAAGCTTCTACGGTAGCTTTGGAATCTGCTTTTTTCTGTTAGTGGCACGGTTATATCAATAAGACAAACTCGACTCACTCCACAAGCAGTTGAAATGTCAATTTGCTTGAAAGATTATTTGGATGCCGCGGAAAGAGTAGAAGACAAACGTTCACTTGAATGAGAATTGGAATACGAAGCGGAATTATACGAGGACGAGGTAGAGAGCGGATTGACACCATGAATGACTGATGATAAAGCGGCATATGATGACTATCTTCGTAACAGTTCCGGTTCCGGTGGCGGGAAATAAACGTACAAGTATAATACGAACGAATGAAGAAACGATTATGTTAAATGTTTAGTTTTAAAAATTTTAAAAATGTTTTATATACTTTACCCTTGTATGTTTTTTAAAATTTATAAACGTTTAGTTTTAAAGATTTTTATTTACCCTTGTATGTTTTTAAATTTTATAAATGTTTTATATATTTTACTTGTGTTTAAAATTGTATATATATGTTTATGAATGTTTTAAATTATTTAAATTTTCTAATTTGTTTAAATGTTTTAAATGTTTATATGTTTATAAATGTTTTATATACTTTACTTGTGTTTAAAATTGTCTATATATGTTTATAAATGTTTTAAATTGTTTAAATGTTTTAAATGTTTATAAATATTATAAATTGTTTAAATTATATAATTGTTTTATGTTTTAAATGTTTTAATAAAAAGTTTAAAATTTTCTTTGAATATAACAAAAATCAAAATTTTCAAAAAAAAAACAAAACCAGTTTGGGCCGAACCGGTTTTCAAACCGACCCAAACCGGTTTGATAGGGTTTGGTTTTTTGGGTTTGGAACCGGTTCCAACCCGAACCGGTTTGGGGCCAAACCGGTTTTGACCAAATTTGACCAAACCGATTTCGGTTTGGAATCCGAACCGGTTTGGGCCCAACCCGGTTTTGTACACCGCTAGTTAGAAAACCCTATGTGTGATTAGCTTGCATGATAGTAATATAGGTAGTTACCATGATATCTGAAGTGATTGGGTAATTTTTGATTGAAATGAGCATGTTGGTGATTTGTATAGATTCGTATGTGTTGTATGATAGATTTTGCTAGTGTAACAATCTTGTTAGAGTATAAAACTCACTATGTGTTCATAAAGAAGTTGGATAAAATATAATACATTTCATTCAACGGTATAAATACATTTCGACATACATTTAGTTTAGAAGCGAGTTAGGTGCGATTGTAATATATAATTTATCACGACACATATGGTGCCGTTGTATGTGCTTTTTTTCATGTACGTTACAAATTTGTTTTGAAAAAAGGTCAGGTCAAATATAATGTTTTTTCATTAAATGGTATAAGTTTGAGTTACAATACGTTTCAATGTAAATCTAGTTTGAAAATTAGTCGGATTGATTGTAGTCTATACTCTATCATGTTGTGCACGTGAGATCAAAATCAAGTTTCAGTTACATTTTATTTAAAGATATTGTTTTACAATTTCTAAATTTACTAGCTATTTAATATTACTTCACATTATTCTATATATGAAAACTGATTTTGTTTCCATAAAAGCTTATAATATATTTGTCCCGCAGTTTGCATAGGGTTCTTAAGTGTATTAAACAATTTAAAAGGAAAAAAATGAAAAATAAACCGTTTTGTATATGTATGTGAGTTGACTTTTGTAACTGTATTTGAGTTGACTTGGTTAGTTGATGGTGTATTTTACTCCCTATATATATGGTTTCATGTCAAAAACAAATTCCATTAACTCAAAATATGGCAACACAAGTTCTATTACTCTACTTGCAGCTTGTTCTAAGGTTTTTCATCTTCACAGGTATTTCGGTTCTCTCTCTCTCTCTATATGTGTGTGTGTTTGAGTGCGTGTGAGTTTGTATATATTAGTATTGAATAGAGTTCTATACAAAACATTAAATATATTTATTACGAGAAGACACAAAACAAAACGAATTATTCATTTTAACAATCTTCTTAAATTTTAAAATAAAAGAAAGTAAAGTGTTTATTTTTTATATAACCTACATATTTTTATAAATTTACAAAGTTTCAAAATAAGTATGAATAAATTTTATTTAGTTTTTATATAACCTATACATATGTAAATCATGTGTGTAGGTTTTATTACCTACACTAGTGTAGGTAAGTGGTTAAAAATTTAAAACATACGAACAAGTTAGTTTATTGTTTTTCTATGTGTATAACATACTTATTAGTTTGTAATTGGAGATGGAATGGAGTCGGGGGATCGCCTAAGATTGGGGCTGGGTGGGAACACCATGTTCCCAGATCTGGGGTTTTATTTGTGTCGCTATCTAGTAAATCTTCATCAGGTCTCACCGGTTTTGAAGGGGGGCGGTTTCTTTTCTATGTAATTTGTTTTTGGGGCTCGCTTTTAAAGAGTTATATATTATGTTTTTTCATTGTAATTTGTTATATGTTTTTGGGGCATCACTCTTTTGAAGAACTATTATGTTTTTTTTATGTAACTAGTTTTTTTTCCTCTCGCGCTATGCGGCGAGAGTCCAATCATTTTTCTCACATGCAACGTTACATTATTCTTGTCGTTATCGGGCTACCTTGAAAAAGTTTAATGTAACAGATAAGGTCAGTGGCTTCAGTAGTAACCCACCGTAAACAAATAGCTAAAAACATAACATTATTAATCGATGTGTTGCTTCTGATGTCTAGGTTCTTAGCAACAATCAACTGTTTAAGGTAAAATATTTTCACAAAAATTAGAGTCTAAAGTTATAACTTATAATCGTTAAAATGCAGTCACGACACAAGAGCATTCATAATGGATTTCACATCTTTATCTATATAACTACATTAAAAATCATTATTTTCTCTATTACTTTTTTAATTAAATAATACTCTTTATACATTTACTATTATTTTTTTCTCTCTACTCCACTTACAATCACTTATACAAAGATTAAAAAATTTATAGAGATTGAACAATGATTTTCTAAATATACAGATAAACAATAACATTTTCTCTATCATTAACTCACAACCACTGAAAATGATTGACTATACTACATGAAACACACTGATCACATATTTTTAGAGATTCTACCGTGGATGCTCAAAGTTGAATATTCCTTTATATCACCCTCAATTTAATAAGAAATAGAAGATAAAGAAATCAGCCTAATTGTATTTACTAGTTAGATATGTAAGTATGATATCTGATCATCTAAAAAACGCATTTGGTTAACATACATTCCCACTAATTGCAAGTCATTATCAATGTTGGGGCCTGGGAAATCAAATTTTCAAGAGTATAACGAAGTACCCTTACACGAAGTCATAATTTTGACACCTTTGATTGAGAGGAAATAAAACAACTCTTGCATATGAGTCCCAAACTTCTGCAATTCGCAATCTCCTCGACTAGTTGATGATTCTTATCGTTAAATCTCTTCCCCAATCGATTTTAGTAACCCTCCAAATCATACATCTTTTATCTTCATTGGTTCCATCAGGTTACTTTCAAATCTAATAATCATATTCATATATTTTTGGATGATTCTTCTTTCACCCTCCATCTCTTCTTTAATTATTTCTCTCAAATAATGTCATGTAGGTTTTCTCAGGACACACGTGTGAACCATGAAACATGTTTTGTTTTTGGACTTGATTTTACAATTTACTATTCATCACCTTCAACTTTTATACAGATATATAATTAGTTTTAGTTTATAAAAATACACTGTGTGGTTAATTAACATTAACGTGATGAAAATTAGTTTGAGAAAGTCCAAAATAATTATAAGAAAAGGACAAAATATTATTAACAAATAATAAATTATTTTAGTTTATAAAAGATATAGTGTGACAAAACATTATGTTGGGTTAACATATTAAATGAACATATTATGTTTAGGTTAACATATATGTGGGTTGTGACAAAACTAAATGTTTGCACATCTATCATAAATTATCATCCCACTTTCAATGTTATATTTAACTTAGACGATGTTTTTATTTCTAAACAGATGCGGGATCAGTAGGTGTTTGCTATGGTCAAAATGGTTATGGTTTACCATCTGAGCAAGATGTCGTAAACCTTTACAGAAAAAACGGGATAACCAAGATGCGAATCTACGCTCCGAATGAAGCCACTCTTCGCGCTCTCGGGGGAACCGACATCCAAGTCATTCTTGATGTTCCAAATGAGTCTCTCCAATCCCTTACGAATCCAAATGCCGCAACGAGTTGGGTCCGCAACAATATTGTAAACTATCCGAAGGTCAAGTTCCAGTATATCGCTGTCGGAAACGAGGTTGACCCAAATAGCGACAAACGTCAGTTTGTCAACTTCGTACTTCCAGCGATGAAAAATGTTCAAAAAGCTATAAGAGACGCCAGGCTAGCAAACCGAATCAAAGTCTCAACCGCAACCTACACTGGCCTTTTATCGGCCTCCTATCCACCGAGGAATGGCACATTTGGGCCTAATGTTCAAAGGTTTATTAGGCAATAATCAAGTTTCTAATTAAAAACAATTCGCCAATGCTAGCGAATATATACCCTTATTTTGCTTACGTCGGCACCCCGAGTATTGATCTCTCGTATGCGTTATTTACAGCTCCAGGACCCGTTGTGAACGATCAAGGTCGGCAATATTCAAACCTTTTCGACGCCATGTTTGATGCTCATTATGCAGCTCAGTCACGTCTAGGTGGGGCCAATTTGGAGATTGTCGTGTCGGAGACCGGGTGGCCATCGGCCGGAAACAATGGAGCGACATTTAAGAATGCCGAAAGCTACTACCGGAATCTGATTGCACATGTGAACCGGAACACCGGAACTCCGGCTAGGCCTGGAAGATGTATTCAGGCATATTTGTTTGCAATGTTTGATGAGAATAGAAAACCTGGGCAAGAGTCGGAGAAACATTTTGGGCTTTTTAGCCCAAATCAGCACCCCAAGTATAAACTAAGGTTCACCTAAAAAAAGCCCATGACTAAATGGTTTATATTTTATAATATATAAATAAATAAAATAAAAGATGTTATATGTATTTGTGGGAGTATTTTGGGGTAGCTTTATATCGTAAATATTGTGATATGCATTGATAAAAAAATATTTAGCTAAAATCCCCAAGTTTCACCTAAATCTTGCCAAAAAGATCGCCTGTATCATCATTTTTGACCGACCCAGGTCCACCTAGGCCCTAATTTGACCATTGTTGGCCGCCTAATTGGCGGATTATCTCCAAACTTTTCAGTTAAATCACAGTTAGCGATCACTTGATGATTAATTGGCGCCTAGGGATGATTTTTACTAACACTAAGGGGGCGTTTGGTTCGTAAAATTTGTTGAAATTAAAATTCGAAGGAATTATATTTGAAATTCAATATTTTCCAAATGATTTTTAACTCAAAGGAATTGGAATCTATAAAGGAAATTTAAATTCCAAATGCAATTCTAGTGACAAAACACTTATAAAGGAATTTGAATTTATCACTCGTTGCAAACGGCCACCACCACAATGACCATCGATCCTCACCGCTACCACTGCCGATAGTCGCCGCTATCACAGACGACAATCGATCGTGGCCACCAACCGTGCCCGTTGCCAAAATCCGATTGTACTCCACTGCCGATAACGCCCATCGATGGGGGCGATGGTGGTCAGGGTCGGTGGCGGTGGGGGTGGGCGTCGACGTCAGCGGTCAGTTGGAGGTGGGCAGGGCGGCAAGCGGCAATCAGGGGCGTTGGCGATCAGGGTCGGCGGTGGTCGGCGGTCGGGGTCGTCAATAGTATCAGTTGGCGGTGGGCGGGGTGGTAGGTCGTGGAGGCGGGGTCAGTGGAATTCGAAATCCTTAAATATTTGGAAGGATTTTAAAATTTTTCATTTGAAGGAATTTGAGGGAATTAATTCCAATTCCATTCCAATTTCCTTCTCAACCAAACACGTTAAAAATAAAGTTTAAATTCCAATTCCAACGAATTCTTACCAAACAAACACAATGATCAATGGAATTCAGATTTCAATTCTATTGAATTCCTGCATACCAAACACTCCCTAAATTCTTAAAAGATTGATTATCTTGAATCGGTATTTATCAAGTTACTTGATGGCAATTAGGATTTAAAGGTTTTGCTTTAATACTAATTTTAGTTGGCAGCAATCATCTCATGAGATGTCAATTGTTTTCAAGCACGAGCACCACCTATGATGACCACTACAAGTGGTGATGGCTATTTCAAATGTTTCTTCATTGGTGTCCAATAGTTGTATATCATTAAAATCAATTGAACTTAATTTTAGACATTAAAGCATACTGTTCTTAATACAAATCCGAAAAAGAACTCATAGGAATCTGAAGTCTGAGTAACATAAACACCATCCAACGCTCAAATCGATAATTGTATGATAAACACATCAAGCGTAGATAGATGTATATATATCGAATACATGTGATGGTAATAACACATGTCGGAATTAATTTGTTGAAATTAGTATTGAAATTTAAACTTAATATTATATTTACCAGACCTATACAGTAAACTTCGTTCAAGACTTGCCCAGTTACCCCATCACTTTCAACTAAGGCTTTTAATTTGTTTTGGATAAATTTAGAATATTATTAAAATTCTAGTGATGTGTTAGTTTAATAATTACTACCGATACTTATCAAAACCAATTCATTTCAAGATATTGTGGAAAGATTACTATTTTTTAGAATAGTATATGTTTGCTGTTAATAGTGTTTAGGAGCAACTAGTCATTTCGATAGAAAAACATAATCAACTTGACAAACTTGTCTTTTATAATGCCTTGGGTGCTCTCATGATCATTGAATATTAGAAATACAATATGTGTTTAAGTTGATCTTTATTGATAACATCAAAGATACATGTAATGATTTTCCTACCACCGTTGAAATGTGTATATGAGTTATTCCTCGAGTCTAAGAGATGAAAAAAAGGGGGGGATGACATGAGCCAAACCATAGGATGAGTGTAAGGTTTTATGTAATGCTGATGCACTTAAAACATTCAAAGTTTTTCTGCATGAATGCACTGAAGTACAAAATTAAAGATGCTTTGTAAAATCTTTCAAAATCAATACCAACATCTTACAAAGTCAAAAGTGAAGTCTAACGAAGCTTCAAATACAAAGTCTTCCAAAGCCAAGAAGTGAATACAAATTTCTTCCGAAGATTTTTGAACACATGCTTTATCCGATGTACTTTACCATAAAGCTGGACCATTTTCTGCTGCAACTCTGTTGACTCACCAACTTTCACGAGTTGGTGTAAAGGTCCATGCTTTTGGTAATTGTACATTGAGGTCTCGAGTCTGTGCTTTTTACTTTATGTACTTTTATCATTTTTGTAATATATTAGGATGTGAGCTATGACATGTCATAGTCACTAGTCAAAAGGCAATATGCCTTTTAACTCTACATTTGACTTTGTTGTCTATTTCAAATGTTTCCAGCTGGCCTTCTAAGTATGGCCGGCTATAGGATGTATTATAAAGTATCCAGATCCTTGTAACTTTAGATTCATGCTTTAACATTTGTAAAAGAACTTGAGAACAATATACAATATTCTTGAAAACCATATACTTGTGTTGTTTGTTTTTTGTTTTGTCTCATATTTTACTTGTATTCTAAGTATCAATCCAGTGTGTTACCAGTTCCCTATGTGATCTGTTAAGTGTTCTAAAACAACTCTCCTCATTGTGTGTTTGTGTTGTAAGTAACCAATCCCTCTAAACGATCTTGCAAAGAGGCCACTAGGGTCGACTACGTGGGAAAAGCACATCGACCCTTGCTTAAGTTGTGGCATGTATGCCGGACTGCAGGATCGGTTTTTGTTCTCAACACAAGTATTTCTCTCTCAAACTCACTAAGTAACACTCGGGTTTGTAATTAAGCAGAATCCTTCTAAGAGTTGATGATAATACACTAAGTAAATCAAAGTAAACACAAGCGAATAGTTTTTCAAGATACTTGTGTATATTTTTTCTCAACTCAAAGTATTATAAGACTCTTACAAGCATGTTACATGAGTTACAAGGAGTACTATATATACTACTACCTACTGCCGAATATACTTTGTTACCAGCTATAATCCTATAACTAAAGCAAATACTACAAAGCTATAGTTAAGGTATGTTAGATAATGTCCTATCTAAGATTTGATAGTTATGACATGTCCATGACTTACCTTTTGTCACCAACTAAAGTTGTCAACTATACTAACTGATAAAGGTGAATAGGGAGAATAAAGTATGGTCAACTACATGGGTTTTATAGAAAACACCATGCAGTATATCAAAGGTCTACAACAAAGTGTCAGAAAGACCATACTTATGTCCACTGGTTCATAGTAGCTACTTCTGAAAGTTAACTGGCTTTGGAAGAACTTGTTCTACCGAAGCCACTTATACTTCGGAAGTGGCTACTTCTTTCGAGGCTTCCTTAGGACTTCATACTTCGGAAGTTATAGTCTTCATTTCTTCTAAGTGTTCAAGCTTCTGAAGAGTAGAGACTTTTTCTTCGGAAGTTCATCTTGCACTTGTCTTCGGAAGAACTCCATTTTCCTTTGGAAGTTCCACTTTTAGCTTCGAAAGTCCTTTATTTGTTGTACCAAAATAGTCTAAGTGTTTGGTTTTAGTTGCACTAGCCTTTCTAGATCCAACAAACTCCCTCTAGGCTGATGCTACCAAAACATCACTTTTTCCTACTTCTCAAAACCTTCAGCACCAGGGACAGAAGGTGTTTATCCATTTCTTTGTTCTTCCCTAAAGTTGTGCTGAGAAGTTTGTACAAGTCATTAGTGGACAGGAGATCCAGTCTGTCACTCTAAATGACATGCACCCTTTGTTGTGCCCCCTTAATAGAGTTAGTTTACGGGAGTTATAATCATACTACCATCTAACTGTGGATTCAAGGTTGGAAGCTTAACCATTTGAAGAAAGGCTTTGCCTTTGGTTGCTGATTCTTTCCTTTCCTCCTCCTCTTTCAGTTTCATCTCTTCTTTAATCTTGGACCTTGCAGTCAGCTCGGCTCGATGAAGGCTGCTGAGATGATTCCTGATATGAGCAGCTATCTCGGAGTTGGAAGGGTTGGAGAATGGCTAATCTGCTAACTCAACAATATCAAATCTGCTTGAGTGTAGTAGAGATGAGGCATTGAGCTTGTTCGTCTCTCCATTCTCTCTCTCAACAACAAAGTTGTAAGAAAAGTCTTCGAACCTCCACTGGATAATCTTCTTTCTTGGTACAAGGGGCTGACTAGGAACCTTGTCACCTTTCTTTATATCTAGCAAAGTCACTAACTTTCTTCTTAGCTTATTCTTTTTATCGTTTAGAGAATCAGAGTTGAAGCCAAGGAGTTTTACAACTTGGTCCAATGTTCCTCTAGGCAGATCAAGGAATTGATCTCTTGTGAGGGAACATGAGGAGTCATCAACAAAAGTCAATTTGACAAACTCTTCCTTTCAAGAGATGTCGCTTAAAGCTATACACTTGATGAGCTTCATCTTGATCTCCTTAAACTTATCTAAGGAGAGATGAATGGATGCATGAGAGGATGACTTAGGTGGTTGTTTGGTGGGAGATGTTTGGGTTTCGGGTAAGGTTTTAGGTTTGAGGATGGGTAGTTTTGGTGGTTGTTTGGATTGAGTGGGTGAGGAAGTGGTTAAGGTTGATGATGTGGGTTTAGGGGTGTAAAGATCAGAGGTTGGTTCAGTTTTAACAGGGAAAGGAAAAAGGATAGGTTCGGGTTGAGGCTATGGTTATGGAGTAGATATGAAAGTCATCCCATGTACTCTTCGGTACATCTCTTTCCTTTTTCATGAGCGTATGTCAGCCTTGATTTCACTGACAATACGTTGCAGGGTTTTCACAGACATGAGACCCACCTGCCTACCAGAGAAGCCATTAGCCCGGAGATAGTCCTTCATCCAGGCCTTATCATCTATCTTCCTGGTAGTAGCAAGTCCTGCTTCCTCTTTTTTCTTCTTCTTCTCCCTCAGTTTTTCTCTTGCAGCTTTCTTTCTCTTTTTCTCCAATTGATCTTGCTCTTTGTTGAAGAGCCATAAGATCTTATCATTTCATGGGGAGACAATTTTTCCAGAGAGAAACCCCTGTGAGAAAGTTATCCTTTCCCTCCTAAGCTGCAAATCAGCTTCCTTTTTCTTCCTCTCTCTTTCCTCCTCTAAGGCCAGCCTTGTTGCTTCTTCCCTTTGTTCAATCAGCAGCAGGGTTGCCTTTTCCAGCTTAGTTAACTCCTCTAGTGGTAGTAGGAGCACATCTTTACTAGCAGCTCCAAGCTTGATAAGCCTATCAATGATCTCCACCCTATTTTTATTGTTGACAATCTTCTGGTTAGCTGTAGCTGCTTTGCTACTTCCAGCTAGCAACTTCCCAATTGGGAGTCTACCTTTCTTCTTAAGTTTTTCTAACCTTGCTTCCTCCTGAAGCTCTTCCTCGGTCATCTTCCTATTTCCTTTGACATCTTCAGAAATGCTAGATCTTATGGTTCTTAGATGAAAGTTTCAGGCTGAGAGATGGTGGTTGGAGCTTGTTATAGTGGTGTTGTTTTAGCTAGGGGTTGGTTGATAAAGTCCTCACTATTCACCTCAGATGCCAGCTCTAGAACTGCATCTGTGATGATTAGATCTTCAGACAAGGAGAATAGTCCTTCCGCAATTTCCATCTCGGCTTTTGAAGATTTAAGTTGTTCTTCCGAGGCTTTGACTTCAGCTTCGGAAGTCTGAGTGAATGTACTATCTGTCCCAATTGTTTCAATTGCTGGGCCATCAGTCCTTATTTCCCTTTCGAAATAAAACTCAGATTCCATGTGGGCTTTAAGTTGACCAACTTCTTCCATAGTGGTAGAAGGTGCATTTATCCTTTGAAGTTCTTCAGCTCTAAAGTACATCATAGCCGTATCAGGGCTAGGATGATCTAAAGAAGATCCCATCAGGAACTTAGAGAAGATCTTGTTGAGATCTCTGAGCATCCTTGGGTCTATTTGTAGTATGATTTGTGGAGACGCAGGAAAAACTATTGCTTTGGGAGCCGGGTACCTTGAAGTTAGAGAAGTGAAAGCTTGGCTCTAAGGTTCCACATATGTTTGTCTTTGAAAACTCTCCCCCTTTTTGGTAGCATTATCTTGAGAGCTAGATGAGCTAGAGGAAGAGGTCAATGAGACCTAAATAGGTACATGCCTAACAGATATCTCAATCTGTTTCTCAGCTACTTGAGCCTTGAGATTTTTAATCTCAAGTTGCTGAGTGGAGGACCTATCCTCTAAAGTCTTAACCTTAGATTCAAGATTTGAGACTTTAGAACGTAGGTTTGAATGGTGAGTTTCAGACTTCCCTCATCTTTTTTTAAAAAAATCACAGGGATATGAGGTAATATACTTGGTATATTCATCCTCACCAGCAGATGTGATTTCTTGGCACCCTGGTTTCCCTTGCCTAATGACGTCTTTTTCAAAGGCATCAAAGGGCATGGTTGCTGTAGATTTAGACTCGACAATGTTACCATTTCCCTAAGGATCCAATGAGGCTCCTTCAGTAGTGGTAGCTGAATCTACATGAGTGCCCTCCACATCAGTGGGACTCACCTTTAATTGGTTTTTTCTGATGGGAGATAGAGATAAGAGGTCCCTCTAGGCTCTGTTGATCCATAAGAGGGTATTGGTGATCAAATTCATTGCCATGAATAGACTTAATCACCTCATCAGTTCTTATCAGCAGGTTAGTAAATGATATGGAAGTTAAACCTAATGACCCGGGTCTTTAGTTAATGTCTATTGGCATTGAGCCTTTGGTGGGGCTGTCCCTTTTTTGCTGCTCAAGGAAGTATAGAGACTCACCCTAAGGGCTTTTAGCTTAGGTTTTAGGCTCAAAGGATTGAGACTTAGGAGACTCAATACCCTTATTGGGCTCAAATGTGAAAGATGGTGAGACCTCAGACTGAGTGGGGGGCCATGTTCCCACTCTAGTCTTTTTGGATTGAATAGTAGGGGCTTGCTCAATCAGAGTAGATTGAACAGGGGTTCATTTGGGGCGTCTATGGTATGTATGTTTGATGGGGGTGAGAAGGTAGGGTTGGCAATGTGAGAGTAGTTGCTGGTCTGGGTTCTCACCTGTGGAGTTAACAGGGTTGTCACCAATAGCCATTGGCTCAATCATACCTGGAAGAATTTCAATGTGTCTTCTAGTGTAGTTGGTGGACACTCTCTTCAAGACTTTAAAGATGGTCGGCCTCATTTGAGGAACTGGTAGGACAGCTGCACAGACAAGCTGACTTGGGTCCAGCTTACAGTTGATGATATGCTGAAGGAACTTGGGATACATGAAGAATGCTCCATAAGCTTAGTCAACACAAATCTTGAGTAATTAAAGCGGATGCTTTTCACCAACCTATGAACTAGGAATCCTAGTTCATATGAGATGTGATCTCATCCCCCAGACTTATTAGACAAACAATGCAGAACAACATGGAGTAGGAACTTCTAGTTGATGAGAAATTAAACTTGTAAACAGTAGTGAAACCTAGCCTGACTTTTAGTTGACATCAATCCCACTATGGCATCGCATGCTCGAGTTATTTTTAAAGTAAATTATAAATTTATCCTTTATAATAACTTAAATTATGGATCGGGTTTTTACTTTTCAAAATTGCATAAGCTAATCTTTTAGTGAAACCTAGCCTGACTTTTTACCTTTTTAGGTAGCGGTCATCCACTACTTTCAATAACTCCAATCATGCCCATCTCACGTGAGGGCACTTTGGTAATTCTTTAACCCCCCTCCATCAGACCATATTAATATACCCCTTCAACTTCTCCCTTCCACCAATAATAACCCTAAATTCCCTGAAAGTCTGAAGCGATCATGGGTGACATTACTTCATTTGACAAAATCTTGATTAGTCTGTTAAAGAAGCATTATATGATAAGCATACTAAACTGCTTTTTGATGTTACTAATTAAATTTCATAGTTTTTAATTCATTTTGGGAATGTGATTAATGCAGTTGGTTTCCCACATCCATTTTCTATCAACTTGCATCATGGTGGTAAGTTCACAAGGTTTTAGGTTATAGATATGAAATAGTGGTACAAATTATGTTGATATGATAGATATCGACAAGTGTACACTTACTTGAAAATGTATTGGAACATTTAGGTTATGCAAACGAATGTCCTAAGTACTATCACTATTTGTTTCCAATATTGATTTAGATTTTGGTCTTAGAGTATTGTGTAGTGATGAAGATGTTAGGGGATTTGCACATGTTTTAGAGCAAAAGTTGATAACTGTAACATGAAGCAACCGATTTTCACACATAGTTTTGTTCACAAGCTAAGATTATAATACATAAGGTCACCGAGGAGGAGTTATTAGTAAATGATATGCTTAATCAACATAAGAAAAGATTACTATTGAGTTTCCATGAAAGCAACTATGAAAAAGGAGAATCTAGCAATTTACAAGAACAAATAGATGTTACTATATTATCCAAACTTTGATCCTTTCTTTGGTGAACAAATACATGAGAATCAAGATAATCAAGTTAATATGGAAGAGTTTGTAGATGTTAGAAAGAATGAGGATATCCAAGCTAATGAAGGAAATATGGAAGATTATGTACCTGCTAATAAGAATGATGTTAGTTAGGGTAACTAAAGAGATATGGAAGATTTGTACATGCTAATTAGAATGATTTTAATCAGCCTAATCAAGGAAATATGTAAGAGTCTGTACTTGTTCGTATGAATGATGATAGCCAAGCTAATCAAGGAAATATGAATGAGTCCATATATGAAGATTTGAATATGAATGATTTTGACTTGAATCTAAATCTAAATCATTATGATTTGAATATGAATGAATTTGAATTTGGTTATGAATGACCGTCAAAATAAGGAACAAGGTACTGATCAATCAGATGACAATCATGAAGATATTGATGATAATTACAGTGAGTTCATGGAACCTGATAGTAATTCTATAACAGCATGTATTTTTGGTTAACTAAAAGTTAGCTTCATTAAATTCTTGTAGGGACCATTGTTACCAAATATGAAACTCATGGGTCACTTATGTTTAATTCTTTAATTTGTCTTAAATTCTTTAAATTGGAAGTTAATAATGTTAATTGTTACATAAATAATAATAATGATAATAATTATAATAATAATAATAATAAAATATAATAATAACTAATAATAATAATAATAATATAATAATAATAATAATATATATTAATAATTTGTAAAAGTTTATAAATTTAAAAAAATGTTTAAAACTTGGATTTAAGAAGGGTGCTTTAATGTCAATTTAGAAACTTTAAATATTAAAGTTTGTGCATGAAATGTTAAGAAACAAATTACAAGGGCTAATAGTGTAAATAATTGAAACCCAAAACTTCTTCTCTCTCTCTCCCCGTATTCCCAGCGGCCTTCCGACCAAATAACCGACGAGCTCTGGCGAGCTAAATCAATCGAATCGGTTAGTTAAGCCTCTTTTGGAACAAAACAAACCGTTCGAATGAGGGTTTCTAACCCGTAACCAAGTTTAATTTAACTATTGATCGTTATTATGAACAAACAACTAGAAAACGAAATAGCTTTCGACTCAAAATCGGTTTCAAGTGGATACATGGTCAATTGGTTTGGTTTATTCAATAGAAACGTAATACTAATCATTTCACATTCAATTCAACCAGTAATTACGAATAAAAGCAAGTAATTAACAACGGATTCAAGTCGAAACTTCTAAAACAAACCATCGAATCGTTGATCATGGAATAGTTTCAATTGACCCTATATAAAAGAGGGGAAATACTCCTTTCGATCCCTTTAAACTCTTTGTAAACGCAAATTTGTAAATCATTCACTCAATCAACCATTGCTAAGCATCTGTTCTTCGTGAGTTAACCGAGACAATTTCAAGCTTAAGCACTACAGTTCAATCATAATTAAGTAAGTTTAATATATCAAACTACCCGATTACACTTAGGGATCAAAAGCCCTAAGGTTAATTGGGTTGAAACTCTTGAATCACTACTCAATTTAAGTCGATTGAAGCTAGGGTTCATATGATTTGGAGGTTGTTTTGTAACTGATGTTTTTAAGATTTGGGAACTAAGTTAAACCGCGGCTAAGGCCTTGGTTCACTGATTACCCACTCGCCCTGACAAGCAGGAGGTCCCCGGTCATATATATATATATATTATATATATATATATATATATATATATATATATATATATATATATATATATATATTATATATATATATATATATATATATATATATATATAAGGCTTTTTGGCCTTCAAATTAAATATTAAAAATTTCTAAATTATAAAAATCATATTATAAACTGTGATAATTTTAAAACCACTTAATTATTTTTCTGTAATTTATTTATAAAAAATACCCTTATATTTTTATTTAATATTCTAAAGCTAATGTTATAGTTAGCTATTTCTATAAAAAAATTAGACTTTAAGTACTAGTTTAATTTACACAATTATTATTTCAAACAATGCCGTAAAATCATTGTTTAAAACATGTTCATTTTATTTAGTTATAAAACTTTGTTTAAACTTTATAAATCTTACCAATTATTATAAATGTTGTTCTTAATTCATATTTTTATATAAAATATAAACATATTGATCCCAAGAAAATATATTTGATTTCCATTTGTTAAAATATAAAATTTGACAAAGCTCTAAAATCCATTTAAAACCATAATCCTCGTTAAGTCGTCAAACTTGTTATTAAACTTAAATCTTGTAATTATATATTTAGGTGTCTTGTGATGGTTTACGTTGGAACGACGCCTAATATTATTCCTATTAATCATCCATTATATATTTATTGATCAAGTGAGTATTTCTATACCCCTTTTGCTTAATTTTACACTTTGGGGTGAAACATGTTATCATATGAGTACTGCACTTGTAAAATCGTTTAAATCTTATAAACACTTGGGCCATTCATCTTTTTTGTCGTATTTAGTTGAACTTTAGGAATTACCATGTGATGACTATTATATGTATAATTATTAACTATTTCTAGCCTGGCGATGCCATAGATCTATGTGTCTGACAAGTCTGCTTGGTTAATCCAAGTACACTTAGCTAATCGTATAATCTTGTAAATGTGTAATCTTGTAAACTGTCAAGGTTGGTTGTTACATTTGTCATACATCCCTAGTTACTTTACTCACTAACTTATGACATGCATTGCCATATTTTATATATGTATGTATGAAACTATGGAAATCTCAACAATGTTATATTGATTCTTTATTTTTAACATGTTTCAGGAAACTCTCAAGTTTGATGTCATCTTTGAAGTTTACTCACATCTAGGATTGGACCTAGTTTAATAAACGAATTGTCTTGGATTATTTCATCTTATGTTATGTTTATTTTCATATTTGAGACTTATGTTTGTAATGTTACATTTAAAACTTATTATTATAATATTTGGATTAAATAATAGCGTTATGTGGTTGTGAACAATCTTAACCCTCACATCGCAACGATTCCGCCGTCAAGGTTGGGGTGTGACAAATTCCATGGATGATGTAGATATGAGAGGTTTTAGATTATACACAGATGCAAATGCTACTAACCGGGATTATGTAGCTGAAATAGTTGATGATACAATGGAAGATGAAGTCTTGGACAATGATAATTTTGATAGCGGGTTTGAGTTTGGTGATGAACCTTCTAAATCTAGGAAACAGAAACAAGGTGATAACAACTCATTGTTCTATATTGATCTAAGTGTTTGGAATAAAGCCGAAAGTGAAAACAATTATTAAAGTACATGTTGTTAAAACAAGAAGGCATATTAGGATGTCAAGGATGACATCAACATTTTAAGAGCAGTGTGCAAGGGGGATAGTTTAGAAGCAGGTAGTTCTAGTAGTTGTAGTAAAGGTGAGGCATCAGTTGTGAAAGATAAGAAATATCAAGTTGGGACTAGTTCCAACACATCTAGGGAAAATAAATAACCAATTGTTAAAAATTTTGGTGGCAAAAGAATAAAGACAAACCCAAATCTCTACTAATGCCCTTGGGTCCTGTATCTTTCTAAGGACAAAAGATCTAATTTGTGGGTGGTCAAAACATTTGTAACTGAGCATCAATACCTTCAAAGATCTAATTCGTGCACTGCAACTTTCCTAATTGAACAACTTATGGAGCAATTACAAGAAAACCCTAAGATCCCGATCAAAGTAGTTCAAGATCAGATTCAGAGAAACTTTAAGGTTGGTGCTTCTCAAATGAAGGCTTTCAAGGCCAAGCATATAGCTATGGAAAAAGTCCAAGGAGATTTTAGTGCATAATATGGGATGCTTAGGGATTGTGTTGAGTAGTTGATGAAAACAAACCTAGATACAATCATTAAATTTAAAGTTGAGCCATCCATAATACCATGTCTGTAGAAAGAATATTTAAAGAATCTATGTATGTTTGGGTCTTTGAAACAAGGATTCAAAGCCATTGGGAGAAATTTGCTAGGACTGGATGGTGCTTTTCTTGAAGGTCCATACCTAAGTCAATTACTCACTGCAGTTGGCATTGATCCTAACAATGGGATTTTTTCTTTGTCATATGCCATTGTTGAAGCAGCGTCAATGTTGGTCATGGTTTTTGGTGATGATTGGAGTTATGTAGCAACTCAAACTTCACCTTTGTAAGTGACAAACAAAAGGTATAAAATTTTACTTCTATTGAATTACTTACACACCTATTTTTTATTAGTTTGATTAACATTTATTTTATTAATAGGGTATTATTCTTGCATTGAAAAGATTTTTCCATCTGCTGAGCATAGATATTGTCGAAAAAATATTCATGAGAATATGAAATAATTATACAAAGGAAAAGTTTACAAGGATGCTTTATTGAGACCGACAACGTGTACAACTGTTGTTCAATTTGATAAGGAGATGGATGTATTAAAAGGTTTAAACAAGGGTTCACTTATTTGGTTGTCTAAAATAAAACTAAAGAATTGATCAAGATCACATTTTAGTGGTATGTATTATTCAACTGTTTTATGTAGATACTATTAGGGACTTACGATAAATTTGTTTTAAAAATAGGCATTTCATAATATGATGTTTTGCTAAATAATACATGTGAAGTTTTGAATGCCAAGTTGTTAGATTCCAGAGACAAACCTATAATAGCCATGGTAGAGTTTATAAGGGAGTATCATATGAGAAGAATTGTGAATGTTATGAGATAGAAGTTATGGGTTGCTAATACACTATGCAAGTAAGATCTTTGAGGGAATAAAGAAAAGTCTGCAAGGTTTTTTTATTCATTCTAATAGTTTCATATAACATACATATATGTGTGTATATATATATATATATATATATATAGGATTGGGTTCATGTGAAAACCCAAAGTAATTGTGAGAACTCGTTAACTCATATGGACCAATCAGCAATTGACACATCAGCAACATGAAAAAGCATCCGCCAGGGGTATATCTGTCTTTTTACAATCCCCTTCATTAAATGCATGTACTTTTTTTATATTATCTTTTGTACTATTGATGTACAAGTTTCCTTTTCACTAATTTTAATGCCATCAATAATTTACGTATGGAATATTGTACTTTTTTGAATTTTTTTAAATTTATGATTTTTTTAACTTACCATCTTCTTTTTTCCTTTATATTCATTTTTCATTCTAATTTAAACTTCTTACATTCATCATATTTTCCTCCTTATGAACCAAGCTTTACCAGGAACACCAATGTGATAATCAACCAAGAACACAAAGAATCTCAGATGAATATGGATGTTTGCTTTTGTTTTCTTTTATCTACAAATGTATTTTTCAACAATCAACACCCTCCCTTATTGATTTGGGTTTTTGTGTTAGTCGTGTTTGCAATCTAGATCCAGATTATAACGAGATGCAGGTCTAGACTGTTTATGATCTTAGTTTTTGATGTGGGGTTTCTCATACACAAGTCAAGACTACAACAAGTAAATAGGTTAATTTTTTGGGCTTTGTTGTTTAATTTCGTTTCTCATACACCACCGAATCAACCCAGCCTACTAAGGTGATTCAGATCGGTTCAAATCAACCTATGTCTTTCATTAACTGACCCACATATCTTCTCCACAAATGCAATCAGGTATGTTTATATGCTTTATGTAGATCAAGGATTTTTGTAGTGATGCAATTTCACATGTTGATTTGCACCGGTACTCGTTTCATCTCCAACACGGTTACAACTGCTGTAGAAGCTTTCAGGCATGTTTACAGCTGCTTGGTATAATTCGCTACAGTAGTGTAATTAAATGGTAATTTTTTGGTTATAGTAGTATATTTTTTGTTTGTTTATTTTATTACAATAGTGTAATTACAAAAGTTTTTTGTTGTTACAGTGGTGTAATATTGTTATATTGGTTTAATTACAGTGTTCAAAATTTGTTACACTGGTGTGGTTACATGATTTAATTTCGTATGGTTGTTAGGTTTTTGTAATCATGACGTTATTGATAGTTTCAATGGTGTAATATTGGGTGTAGAATTTTTTTTACAGTGGTGTAACAATAATATAAGTATTTTGTTGCACCAGTGTAGTTTCGTTAAGTAGGGTAAAAAATACAAATGTGGAAAGATTAAATAAGAATTAAAGAGAAAAATATGATAAATTTAATGGTGCAATCTTTATAAAAATAAAAAAATGTATAAAAAGCTATAAAAGTTTTAAAAACAAAAGGATTTGAACCCAATTTATAAGGTTTTATTTTTATTGTTTTTTATACATGTTTCTTTTATGTAATTCACTATAAGGAATTATAATAATGTAAATCATTATAAACTCAAATAAACATATTGTAGTTAATTGTAACTAAGTATGTTGCATCGTGTTACATCACTATAACATTGAAATACATCCATACCATACATTTGTCTATAAGTTACAGTAATGTAATAGTCACGTCTAAAACATAAATTTAAAAATTTTCGAGACTATATTGGAATTAAAGTTACAATACAATAATGTAAAATTTGTTTACATTACATTATGCAACATTTTGTTATTAAGTTACTATGATGTAATATTTTACCCCTCTCCATTATTACTAGTTACAATGATGCAACATTCTGTTATTAAGTTATTATAGTACATTACATTGTATTAACAATACATTTCACTTTTTGTTAATGTCAATATAGCATTATATTAGTTACATGGATTAATACATTACGCTAATGTAGTGTAATGTAATGTAATATGATATAATGTAGCATTGTATTATTACAATAGTGTATTACAAAGGTTTTTTGTTGTTATAGTGGTGTAATATTGTTATTTTGGTTTAATTACAGTGTTCAAATTTCATTACACTGGTGTAGTTACATGATTTAATTTCGTATGGTTGTTAGATTTTTGTAATCATGACGTTATTGATAGTTTCAATGGTCTAATATTGGATGTAGAAGTTTTTTTACAGTGATGTAACAATAATGTAAGTATTTTGTTGCACCGGTGTAGTTTTGTTAAGTCGGATAAAAAATACAAATGTGGAAAGATTATATAAGAATTAAATAGAAAAATATGATAAATTTAATGGTGCAATCTTTATAAAAAATAAAAAAATATATAAAAAGCTATAAAAGTTTCAAAAACAAAAGGATTTGAACCCAATTTATAAGGTTTTATTTTTATTGTTTTTTATACATGTTTCTTTTATGTAATTCACTATAAGGAATTATAATAATGTAAATCATTATACATTCAAATAAACATATTGTAGTTAATTGTAACTAAGTATGTTGCATCGTGTTACATCACTGTAACATTAAAATTACATCCATACCATACATTTGTCTATAAGTTACAGTAATGTAATAGTAACGTCTGAAACATAAATTTAAAAATTTTCGAGACTATATTGGAATTAAAGTTACAATACAATAATGTAAAATTTGTTTACATTACATTATGCAACATTTTATTATTAAGTTACTATGATGCAACATTTTGCCCCTCTCCATTATTACTAGTTACAATGATGTAACCTTTTGTTATTAAGTCATTATAGTACATTACATTGTATTTACATTACATTTTATTTTTTGTTAATGTAAATGTAGCATTGTATTAGTTACATGGATTAATACATTACGCTAATGTAGTGTAATGTAATGTAATATGATATAATGTAATGCAAGGTTTAATGTTAATTTATTTAATAATGTTTTTTGCATCATATCAATGGATGATGATGGATTGAACGTGTGAAGTTAGAGGTATTATGAGCATTCATTTAAAGAGCATATTGGTTTGCAATTAATGGCTCCTTTTGGTTATCACATAGACATAAAGCCCTTCGTATCATCTCATGAATACTTTACTAACATGAATTTAGTTATATTAAGTTATTATGTTACAGTATTTTACATCACATTACAATATTTTACTAACATAAATTTAGTTACATTAAGTTATTATATTACAGTAATTTACATCACATTACAATGACATACATGTGTGGTGAAAAATATTAGTACACTAATATAAAATTAAGTTGCAAGCATATGGTATTTTAAGTTGTTGATAGTATGGTGATGGTGGAACTTGATGTGTCGAGAATATATACTGATAGTACTGATAGTGTTATTTTGTTACTTAATATTAATGATAGTACCATATGCACATGTTAAATTTAATTACATTGTGGCTTAGTAACATTAAATTATTAATTTAATGCTAATAAAAAACATATACATATTTTTTAATATGATAAATCCACACGATATAACATATACATATTTTTCTTAAGAATATAATATCAAAAGAAGTTTAAATGTTCTTTGATAAATTAATTTTTAAAGTCAAGTTATATACACAAAGTAATTGATTTGATGATTATTTTATTGTACTGAATCAAGCTACAATGGGTAGTTTTAGGTCAATTAATGATGATGGTAGAATTACCAAAATGCCCTCCGATGTTAATAAATGAATCTGCAAAAGAATATAATATTCTTAAAAAATCTTGTCCATTAAATCAAAATAAAGCATCAAATCAATGGTCCATATTTAGTTAATGGGTTATCACAAATAGTAAGGGTTCTCAAAAGAACCTTTCCCTATATATATATAATATATATATATATATATATATAGGGGATAGATCCCTTGAAAACCATATTGTAAATGAAAACCATAAAAACTAGAGGTCACATGTATGTAAGTACGTGTTACAAAATATACAACTAAAAGTTATGTATATGTAGGGGTTATGTATAGGTAAGTGTGTTTACTAAGTGTACAACTAAAAATTACATACATATAACTCATACAAGTTCCGTATACGTATGCCGTTTCACGATCATTCTTGTTCATTAGAGTTTAAATTAAAAAATATATAATGATCTTAAAAAATAAGGTTGAAGTTTACTTAAATATACTTTAAACAATTAAAAATTTAAATCAATTACAAATTATGTGATTGGGTAGTGGTGGTTTTTATGGTTTTTAATTATAATCATGGCATTCATTTGCTTCCTCCCCTATATATATATAATACACACACATATATATGTATCTATCTATATATATATATACACACACACGTATACGTATACTCATAGTGTAGATGATAGGTACATTGTAAGATGGAATGGAAAAGAATACTATAAGGTGTGTGGGCCACATGGAGATTAGTGTGTAGTGAATATGAGTACGAGGAGTTGTGCATGTAGAAGGCGGGAAATTACTTGCATTCCATGCAAACGTGTAGTGGCAACCATTTGGACCAAGGCGGACAAATTGTTGGAATACCAGAGATTTTTGTTAATCCAGATTATGGAATGGATAAGTGGAAACAAGTGTATAGCTACAAGATCTATCCTGTCAATGTGATGTCATTATGGCCAAAGTCCCAAGTTCCTACAATCATCACAACACCATTTTATTATAAGCCTATTAGGAGGCCAAAGAAAGCAAGGAGGAAATCAATGTTGGAAGATGAAGAAGGACATACACTATTGTTTGAAGTTGAAGATGGAACTTTATAATTTATTCTTTTGGTGTATGAATTTGAATAGAACTTATTAATGTATATAGTTTGTATGGACCTGTTAATGTACTCTTTTAGTGTTTGGACCTGCATAATTAGTATTAGATTATGGGTTTATGGATTACTCTTTTGTTATTAAAACATTATTCATTCTACACTTGTTAACTCATACATTTTCACAGCACAATACATGGCACACAAATACAACCACAAAACATTTTCATTACAACTAAATTAAGATACATAGATACAGTCATAATAGATGGGTTAAAAAAGATTATCACTTGACGATACATGATTCGCAGATGATGCTAATTCGTACAAACCACACAAATTGATGAAAATTCTTACCTTCTTTGGGCCCATAAAAACGACGACCGGGATTCCTAGGTATCGAAGGCGTTCTTACAACCGCTAGCTTGTCACACCTACAAACACCGTCATCGTTGCTTTAGAGAATTGGAGTCTGGTGAAGAAAACCTAAAAAATACAAGGGTGTGCTACATTAAATGGCACAGTCGAATAAAAACGGGGTGGAGAATTTTGAGTTATTATAAAGGATAAATTTTGTAAATAAATATTTTTATATTATTTTATTAATGTTTCTTTAAGGATGGAAGCAGCAAGCATACAGATTTAATCTTTTTATGGTGATGTAAAATGGAAAAAAGAATGGGATGCAACTCACACCAGTAAAGCAAGTCACGAAGTATAACACTAGATTAGTTTAATTATATGTTTTATTGTTCGACAAAGTCATGTGAATCAAACTAATTTAGTTTAATTTTCATTTTAGTTTTAGTAAGTTGGTCTTTTTTAATTTTACTTTGTTTCAAAGCTAGAATAGAAGTTTTAATATTATTTATCATTTTGTTTCTTATCCTCGTTGATAGACATTTTTTCCCACTTGATAAGCTTTACATATACATATAATATATGTAAATAAACCAAAAGTTTGAAAAACAGATGATAAAGCGTGAAGATTTACATATTATATATATGCCCGATTTAAAGAAATTGATAATTAGTTTGAGAATTTACATATATGTAAATAAATTATAACTTTGTTTATATATGTGTAAAAACTATTTATGGTGTAGTAGTCATAAAATTGTATATTAGAGGAAGTCATCATTTGAATTACAAATAAAGTAACTTTGTTTTTATATTAATAAGTTAAATTACTTACAAATACGTAATTTATAAATATATAATTAATATTTATTTGGATAGTAGATGTTTGATCATTAAAATATCAACATTATTATCTAAAAACGATCTAAAAAAATTACAATTTAAACAACAAAAGATTAACATCCAATTATTACACGTTATAATCCACGAAGTGCAGATTTAATAAATGGTGTTGGATTAAGCTTACTTTTAAGTTATTCCTTAGCCTCTTGATCTCTTGCAAACTGCATGCTTCAATGGACCTCTTCTTTTTTTTAATTTATATAATTGCCGCCAATGAATATTTCTTTTTTTTTCTCTTGCATGGGGTTCTTTTTCCAATAATATGTCCCCAACCTTTATTAAGAATACATCACACGTGATAGGTTTCCTTTTGAACTCCAACAAATAAATCTATTTATCAATACTAACAAAAAAGAATTTTTGTATGTACTTATTATAATTCTAGAGCTATTAAGTTTTATTTTTTCATTTTTCTCTTTTAATAAATATCATTTTAACTATAAATGATATTATATAATTTTTTTCATATTACATACATAATTTTTATTATAAAGAGGTTTTTCTACAAATGCAATTCGTAAAAAAATAATATTTTTAATAAAGTAAGAACATTTTTTCAAATAAGTTTTAAACTTTAAAAAAACACAATATATTTTAAAACTTGTGCCTTTCAAAAATAAAATTCTTATGAAACAATAGTAATTAAATTTAAAAGTTATAGTAAATAAATCATTTAAAATAACATTGTTTTTTTCAAAACAGTTTGTTTTCAAATAATTTGTGTAAATACCAACTTTTTAAACAAAAAAATAATAATAAAAGTTTAAAATATGATATCGTTTACTTATCACTCGTATGTAATGTCAATCATATCTTATATCAAAAGCCGTTTTATAATTCATTAATTTTTATAAATTTTTATTTAATATTTTATTTATTTAATTCGTATAATACACGAAATACCAAAATAGTTATATAATAAAAGAAATTTTTAGTTGGTATTTACAATCCTCTTCATGGGACTTGAATATGTTTTACTTATCACTTATATGATTTCACAAGTTATGACCCTTCATTTAATTTCAAAAGCATTTGCGTAGCTTGCAGAACTGTCAACATAGAATCCATATGTTAGTATATAATTTAAACTAGAAATCAAGCCAGCGCGTTGCGGCTTGTTTGCGAATATCATTACGCACATTACTTCAACTTCATTAACATGGTAAAACATATAAAAAAACGTATGACGTTACGACGACTTAGTTTTAGATATGGAAACATAAATAGGAAAAAATATTATACCTTGAATGTTGCAATGTAAACAGGACCCAACAATAATATTGAAACATAAGGGTAAACCCGTGTGTTGAAGAAAGTGTTGGTAATATATGTAACTAAATTCTTAAAAAGTATTTTATTTGTGTTAGCAAAACATAATTAAAGTCAAATATTACTTTTTCTTTAAGAGTAACGCCGTTAAGAAAATAGTTACGAACCTTATAACGTGTGTTGAAGAACTAATGAAGTTGCGTGACTTGAATGTAGAGATCAAAACATAGACACAAAAGAGTATTATGTCTCACATGTTGTTACGTAAACAAAACTTAAGATTGAGACGACAAACCCGTTAAACTTTCGTAACAAATAAATAATTATTGTTGAAAAGGAGAGAAAAAGATGATTTGTAAGAGAAATAAATCTAAGAGAAAAAAAAACAAAGAAAAAGATAAATCGGAAGGATTGGAGGGACGGGTGAACACGCCTCGAACCCGGATGGAATTTAAAAAAGAGGAAGGGTTTAACCACTTTGGCTACAAAGACTTCTGTGAAATGTACCAATATTTCTATATTTATTGTAAACTAAAATTTGGTAAATTAAAAAACAATCAACAAAAACAACCACGAATCACAGCCTGACACGTGGCAAGACCGGTGGCAACCCACCGATCTTACTTTTTAAGTATAAGTAAATTAAAACCATTCAGTTCCATGATATTTACGATTCTATCATATTATAACCATTTTACTCATTTTGTTTTAAAGGTTGAATTTATTCTTTTAATCTAGAAAAAAAGTTTTTACTACTTTTGGTCTCATGTTTAATAAAAATATATCTTTTTTGTTTGTGGTCTCTAAAAACCTTAAAATCCAAAATACTACAATTAAACGCAACAATCAATAATAAGTGAGTAAAAATATATTAAAAAGTAGGAAATATTATATATTTAATATATAAATGAGGCCACATCAATGGTCCGCTAAGGTGGTCACAGACCGAAAGGGTCAGGCTTAACGATTTCGAGGATTATTCGGCTGATAGGCTTAGCGGTCTGCGATGAAGTCCGGTCGGGCAAAATTGGTTCAAAATTCTAAAAAACCTTATTTCACCCATTTCTCTCTCACTCTTAGTACTCTCTCTCCAAACGGTTTGCTCTCTCTTTAATTCTCTCTTGAATTAGTGGACGTTAGCAGGCTCGTATGGACAATCTAAGCTCATAGTTTGTTCCTTGACATTAATTTAGCTTGGAACTAATGTTTGGAGGCTCAGTTTTGTTGGTAAGCCTGAATCCCTTCTAAATATGAGTTATACCCCCCAACGAAAATGTGACGTAAGAATCTCCAATTATAATGTTAGACCACTCATCGGTAAAGTCAAGAACGTTAATAATTGACTAACAACTTGAAACTACTATGGTAAAACCCTAGACTTTCACATCATACATTATCATGGATTATTTAGGTAAAGCAGGGTTTTTAAAAAGAACCAAACCGGTAGATAGTGATTAGGATGTAGATGATTGTTATGGTCTAAAAATGATCATATCAGGGGACAAAGTCCCGATATAGTGAGAATGGGTAATACATAATAGTGTCTTAACCTTATGGTTGACATAAAAATAAAAATGTAAAGGAATTTGGGTAATGGACAAATTGGTCTATCTAGGCATTGTGTTAGGCATATATGTGACTTTTCAGTGTGTGTTCATTATAAGCCGTAATAGGATATTATAACTAAGGGTTGTGGATACCCTAACCTAAGGTCATTTACATGACTAGGGCTGATCAAATATAATTACTTGAGTGTGGAATCCCAATGCTCTACATGTTTTAAGTTATAGCAACTTGATGTGTGTATCTGTACGGTACAAGCTTGTAAAATGCTCGCCAGCTAGTATGGGGGGACGCGTTTGGCAAACTCATCATTTTGAGTCTAACTCCCCTTTTCACTAAAAGTGTGTAGAGACATAAAATAATACGAAGACCTACGTCCAGACCAATGGTGAGCACCAAGCACAGGAAAACTATTAAGGTACGGAGACGATTACTAATATGTAATACCTTGGTAAAACCTCGGGGCATATGTGTGCTTAGTTGGATCTATCTAAGTAGGGAAGCCACACTTTGCGTTGAATACTCAATCTGTGGTAATAACTGAAACTATGTATAGGATTGGACTAGTTCAAGACCATAAGGAAAACTATGGACATGACTCTTGAGGATAATGATCATTTGAGGCCATAGAGGAAGGCTAGCCTAAGGCCATAACAAAGGTTGTTGATAAGGTTGATCAGAATTGATGGCGAGGGATTCGGTAGGCCGGTGTCCCCATAACCTACCATCATATTGTTACATTGCAGGACTGTTAGAAGGGGTGATGCACTTTACAACACAACAACACAATTGAGTAGAGTTCTTTAGAACACTTAACAGATCAAATAGAGAACTGCTTAACTAAAGTAAAGGATGCTAAGAACACAAGTAATGAGAGACAGAACAAGATAGTAACAACATAGTATTTTTTTTTCAAAAATGATGTATATTTCTTCTCAAGTTCTAATACAAAGTGTTACTAAGCATTATAGAAAGTTACAAGTACTCGAGATACATATACTACATCCTACAGCCGGCCATACTTTGAAAGCCAACTGGATACATAAGACTAGACAACAAAATCAAATGTAGAATCAAAAGGCCTATTTCCTTTTGACTTGTGACTATAACATGCCATAGCCCACATCTTAATATATTACAAAAAGGATTAAGTACATAAAGTAGAAATCTCATACTTAAGACCTCAATGTATAGTTTTTCAAAAGCATGGACATTTTCACCAACTTGTGAAAGTTGGTTAGTCAAACAGAGTTGCAGCGGAAAGGTGGTACAACTTTATGAAAAAGTACATCAGATAATAGCACGTACATAAAAGTCTTCGGAAGAAATCTATCTTCATAAACTGTCTTCGGAAGACTTTGTCTTTGAAGCTTCGGAAGACTTCATATTTGGCTTTGGAAGACATCATATTTGGCTTCGGAAGATATTGTATTGGCTTCGGAAGATTTTACACTTAGAATATTTCTTGTGTGAGATGTAAAACTTCCGAAGCATTTCTACTTTAGTACTTTAATGCATGCATGCAGAGAGACTTTGGATGCTTTGAATGTTTTGACTGCATCAGACTTATTGGAATCCTTACAAACTCCCCCTAGGCTAATGCTACCAAAAAATTTGAAGATCTTCATCAGTTAACAGTCCTGATCATAATGATGACCATGCCCTTCTTCATTAGATGGTAGGATCACTCAGACTTTCATAGTATCTTCTCATCTTAAAGAGATCATGCAGAGGTAGGTTGAATAAGTCTTGCTATGTGTATACATTCATACCATATTGATCTCTAAAAATATGCCATCTTTCTAGATTAGTTGTGAAGGTCCAGGATATGATGGGTCTCTCAGAAGCAAGAAGGGCCACTTGAATTGGAGTTGATTAGGATGCCTCTTCATGCACTTCCTCAAGTTGATTTGAGTCACCCTGAGGTATGGAAGTAGATGGTTTAGAATTCTTTTTCTTCTTTGACTGTGGTCTAGAAGCCATCCTCTTCCTCCTCTTTGATGACTTTAACTGAGAAGACTGGTCTGCAGCACCTTGTTGATCAGTCTTGTCTTGCTCAGCTAGGTGTTCCTTCCTCACAGGTTCAGAAGGAGAGGGAGTTTGGTCTGATTGTGGATCAGAAGATGAAGCTTGCTGAGGCTCAACAGGAGGTTCAGGTTGTGTTGTCTTAAGTTGTTCAACCTTAACCTCCACTTCAGGAAGAACTTCACTTGGAGGGGAGTGTAAGTCAAGTAGCTTTCCTCTTTTGATCTTCTGTTTGATTATCCTGATGTGCTCATCCATTGTTGATAAAGACATAGGGCCAAGTCTGCTTACAGAGAATCCATACAGCTTCAAGAAGCTCATTATCCTTTGTCTGTCAGCAAACTTCTTCATGCTCTTCTGGATGATGGCTCTTGAGCTTGCAGCATCTTCCCTTATTTTTTTTTGTTGCTTTTTGTTCTTTGAGTACTTGAAGCTCAAGCTGTTTGAGATACTCAAACTCTATGTACTCAAAGGACAAGGGAAGAAGTGCAGATGCCTGGTACAGGCTTGTGGCACTCAGGTAGTTGATCATATTGATCCTATTAGTCTCTTAGTCTACATGAGGTTCTTGTGGAGCCACAACCTCTTGTGCAGGACTTTCTTGAACTAGAGAGAGAGTGGGAACATGCTTGTATAATATCTTTTGTCTCTTCTCCTCTTTGATTTGGAGAAGTATCTCTGCATCCTCTGCTTCTTTCTTCTCTCTTGACACTTCCATGTCAGCCAGTTCATTAAGCTCCTCTAAGGGGAGAGATATAATCTCATCAATGTCATAGTTCCTGGTTTGCAGGTAAGTAATCTTGACTGCCCTCAACTCATCATCTTGAGTGTTTGGTTTGGGGGCAGCCCTGATTGTAGCTTCTATAAATCCTATAGACCCAGAGGAACTTTCTTCCTTTAGCTTCCTCTTCCTCTCTCTCTCTCTCCTCCTCAATCTCATCAGAAGTCATTTTCCTTTTCCCTTTGTCACTCACAGACCTTTGTGACTCAGGGTGGATAGAGCTTTGGCCTTCATTGCTTGGTGTAGCCTCCAAGCTCTGGCCAGAGAGAGGTTGTGATACACCTTCACCAGCAGGTGCTTCACTGAGGGAATGAATTGCTGAAGTAGTTGTAGATTTGACAGGGCTCTCAGGCTTTACCACTAGGCCTTCAGTCAAGGTTTCCCCTTCAAAGCTAATCTTAGGGTCTGCCTCAACATCCAGTTTACCAATAGTATTACCTAATTGCCTTTTTTTTCTTCTTAGACCGAACTCTTCAGTAATTCTGTCTTGAATCCTTTGTGCCAGCCTGTCAGCTTATCTGGATTGGCTTAGATTTACAAGTGGCATGTTGATCAGGTCAAGATCTTCGTAGTAGTTCAAGGTCTGAAAGTTGAAAACTTCTTGCTACCCTTGAACTCTTTGAAGAATAAGGGCTCTTCTATTTGCATCATACATCCACCTTATGATGTAGTTGAAAGTTCCTTGAGGTGGAGATGACATTGCCCTTGGTATACCTTCCTCAAAAAAACTCTGAATGAAGGAGTCTATAGAGACCACATCAATGTGAACTTGAGCAAGTTGCTGAGTATGGACAGTTGCAAGTGAAAATGGTGAGTCCTTAATGTACATTATCTGTGAAGAACTCCCAAGTTATGTGTTTGTGATGACTTTCTCCCCCTTTTTGGTAGCATCACCCACTTGCAAAGGTGAGCTAGAGGTTAGATCAATCACATTTACAGGTTCTTGTGTTCCTAATTGAGCTCTTCTTAAAGGTCTCCCAGCTAGTTTTTCTTAAGATAAGATATCTCAAGTTGTTGATCATTGACCTTGTTATGCAGGGTAGTCACCTGATATTCAAGATGACTAACCTTGGAGATTAGGTAGGTGCATGTTTTTGACAGTTTTTGCACCTTTAGCCTCAGATTCCGCTCATCTTCATCAGAATAATCATGGGGGGATGAGAGAATTGGACCAAAGTCTTCTCTCTCACCACCAGCATGAAATTCTTGGCTGTTGGTTTTCCTTTACTCATTGACAACTTCAGTTGAAGTGTAAATGGGTTGAGTTGCCATGGTTGAGGTCTGAATGATGTAATCACTTGCTGAAGTGAGAGTCTCTTCCATACGGATTTTTTGAACAGGTTCAGAAGTATCCACCTCAGTAGTAGGTGACTAATGTGGGCTAGACATAGGTGACTTAGGAGCACTCATCTTTTTTGAGTAGTGGAGGATTAGAGAGACTCATGGTACTCATTAAAATCTAAATCTTTATTAGTATAGAAGTCAGGTTGGGAATTGGGTGGTTTAAGTCTAGAAGCTAGGGATGGTTACTGTCCCCTGAAGGTTGTTCACCTGAGTTTTGAGACTCAGAGTGAAGACTTAAGGTAGTTGGGCTTATGAGCTCATCAAGCTGAGCATGAGGAACCTCAACACTGATCCTTGAATAGACAGGAGTGGTTTGCTCCTCGGGAGAAATAGGAGCTCTAGTATCCACTTTCTCCTGTATGGGGGTCTGCACAGACTCAATAGCTTGAGCAGGGGAGCGTTTGGATTTTCTTTTGGAAGTGTGGGTGATTTGAGGCCTTTTTGGTGGTTAGGAGGTAGAAGGTGTGGGTTCAACAATAGCTTGTGTTGCTAGGTTGTCACCTTGAGCAATGAGCTCTAACATGTTGGGGACAAGCACTGTTTCTACCCCTGAGAAGCCTACGGTTGGCTTCTTTAAGACTTTTAAGATGTCGGGCTTCATCTGTCCCAATTTAAGAATATTACATGTTTCCCTCAACTGTGAGCCTAGTTCACAGTTGAGAATGTATTGAACATATCTAGGAAACATGTGATACTCTAAAGAGTCCAAGTTAGCAAGTAAATTTGTATAAATAAACTGAGAGTACCTGAACTTGACCCCCTGAACCATTCCATGCACTATGAAGGAGAGATCCTCAGGAATCTAGTCTCACCCTACATGCTTGTTGGACAAGCTGTGGATAACCACATGAAGCAGGTATTTCCACTAGGATGAGACCTTCATTTTCCTGAAGGTATTTACAGAGAAATCTCCCTCATAGCCCATCTGCTCAAAGGAATGATTGACAACCTCCTCTGGGAAGAAAAAATCATCTTCTTCATCATCCAGCTGAAGATGATTGTTGATGATGGCCGGAGTGATAAAGATTGTCCTCCTCTGCATTGTGGCAGACAGTGTCTTCTCCCCATCCATAATGACCTCTTGGTAGGTCTTCCAAAATTCAAGCAAGTGATCCTTATAAAAAGTAGGATCAATGGTAAGGGAGGTGAAGTAGTTTGTCAAAGCCAGAAAACAGAAAACCTCTGAGAAACTATCATTTTTCTCAAAGTTCAACAGAGCAACCTGGTTGTGTTGCCTGTGAAGTTGTATGAAGAAATTAGGGTTGTTTCTAAGATTTAGATTGGCCATTTTGAGAAGCTTAAGGGTGAAGGAAGATGAAAAACAAAGGCGGTTTTAGGAGAATTTAGGTCAAAGAAATAATGCAAATGAAGAAGATAGTGAAAGAGGAGGGGACTGTTGGGTTTATATGTGAAAATGATCTGAGACAAAGTTAATGAAAGAGGATAAACTTTAAAATCCAAAAGTTAGTCCCACCTCTGAAAAAGTAGTTTTCTTGGAAGTCGAGAAATCTTCCGTATGTTACTTTGCTTCAGAAGTTCTTGAATGAAAGCTTCCGAAGGCAAATTGACTTCGGGAGATATTTTAAAGATTTTTGAGAATTTTGCTTCGGAAGAGATTTAGAAGTCAGAGTGTTTATTCTAAGAAGAATAAAAACTTCCGAAAGAAGAATTTCTTTTCGGAAGAAATTTTCTGAAGGTAAAACTACTTAAGTAGATATTTGTTTGCTAAGACATAAGTTCCTTCCGAAGGTAATTTTAAATCTTTCGAAGGATAAAGAGATCAAAGTATTCAAAAATCTAAGGAATATCTTTTTAAAAATATTTTACTTCCAAAGAGAACAAGGGCTTATGAAGGTGATAAAATAGACAACTTAGGACACACAGGTTTTAGAAATAATATGATTAAGTTTTAAGAAAAGCTAGTCAAAGTTAATCATCCCAATAGCTGATACAAGATATTTGAATCTTTATTAAGTTTTAAGAAAAGCTACTCAAAATTAATCATCCCAATAGCTAATACAAGATATTTGAATCTTTCTTCATCAAAAGATTTAGTAAATAGATAAGCATATTGTTCATTTGTGTTAACTTTGACTAGTTTGATTAATCCATTTTCAAAGTTATCTCTAATCAAATGATACCTAATATTGATGTGCTTTGTCTTTGAGTGTTGCATAGGATTTTCTGTGATTGAGATAGCACTATTATTGTCTATATGGATGAGAGTTTCTTTAAATTTGAATCCATAGTCCAACATCTGATTTTGAATCCAAAGCACTTGAGCATAGCAGCTTGCAGCAACAATATATTTAGCCTTAGCAGTTGATGTAGATACACAGGATTATTTCTTACATTGCCAAGAGACTATCCTTCCACCAAGAAATTAACATCCCCTGATGTAGACTTTGTAGTCATGTTACAACCATCATAGTCACTATCTGTATAACATACAGATTGAAGTCAGAGTTTTTTGGATACCAAAGGCCAAGTGATGGAGCACCTTTGAGATATCTTAGAATTGACAGTGATCAGGTGTAACATCTTGGGGTTGGCTTGATATCTTTCACAAATACATGTGGCAAACATGATATCCGGCCTGCTGGCTGTGAGGTACATAAAAGACCCAATCATTGCCTTCAAGAGATGCTCATTAACACACTCCCCCTCAAGATTAGGTCCAAGGGAGTCATTTCTGGTTATGGATGTCTTAACAACCTTACAATCAATCATGTTGAATCTTTTAAGTATGTCTTGAACATACTTTGATTGACTTATGAAGATGCCATTGTCAACTTGCTTCACTTGAATTCCTAGAAATAAATTGAGTTCCCCCATAGCACTCATTTCAAACCTGTCTTTCATCAGCTTTTCAAAGTCTTTGTAGAGCTTTGAATTAGTTGACCCAAAGATAATGTCATCCATATATACTTGAACTAGCATAATGTCATTTTCTGTTCCTTTAATGAAAAGAGTTCCATTAATAGTACCCCTCTTGTAGCCATGCTGACAAAGATACTATGATAGAGTCTCATACCACTTCCTTGGTGCTTGGTGCAGCCTATAAAGAGCCTTATCAAGCTTGCAGACATAATCAGGATGATTAGGATCTGCAAACCCAGGTGGTTATTTGACATACACCTCTTCATCAATCACCCTATAAAGAAAAACACACTTGACATCAAGCTAGTAAACCTTGAAATTCTTGGATGCAACAAAAGCTAGGAATATCCTGATAGCTTCAAGTCTTGCTACAGGAGCAGGAGCAAAGACATCTATGTAGTCAATTCTTCTTCTTGAGTATACCCTTGAACAACCAGTCTTGCCTTGTTCTTGATGACAAGTCCTCTATCATCCTTCTTATTCCTAAACACCTATTTGGTTCCTATAGTAGTCTTCCCATGAGGAAGAGGACATAGGTTCCAAACCTTCTGCCTTTTGAATTGAAGCAACTTCTCTTTCATAGCTTTAATCCAACTTCCATCCTTTAGAGCCTCATCAATTTTCTTTAGTTCTATCTAGGACAGGAAACAAAAGTTAAGACAAACATTTGCATCATGGGTTTGTCCTCTTGTTCTTACCCTTGTATCAATATCTCCAATGATGTTAGTGGAAGGGTGAGACTTGTGGATCTTTAGCAAAGGGATCATAGCAAGTTTCTTAGACAAATCTAAATTAGAGAAATTCAGATCTGGCAATGAGGATTCACCCTCCCTATTAGCACACTTATCAAGATTAATTTGATCCAATAAGTGTGTGATATCATTGATGTTGTCATCACTGGAGTGGTTATCTGTAAGGCCCCGTTCCCGGGACACTTACAGCTGGCCAATCATCGCTCATAAAACATATAATTACATTAACTTGAAATAAACGTTGCAACAAAAACATTAAAAAACAACATTTTCCCTAAAAATGCTTTTGCAAAATAATACAACATTCGTTACACAATTTCATTTGTTCGCATTACAATACAAAAACATTAAACAAAAGAATGTCATCCAAAAGAGTCAAGTAGCCACCCCATGCCATTCTCAGCAACTTTACCTGCCAACTGGAAATTGTAGAAAAAGTCAGCGTTGCTGAGTTAGTTCTAGTTTTATAAAAACATACTTTATCTTTCGTTTAAAACCGCCCTTTACAATCGTACATAATCATGCATTATACATACACATAGATAATATCATCATTATCTTCATCATTTGTTCGTTCATTCCGTACATTCGTCATTAAATCTTTACTTTCATTCGGACCAATGCCATGTGCTTCACCCCACCATTATGCATAAAGCCGGTACTGGGCCTGAGGTCTTTCATAGACCCCGAACATTATGCACGAAGCTAACTCCGTACCTAAGGTAAGCGGCAAGGGTCCCATAGATATGGTCAATCACAAGGATTGGACCCCAGTGTGCATCCTTCTGGGGTAATTAACCCGCACACAGTTGAGCTAACACCCTTCATTGGGTGTGAACCTCCATACATACGCTTAATCACACAGATTAAGCCCCAATGTGCATCCTTCTGGGGTAGCTAATCCGCACACGGTTGAGCTAACACCCTTCATTGGGTGTGAACCTTCTTACGTTTGCTTGCAAGCCTTTCTTACTTTCATTCATTCATTAATGCATGCATTCATTCATTACGTTCCTTTTTTCATTATCTTCCACTTTATGTTACATAATACTTTCATTTCATTCATTAACATTCAACATAAATCCATGGGAAAATAATCAGACATAACAAGGAACACAAACATAAACATACAACATCACCATACAAGGCACATCACACGGACATAACATGCCACATACATACAATCATGCATAAGCACCAATCATACATCAACATTCATGCCCATCATATCATCAACGACTTCAAAAAGTCAACTTACATAGCCCTCGGGAACCTTCCAAGTCAAACCTACATCTGCACTTTTCCCCCGGAAATCAAAAAATATTCTAAGTCTTCATCCGCATTTCTTATTGTTCATCCGCATTTGTTTTTGTTCATCCGCATTTCCTTTTACTCATCCGCATTTCCTTTTAACACATCCGCATTTCCTTTTACTCATCCGTATTTCCTTTTACTCATCCGCATTTCCTTTTACTCATCCGCATTTCCTTTTACTCATCCGCATTTCCTTTTACTCATCCGCATTGACTCATACTCATCCACATTGACTCATACTCATCCGTATTGACTTATACTCATCCGCATTGACTCATACTCATCCGCATTAACTCACACTCATCCGCATTGACTTATACTCATCCGCATTGACTCATACTTATCCGCATTGACTCATACTCATCCGCATTGACTTATACTCATCCGCATTGACTCATACTCATCCGCATTGACTTATACTCATCCGCATTGACTTATACTCATTCCCATTGACTTAGACACATTCGTATTTCCTCCAGCAGACTTCATCGCATGAGGAACACTTAAGCAGTTATTTATGGCCGGGCGTATGAGCTACTGTTTGGGTGCATAAGCAGCCCAGGTCACACTTAACTTCATAATTCGGTCCTCAAACACCATCTATCATGTTCTAAGCTTGAATCTTACATTCTAAGCCATAGAAACACAACCATAAAATCATCAAACATAAACATAGCCCAAAA
Organism: Flaveria trinervia; assembly: GCA_025506515.1. Classification (NCBI taxonomy): domain Eukaryota; kingdom Viridiplantae; phylum Streptophyta; class Magnoliopsida; order Asterales; family Asteraceae; genus Flaveria; species Flaveria trinervia. Next base: position 117,505,717 of record CM046442.1, on the reverse strand, counting down.
TCAACCCCACCCAAACATACACACATACACATATACGGGTTGGAAACCCAACTTTTGTAAAAAGTTCATACATGCATTTCCAGCCCCAAAATCAGTTAAAACATGTAAAAGAGGGGTTCTAGAACTCGCCTTTGCAGCCTCTTAGGTGTGACTTCTTTTAAACCCATTTGCAATTGAGTTCAACCACCTAGAAACCCACCAAAACACACATCCGAACACACACAAACACACATAAGCATACAACCGAGGATAAAACCAGTTAAGAACATCATAAACACATGAATTCTTACCTTGAATTCAACTCTTCTTCTTGTTCTTCTTTAGCATTTGAAGCTCCTTCTTCTGAGTTGTGTGCCTCTAAGCTGGAATTTGAAGACACTCTAGAAGCATCAGTAGGATTTGTCATTGGTATGCTGGTAGAAGCTTCATTTACAAGATTTGTTACCACTGGAGCTGAAGAGGTGTGGCTTGAAGGTCTTCTTAGCTCAAATCTTGGATCAGGATCACCTGTAGGTAATATATCTATAGACCCTGAAACATGCTCACAAGATTTGTTAAAACAGTTGGTAACTAAATCAAGATCAAATAGCCAATTAGGACCAAAACCTTTCACATTGGGAGTGTGCTCATTGAAAGTCACATTGGCTGACTCTTCAACTATTCTAGTTCTGAGATTGTATACTCTATAAGCCTTAGCTTGGGAAGAGTATCCAATAAAGTGTCCATCATCTGATTTCTCAGCAAACTTGGAAATTTAATCTTTGGTATTCAAGATGGCACAAGGACATCCAAATGACCTGAGAAAACCAATGAAAGGTTTTCTGTTATGCCAAAGTTCATAAGGAGTCTTACCATGAGTCTTAACCACTAAAACTCTATTTTACACATTGCAGGCAGTATTGACTGCCTCAGCCCAGAAGTGATGGGTAGTTTAGAGTCAGTCAACATAGTTCTTACAGCTTCAATAAGTGTCTTGTTTCTCCTCTCAGTAACACCATTTTGCTAAGGAGTCCTGGGAGCACTATATTGTCATGTAATATCCTTTTCATCACAAAATATATCAAGGATTTGGTTCTTGAATTCAGTTCCTTGATGACATCTTATGGTCTTAACCATGTGATCACATTGATTCTCAATCTTTAAGATGAAATTCTTCAGTATTAAGAGTCTCATCCTTAGTTCTAAGGAAGAAGACCTATGTGAATCTTGTAAATTCATATGTGATCACTAAATAGTAAGAGGTCCTTCCTAGACTCATTACACTGGTGGGGCCAAAAAGATCCATATGTAACAAGTGTAGGAGAGTAGTGATGGAGTTTTTTTTTCCTTTGGCTTATGAGATACTTTGTGTTGCTTCCCTTTCAGGCATGCCACACAATGAGGATCACTTGTAAACTCTTTCTTTGGCATTCCAGTTACCAAATCATTCTTAATAAGTTTATTCATGTTTTTAGTGTTTACGTGGCACATTGTTTTATGCTAGAGGAAAGACTAATCACTATTTGTTTTAGATATAAAGCATGGAACTTCTCCTAAGGGAGATGTTTCTTGCAAATCCATCTTGTACATGTTCCCTCTCCTGGGAGCTCTGAGTAGAATATGCTCATGAGGAATGACCACCCCGGCTTGAGAACAATGCACTCATGCTTAGTAAAGAGCATGTTATGACTCTGATCACAAAATTAGGATACACTTAGAAGATTGTACCCAAGCTCCTTGACAAAATTTACCTTTTCAATGTTGAGCTTACCATTTGTGACCTTGCCCCTTCCTATAATGTAACCTCCTACATCTCGTCCAAAAGAAACTGGTCCTCATAAATTCTTTCAAACTTTTGGAGTAGTGACCTATTGCCTGTCATGTGCCTAGAATAGCCACTATCAATGATCCATACATTTTTGTTTGTCTTGAGTTGTTCCTGCACAAAAGAGATGGTTAATTACATAGGAAACCCAAGCCTCATTGGTCTTGGGCTCATCAAAAGAAGTTAACGACAATGCAACAGGTAATTGATCCTATAGTCATGCTAGAGGGATCATTTGCTGAAGTTGATGAAGAACTCTCAGTCACATGGTCTTTCTTTGACTTCCACACCACCTTTGGAATCTTAGACATGACCTTCAATACTTTGGAAGTTTTGTTGACTTTGGAAGATCTTGCTTTCACTACAGCAGGCTTCAATACTTTGGAAGTATTCCTTCCTTCCGAGACCAAACTTTCCTTTGAAGGCAGGTTTCCACTTGTCTTCTTCTTCATTTTGGAGATTCCAAAGGAAAGACATTTTCCTTCCGAAGCTTGCTTCTGCTTCTCCAGACTCTTAGAAGTTTCTTTATTTGTGATGTGGAGAGTACTCTTTGGATTGTAAACACAATCCTTAGAAAAGTGAGAGGTACTTCCACATATAACACAATCTATTTTCTTCCTTCTAGGAATCTTCTTTTAAGAACAAGGCTGAACATGATCACTTTCACTCTTTATCTTCATCTTCTCAGATGATGTGACAATTCTTGTGGGGTTAGAACTGCCTTTGGAGCTTGATGGTTCATGTTGTACAACAGTGGTGCACAGCTTATCAGCCTTCTTCTTGATGATGGGATGATTTGGACATGAACTAGAACTCTTGTTGTTGGAGTTCAAGTTTGTGTCCTCAGCTTAAACCACTTCAAATCCTACAAAAACAAAGACTTGTTTCTATGCAGAGTTGAAGGTGGCCTTGATCTTTTGAGCCTTCTTTGCCTTTCTCTTGCTCTTTCTGATCAATTTCTTTCTCTTGGACTTGGTCATCCCAATAGCTTTACTCTCGTCAGAGGGATGATGACCCTTCTTAGAATGCTCTTCTTCACTTTTCTCAGAGCCATTCTTCATCATCTCCTCTTCATCCTCTTCAGTCAAGGGGTCTATGAGGGGAAGCTCATCTTCACAAGTTTCACACCTAGGAGATCTTACAGACAAGACTGTGTATGGAGGAGCTATCTCACAAGATCCCAATCCTTGCTTATTCTGATAACAAACTTTTGCATGCAAGAATAAGGCTATCATGTTCTTGAAGGTCTCTTCTTGAAGAACACATTTCTCTGCCCTGGCTTTGCTGATCATAAGCTCAGCTTGGCATTTAGTCAACTTGGTTATGAGATCATAGATCTGAGTCCTATAATTGGTGTGTTCATGTTTAAGAACTGAAATGGTTTTCTCTAAGTCCTCTATTTTTAACTTATAATCATTTTCAGTCTTTTTGAAATCAGATTTTAAGATATTCAAAGACTCAAGATCAAATCTCATCTCTAAGTTGTAGGACCTGTATCTATTAAATTTAGCAATACATTCAGGAGTGCAAAGATGTTCCAATACCTTGTCTTCATCATGATCAGCCATGAGTGCTTGATTTAGAGATGCATCTTCCACCTGAAAGCTCCAGTCAAAGCCTTATTTTTCAACAGCAACTACAGTTTGCTACTTTGGCTCCTTATTCTAGAGAGCTTTCACAGTGTATTTGGTTTGGCTTGAGTCTGACCACCATTTGTTCTTGGTGCCTTACACTCTCTAGCAATGTGTCCTATCTGGTTATAGTTGTAGCACTTTACCTTGCTTTTATCCAGCCCAAACTTTCCACTAGCTACATTGCTAGGAAACTTCCTCCCTATTCTTTTGTAGAACTTCTTGACTCTATGAGTAAGAGGAGCCACCTACTGAACTATCTCCATATACTCCAGATCATCTGGATGGATACAGTCCAAGTCATCAAGGGTGAAGAGAAAGTTGCATGTGGATTTATCAGTGGAAACAAAATCCTGAGAAGAACTTGTCTCTTGGAAGAGACTTCCTTGAGTGTAGCTTTCTCTTAGAGTCTCTGGGAATTTGATGAATGGACCCTTTTGTGAGTTGTCAGGATAGCATATAAGATGATTTTGAGGTTCTATGCTATCCCTTTCAGTCACATGAAGGGTTGAACCCATTTGATTGCTAGAGTTACCAGATGAGTTTTGCATGTTCATCTCCATCTGGTATCCACTAAGAATACCATACAACTCGGTCAGAGTAAGAGTTTTAAGGTTCTCAGTACTCTTGATAACAACACAGTAATATGTCCATTGTCTAGAAAGAGAGGAAAAAAACATCCTCATAATGTCTTTATTCTCAAGAGTTACTCCAACATCCATTAGAGTATCCACAATATCAACATACCTAAAGTATTGTTGAGTCATGGTTTCACCTGTTTTAAAGGTGAAGTTTAAAATTTGTTATTTCAGGAGATCCTTCTTGTTCCCCTTGGCTTTAGTAGAACCTTCATACATTAGTTTCAATGCATCTCACAGCTGTTTAACTATTTTGCATTTCTTGAAACCTCTGTAGATAGAGTTTGGAAGAGCAGTTTGAAGGGTTGTCATGGCCTTTTGATCAATTTCTATTCTTTTTATGTCTTTATCAAAAAAATTAACCATGGCCTTTAGAATCATACCACCACTAGTAGCAGAAGAGGTGCATGGTATGTAAGGTCTTTTAATAACAAAGTCCCACATCTTGGAGTCTTGAGACCTGATAAAACCTTCCATTATTTGACACCAAGTATCAAAGTTTTCAGGAATGATTAGTAAAGACTGTCATAGTTCCAATTTCCATATCAGCCTTAGTGATAGTTGCCATTTCAGTTGTTAAGTGTTTTGTGTGTGTGAGGATCTTAAGATGGTGAAATCTTATATCAAGAGCCTGAAAAGCTCTGATACCAAATGCAGGATCGTTAGAAGGGGTGATGTACTTTACAACACAACAACACAATTGAGTAGAGTTTTTAGAACACTTAACAGATCAAATAGGGAATTGGTTAACTAAAGTAAATGATGCTAAGAACACAAGTAAATGAGAGATAGAACAAGATAGCAAACAACACAAGTATTTTGTTTTCAAAAATGTTGTACATTGCTTCTCAAGTTCTATTACAAAGTGTTACTAAGCATTATGGAAAGTTACAAGTACTTGAGATACATATGCTACATCCTACAATCGGTCATACTTTGAAAGCCAGCTGGATATATAAGACTAGACAACAAAATCAAATGTAGAGTCAAAATGCATATTTTCTTTTGACTTGTGACTATAACATGCCATAGCTCACATCCTAATATATTACAAAAAGGATTAAGTACATAAAGTAGAAAGCTTAGACTCAAGACCTAAATGTACAGTTTTCTAAAAGCATAGACCTTTTCATCAACTTGTGAAAGTTAGTGAGTCAAACAGAGGTGTAGCGGAAAGATCGTCCAGCTTGATAGAAAAGTACATCAGATAATAGCATGTACATAAAAGTCTTTGGAAGAAATTTGTCTTCATAAACTGGCTTCGGAAGACTTTGTCTTTGAAGCTTCGAAAGACTTCATATTTGGCTTCGAAAGATATTGGTCTTGGATTCGGAATATTTTACACTTAGAATATTTCTTGTGTGAGATGTAAAACTTTCAAAGCATTTCTACTTCAATACTTTAGTGCATGCATGCAGAAAGACTTTGGATGCTTTGAATGTTTTGACTGCATCAGACTTATTGGAATCTTTACATATATATATATATATATATATATAACCTAGAGTATCACATATGTGGTCAAAACATATGCTTGTTACGGTGACTTCAGTACAGATTTGATTTGTTGAAATTTACTTGCACATGTTGTCATATTGTCTAACTGCTTTAGATTCATTGGTTATAACTCACCAACAATGTCATTGTTGATGTGTTTTAGCTCGAGATGTAGGAGTAGGAATGTCGAAAGGCAATAAGCTATGCCAATGACACTTAAGAAGATAACATGATTAAGATCTTCATATAGAAGATAGAGGCAGTGTAATAGATTTATGTTTTGTAATTTATACGTGATGGACATGTGGTTATATGTATTAGTGTTAAGGTTTCAATTCAATCTAGTTTTATGGTCTTGAATGTGTATAAGATTTACGTTGTATTATGTTGTGAGATTGGTACAACAAGTCGTACCCCAAGGACTGGGGTGTGACATCACCATTATACCATGGTATTAAATTTCTAATTCTTTAGATTATGAGGTAATAAGTGGTCGAGATGATTTATTTAAGTTCTTCTAAAAGATAGAGTTTTAAAAAGAATCTAAACATATGTGTGTGTTATGTAAACCCAATACAATATTTGTGAAATTATTTTGTATATATGTTTCAAAGGGATATAATTTAAATTATAAGAGATCTGCTTAAGAAATAAAATTGGTTTATTATTTAGGGTAAGATTATAATAAAAAGGTATCTAATCTAAAAATCCTAAAAAAGATTGTAGGCTTGACACATGTCCTTTTATTTTTTGAAAAGTGATGACATATTGATCATTGTGTTAATACCTCAACACATTACGTCTAATACGTTCATTATGTCAATTATCAGTTTATAGTATCATATATTTTTCATCATTTGTTATATGTATTAGTCTTGTGTGATACATTTTTGATCATTTTGTATTATTTTTGTCATTTTTTATAGATTATATAAACATGTTATCTATCATTTTGTTTTACAATTAAAGTATACAATATATTATTCCACCATTGTGTTTTTCAAAACTTATATATTCATATAACACAATATGTTATTAGGTTCATTATTTTTCATACTATATATAATGTTTGTTATCTATCTTTGTGTTTTGTTACTAAAAGTATATAATAATATAATGTCACCAATTTATTTTTCAAAACTTATTATGTTCATGATAACACAACGAATATAAAAAGCACAATAAGACATTTATCATTGTGTTTTATGTCTTTTTATGTCTCATTGTGTTTTGAGTTTTATGTTATTTTGTTAATGCTATTAATATATTAAATTAATTAGTTTTTAATTTATTATTGTATTTTACATACTAGAATTACACAATAGTGTTATTTTATCATTATCTTTTTATAGAATTTATCATTTTAGTAAAAATCCACAAATAAGATCTAGAAAAACACAATAATTAATTAAAGAAACAATGAATCGAACTAAATACACAATAACGAGCAATAATAATATGGGCTTAAAAACACTAAAACAATTATTATCCTTTTATATATCGATATTGTACTCGTTTTAAAGATAAAAAATAATGTTGCATATAAAAGTAACATTTAAAACAATTAAGAAACTTAAAAAATGATTATGTCTAAACAACCCATTTAACAAACTTTTTGTATAAGTTATAATATACTAATTATCAAGTTTGTAGTGCATTAAGATTTTTACCTTAAGCTTAGTGGGTTGTATTCACTTTTGGTTTTTTTAATCTTTAATTTTTTTAGTTTTAACCTTAATACTTTTACATCTTTTACAATTTAACCCCTATGAATTTTTACTTTCCACTTTACCCTTATACTTTAATATTTTTACAAATTTTTCGTTTTACGTTTCAGCCTAAGTTTCACGAGTTAACACACTGAAACGTGCGCACGTAATTTTAGGTTTACGCTTATTTTCCCTCTTTAACGGTCTGTCACAACGCTCGAGTACTAGATCAACATAGTTATTTTTTAAATATTTTACGTGTCACGTATGTGGTTTAATGTTTTTACGTCTAGTTTTCTGTTCGGTTTTATATTTTTGTTTTTATCTTTTTTTTAATAGGAGTTGTCGGGTTTTGGTGGTTGGTAAGGATAGTATGACATTTTTGCTACTTGATATGATTTTATGTCCTCACGCAACGTGATGGACTTAATACTAGTTTAATCTTAATCATTAGTTAAAAAGATTGATGATTGAGATTAATTAAGACTTTTAGATTTAAAATCTAAAATCTTTTTATTAGAACCTTTTCCTATTTCTTATAACATCTAATCTAGTACCTTATAGTTATGATATATTAAGTTAATAAAGCATAACATTAAAAATTAATTAAATAAACATAAATACTTAATTGACAATTACATTTAAGCTTCAATGCTTTAGGGAAATGTACACGCAATGTCATAGGATCAATCAAAATAGGCGGTATTTGAAGAAATCTCTTGGGATACTACGAGTATATGATAACCAGATATTAAGTCCACGCGATGCGACCTTTGTACGAACCTTGTTCTTCGTAGAGCTGAGATAAAAATAATGTGGTTAAATACGTAAAATAAGATATAATGGTTGCGACAGTTCGGTATACTGTGACAGTTCGGTATACATAAAAAAGAGTAATGTCTAGCATGTTACAGCCTGAAGAAAACCTAACATTAAAACGACCAAATCGCTATAGAAAAAAAATATCAATAGAGTAAAAGAAAAAAGAAATAAAATACAAAAAGCTGCGTATCATGTGAAATAGAGATATAATGGACTCAATCTCTTTAGCTCTAACCATTCCATCCAAAACAAATTCAAATAATAACATGAATGTCATATATAAATTAAGTAGAGAAAGAATGAAAAGCTACTGGAGCCGATTAGGGTAAATTAACTGGTTCAAAACTGATATAACCATGAAACTGTTAAAATCAAACCACTAAAACATCTACTGATTCGCTTTATGTTTATACAAAACCGTAAAACCACTGGATTGTTTAGAAATCCCATGCCGAAACGGTTGAATTGAATGGTGAAGATCCTTAATACAGACACACACACTAATCCTTTATACCTAATAAATAAGTAACGAGTTACGTCACATGTCACAATTTTATGAACATGAGATTTCTTTTCTAGTTTCTATCAGCAACATTTGAATTGTTGGTGTGGAATAAAATAATATAAAAATTCAATTATATTTTATCTTAAGATCATTTTACAATTTCTAATTTTAGGTACTACCTATTTAATTTTACTTCACATTCTTCTATACTTGAAAATTGATTTTGTTTTCATAAAAGTCTTAACAACATTTTGTCCCTCATTAGTTTGCATTGGGTTATTAGATATTTTTACTCGTTTCCTATCTTCATCCTCATCATTATATTTTAACAAAAATTATCAAAACACACGCTACATCACTATATCATATCCCTATATTTTTTAGAATAAAGTAACCTCATTCTCCATATATATAAGGATTTACTATTAATCTTCTATAATTTCTTAAATATTTTTATAAGTGTATGCCAGTGAAAGAAGAGAAACAATATTGAAAAGAAAAAAATAGTATTAATTAATTCATATAGGGGTATATATAAGAATGGGATTTGAGAGGGTTTAGAAAATATAGATATATGTTGAAAATAGTAATATGATGATGGGGAGTGCAATATGAATACTTTTTAGTTTATTAAACAGTTGAAAAGAAAAACATGAAAAATAAACCGCATTTGCATGTGTATTTGAGTTGACTTTTGTAAATGTATTTGAGTTGAGTTAGTTGATGACGAATTTTACTCATTATATATATGGTTTCATCTCAAAAACAAATTCCATAAACTCATATTATGGCAACACAAGTCCTATTACTTTGCTTGCTTGTTCTTAGGTTTTATATCTTCACAGGTCTCTCTTTTCCCTCACTCACACTCTCTCTCTTTCTCTATATCTATATATGTTTTTTTAGTGTATGAACCACTGACCAAAATACAATTTTTTTTAGATTTATCGTAATAATTTAATATTTTTTAAAGGATTTTCACTTATATAAAAATACATATAGCACGTCTTGTTATAATACAAGTCAACTTGAATCTTCATACAATAATAATTTTTCTAAAGAATAAAACTTTTTCTTTAAATACGAAATTATTTAAAATTAGAATTTGTAAAAACTCAATTTTTAGAAACAAAAAGTAATTAAATTTGGGAGTTATAATAAGAAAACTTTTCAAAAATGAAATTTTATACAGTTTGTTTTAGAACAAAATGTTTATTTATTTATATTTGGAAAAAAATTAAAAACGAAATTCCAAAAGTTGATATAACTGTTTTATTACTTATAGTCATTTTTATACGTAATTTTAGTCATATAATATCTTAGAATACCGTTTTATAATTAATAAAATTTATTATATTAATATTTTATTTTATTCAACCCGTTTAACACATGGGTTTATTAAATCTAGTGATTATATACATAGGGAGAGGATCATGTACAAACTAATTTTAATTTAAGAACTTGAGAACTATTGTTTTTTAATTACATATAACTTTTTTATATAATAGCATTTTTCTAAAAAATTACACCATATTATAAAAAAGTATTTTAAAATATAATCTGTAATGGTATTTGATGTGTATCATACACATTTGTAACTAAAAACTTTAAACAAAAAATGAACCATCAACAAAAAGAATTAAATGATTTAGGTTTGTTTCTGTGTTTCTAGCATAAACTTAGTGTTCCGAAATGATCTTTATTATTAAGGGTTATATATTTATAAAGAAATGAAACCTAATGGCTTTTAGAGATGGGAGGGTGATGAAGGGTGTGTGTGGTTGAAAAAATAAGAGAGGGAGCGGGTGTAGACATTGACGGACCTAAGGGGAAAGGCTGTAACGAGTCGAGTCGTGGATGGGCTTTAGCTTTGATCGTTTAAGAATCAAGCAGAGTCGAGTTGTGGATGGGCTTTAGCTTTGATCGTTTAAGAATCAAGCAGAGTCGAGTCGTGGATGGGCTTTAGCTTTGATCGTTTAAGAATCAAGCAGAGTCGAATCGTGGATGGGCTTTAGCTTTGATCGTTTAAGAATCAAACAGAGTCGAGTCGAGCTGACTCGTTTTTTTATCGAGCTCGAAATGTGCCCTCGGGCTCGGCTCAATTATATATAATCCGAGCCGAGTCGGCTCACGAGCCAAGTTATTTATTAAAAAGTAATAATTGTTTTGTCTACAAATATTCATATATATAAAAGCAAAATATAATATTTTTATCTTTATTTATTTGAACTAAATAAATCAATTCTACGTGATTCATATTTCATAAATTATGACAAACTTTGTGCTTTTATACTTAGGTGTTTTTATTAAAAATATCAAATTTACCATATATGTATCATGTATTTAAATGATATAACAGAAAATTTGTTTTATAATTTATTAAAACTATATTTAGCCTTCAATTTTAACGAGCCAACAAGTGACCTACGAGCGAGCTGGTGAGCTAACGAGCCAGCTAACAAGTGAGCCACAAGTCGAGCTACTTTTAGCTCGGGCTCGGCTCGATCCAATTTCAAGCTAGCCGCAATGTTTTCGGCAGTCCTACTAAGGGGTGGGGTGGAGTCGCCCCACACCTACAATAATTTAATTCTTTTGTATATATAATTTAATAAGAACCGATTCTTGATAAAATTTGACACCGACCCCATGCATTATATTGACACCAATCCTCAAAAGAAATTTTGATGTAGACACGCAAAAAAATAATCTGATATTTTAAAATTTTACAAATAGAAACCTATTATGAACTCAATAACACATATTTTAAAATTTTCTTATACACCCCACAATTATTTCAATAATTAAATTCATTACTTTGTTAATTCCTATAAATTCAATTATCCAAATACCCGATAACTATTCTAAAATAGTTAAGCCCATTCAAGCAATAGCCCAAACATTAAACCATTAAATAATTATAAATATTATTAAAAATTATAAAATTACAATATCAATAAAAAGACTAATTGTTTAGTCAAAAATCTTATTCTAAATAGTTGAATCGTCGTCACCACCTTAAGCCTCAAGTGCCCAACTTTCGCAATAATACTTGTTAGAGCTACTTACAATCAGCCACCACTACTTACTGTCAGCTACCGCTCTGTTCGTGGTACAACCCGTTATATTGTTATATTAAAAAGTATATGTAGTAATGTTTTATAAATGATGTAATGGCTAGGGTTTTGTAAGATAAAACCAACAAAGAATAACAGGCATACTATATTTTTATTATATATTTCTAGTGCCAATTGACGTGTTTTTCTTATGTATTGAAAATTTGATTTGGATTTTGTTTTTTAGTATGTAACCAACTGATTCCAAACACAAAAAAATAGAAATCAACAATATACGACTTACCATCAAAAATTTCTAAACCCCCTCCCCCATATGAAAGTTTTTTACTCCACCACTAGCATAGAGAGAAAAGGAGATGATACTTTTGGCTCTAGTCCAATAAAAGTTTATAAGTTAGGTATGTGATGCATACAAGACGTATGAGTAAACTAGTAACCAGATATGTTAATTCTTGACACGACATGAGGCCAACACGAAAATAATAAGAGGTTATGTTGGTTAGTCTGATTCATAGAGGATAACATCTCATTTATTGTTCTTATCCTAATAATAACACAAAAACTACTACGTTTTCTATATCAATTTCAATCCAATAATACTTTTATACATTATTATTACATTTTCTCTATACTTAACTTACAACTATTTTTAAAAACTAAAATAAAATATTGTAATGATTGATAAATGTATTACCAAATACATATGAACGTTAAATATTTCTCTATATTTCACAAACAATCGCTCACAATCATTTCATATAATATTTGAAACACACTAACAAAAAATTATATGAAACGATATGTGAATACTCTTACATGTTGGATGGTTGCAAAATTATTTTTTTGATTCATCAACCATAAATTATCATCCTATAACAATGGGAATAAATAATTAAAAAGAAAAATTTTGATTGGTTGAAAGTAGTTTTTGTAGTTATAAATTATAAAAGTAGTTTTCATTTTGTCCATCCTGTATATATAAACCTCAACATGTCTAACAAATATTATTCAATATTATCTTTAATTCAATGATATTTTTTTCTAAATAGATGCCGCATCGATAGGTGTTTGCTACGGTCAAATCGGTGATGGTTTACCATCCGAACAAGATGTAGTAAACCTATACAAGAAGAACGGGATAACCAATATGCGAATCTATGGTCCGAATGAAGCCATTTTTCGTGCTCTCGGGGGAACCAACATCCAACTCGTTCTCGATGTTCCAAATGACTCACTCCAATCCCTTACGAATCCAAATGCTGCAACCAGCTGGGTCCGAAACAACATCTTAAACTACCCAAACGTCAAGTTCAGGTACATCGCTGTCGGAAACGAAGTTGACCCAAATAACGAAAATCGTCAGTTTGTCAACTTCGTACTCCCAGCGATGAAAAATGTCCAAAAAGCTATAAGAGATGCAGGGCTCGCAAACCGAATCAAAGTCTCAACCGCAACCTATAGTGGTCTTTTATCAGTCTCCTATCCACCGAGGGATGGTGCCTTTGGGCCTAATGCTCAAGGGTTTATCACGCCGATAATAAACTTTCTAATAGAAAACAATTCGCCAATGCTAGCGAATATATACCCTTATTTCGCCTACGCGGGCACCTCAAATATCGACCTCTCGTACGCGCTATTTACGGCTCCGGGACCCGTTGTGAACGATCAAGGTCGGCAATATCCAAACCTTTTCGATGCCATGTTTGATGCTCATTATGCGGCACAATCACGTCTAGGTGGTGCCAATTTGGACATTGTCGTGTCGGAGACCGGGTGGCCATCGGCCGGAAACAAAGGGGCGACGGTGCAGAACGCCGGAACCTATTACCGGAATCTGATTGCACATTTGAAGCGGAACACTGGAACTCCAGCTAGGCCTGGAAGAAATATTGAGACATATTTGTTTGCAATGTTTGATGAGAATAGGAAGCCTGGGCAAGAGTCAGAGAAACATTTTGGGCTTTTTAGCCCAAATCAGCAGCCCAAGTATCAATTAAGCTTCACCTAAAAATCTCATTCTGTAATAGTTTTTTATATAATAAATACATGCATCTATAACTTATAATAAAGCAATATTTTTTGCCACTTGTTATTCTTTTAATTTATGTTTTTGTCATTTGTTATTTTTTTAGACATTCACATTTTAATTTTCCCTCCAACAGAATGTTATAGTAATTTAAATACTCAAACAAATTCTCTCTCTTATTAAAAAAATTTATAAATTTTATTAATTGTTATGTTTCTCTCTCTTATCTATCTTTTTTAAAATAAAAATAGTTTTTTTTAAATAGATTTTGTGAAGGAAATTAAAAATAACAACTTTTAATTAAAATCTAAATAACAAAGAACTAAAGTTTTATATAATATGAAATTTTCTAAAATATTAAACATTTTTAAACAAAATATTTTAAAATATTTTTGTTTTTAAAAAATTATAAATAGGTGGAATATTTTAATTAAAAAAAACAGAATAATTACAAATCATTTTTTTAAAACAAGATTTTTATAAAAAACTTTTTTTAAAATATCTTAAACCGAAAGTTTAAAATAAAATTATTTACATAAGAGAGTTAAAAAATAGTATAACTATGTTATTTCTTGAACTATTACCTATATGTAATTTTAATTATCTTTTACATTAAAATATTATATTGTAACCATTCATGTTTATTTACATATATATTTTACATTAAAATTTAATTCATTTACTTAATGAGTGTTTGGTCTATCTATCTATCTTAAAAAAACAAAATAAGCATTGAACTATTGTCGATCTCATTATACTTTTTTCTCATTTCTCTATATTATTAATAATAATATTGAATGCTAATAGTATTACTCATACCATTTTCAAATTAAAAATATATAATATAATAAATTAAAAACCTTTTTTTATTAAAACACGCTCTTTAAAAACAAAAATTCACAATTTTTTTATAAAATAAAAGTTTGAGAAAATATATTATTATTTATTTATTTAAAGTAGCTATTTATATGTACTTATAATCATATTTTATTCTCAAACATGATTTTATAATGCATAAATTTTATTAATAATTATTTATTTTTTATTTATTCAATCCGTGTATTACACGAGGACTAACATAGTAGATAAATAAATGAAAGGAATGAAATATCTTACTATGTATTTGTGGAGTATTTCGGTGTGGCTTGTATTGTAAATATTATTACATGCCTTAATAATAAAAAACTATAAAACGATAATTAATATTTCCATGTTTCTTCTTAAAACTGGAATATATGAAGACAAATAGTGCATGATCTATATGAATAACCGGGTTGAATGATGCGAATAGAAATTATTTCATATCTTATTGTATTCTCTAAAATATATTTTCGTGTAATAATTCGGTGACATTTACCATAATATACCAAATTCTCAAATATTGATGGTTTAAAAAAATATAGAGAAAATGTATTAAACTAGTAAGAATCTACAAATATAGGGCAAAACCAAAATTAAAACTAGTAAAATATTATATACTTAGTTGTACTTATATGTATACCAGAACATATGTTACTCAAATTTCTGTATCATAGCTATATGTAATAAGATGTATTATATAATCACATATTAATAAAATTATATGAATACTAATCTATTTATACAAGTACTAGGCTCCTCTCGATCAAATTCGGTGTACAAAAGAATCGAACTCCTTTAAGAAAGCTTTAATTTTACTTTGAGCCGGGTTCAATCAGAACGTTTAGTAAACCAATGTTGAGTGATTGACACAACTCGCTTATGTCCCAAGTTGATATATATGATTCGCGTGAAGCAATTGTCATCAAAATATTTTCTCATATCTATAGGGTTGTGATTCAATTCTAGCAATAGATGTTATATGTTATTTTGTTTTGTTGAACATGTAATATGCTACTATGATTCATATGCAAAAGGTTTTGCGTTGAATGAATTTTAAGTTACTTGGTTAACTTTTATTATTCTTATTAGCTGAATCCACCCAATTAGTGTTTAGTACTATTGAAATTTGTAATGTATTATATATCACTAACAATCATGTCATAAAAACTTAAATTTGGGTTCTTTAACTTTAATAAAAGGTTTTTGATTTTTTAACTAGAAGTTACTAGTAACTTGTCTTACTAGAGAAACCAAATACATAAAAAGAAGAGAATGGGTTAAGCGAAAATTGTAACGACTCATGTTTATGATTCTTTACCTTTCAACATCATACGTTTAGATGTTTTATTGGAATTAAGTGTGGAGATGTTTGTGATCTTGTAAACCTTTGAGAACGTCATAACCGAACCTCGTATATGATGAAGTCAAAAAGTTGAACCCAAATTTACATCCTTTATAGGATAGTTAACCTTTCCTTTGTTTGGTTATGGATCCAAGTAGTTTATTTAAAGCCATAATTAAAAGATTAATTTACCACTAAGTTTGGTGGCAAGTGATAGAGACAAAGACCCATGGAACACCTAGTTGTTTAAAGATCATGAGTTTAATCCTATAAGAGTAATAAAAATCATCATTAAAAGAAATGATAGATGGGGTTTTGGTAGGAGTTGGTGTCTGTGATGAAAGGTTGATAGTAGTCGAGGTATGTTAGGTTATAAATTATTTAATTATATGGCTTTGTGACTATTCAATAAGTTACTTTAATTATCATGTTTTAATAACCAACCAATGACGTTTATTGATAAGTTAATGCAATTATCGATTTTCTATAATTGCACTTTAGTCTCTTCATAGAAATATCTTGATAGACGATATTTCCCTTACGGAAAACTATAAATAGGGGGTTTATGATTCTAATTTTTCTTAATGTCCAATTAATCAATCATATACATACATATTTTTTTCTAATCAAACATAGAGACACTATGAAGAACACCATAACAAAGAAATCTCCATCATAACTTGGGCATTCAAAGGAGATTATTAGAGAAATTCTACATACGATTTTTCCTGGTTGGATCATCATTGCCAATGAACTTGTCAACATAACCAATAATAAATTGAAGCTCACACGAAATAGTACAACGACAAACATATGATTGGCTCAAACCAGGTCACCGCCTCTAGCTGTAGACCATCTGCCAATGGTTGCTATGCTAGGACAACAACTGGTTTTCGATTAGATCATCACAACCAACAAAACAATCTAATATAAAGCAACAATGTGTGATCTAGCGAATCAAAGCCACCAATATCAGGCAGATGTGAACACAACCGAATCAACATCAAACATTAGAGATGTCTATAGAGCGATAACCACTGTACATTCAAGGCATTAGGAGTGATTAGAGAAATAGCAAGTACAACAACGACAACGTAGACCGAGAATTGAAGGCATCGGCCGACCAACCATCGCCACCTAGGGTTTGAGAAAATAGAGCAAAGATGATCCAACCGAAATCATGTCAGATGATAGGGAAAACCGACGAAACGCTGGCGCAACCAACGACCGTGAGCATCCACGCGGGTCATGCCGTCTTGGGCTTCGGCGGCCTCTTTCTATGAAAATGGGTGAAAGAAGCACTCACACCTTATATGCAGAAAGGCATTCAGGGGGGCATATTATCAATATTAGAAACTACGGTGGCCAAAAAATATACCCCGCCACCTAACTATTTCTCAAGTTACCTTTTTCATATGATAGAATTTGTTGTGTCAATGATGAAACCCAATGGTGAATTGGTTGACATTACAAAATAATGAAACATAATGTTGATCTACACATTTATTACATTTGTACCCAATAAGATGTGCAATTTATGTTTAATGTTATTCGTTCTTGTTATAAGTTTTATTGATAACAAGTACCAACGAAAAGTTATCAATTCAATGAATACTTATTACTAAGTCTTATTGATAACATGTAATAAATTTGTTAAGGGTAACATGTAATAAATTTGTTTGTTTAACGCATAATCATTAAAGTCTTATTGATAATGAGTATCAACGGAAAGTTATCAATGTAATATAAAGACTTATTACTAACATATTGTTTCTATGTTCATATTACTTCAAGTTTTGTTGACGAGGAGTACCAACGAAAACTTATCGATATAAAAATACTTATAACTAACCTATTATTTTGGTGTTCATAATAGGTTCTAAATCTACTAACTTGAGTAGTTAATTTTCTTCAACTTGATTTCATTTAAATGCATTTTGAGATGAGGACTTACCTATTCATCATGCATACTTAAGATGAGCAGGAGTATTACATGTGCTCAAAATAAATTATAAAATAAAAAATAGCCTATAAGTTGTATATTGAAAAGTGCAAAACTAAGAAATCAAGATGGAGATGAAGTTTCATCTTAGCAACAAGGCGTTACATAATGGAGGAGTCATAAACATAATTGATGACGACACTAACTATAATGGTTGAGTACGTGACATGGTATTATGCTCCTTACCAATAAATGTTACTATAAATTTACTTACGGACTCAAAGTTATAAATTTTGTTTTAAGGCTATAAAATATTTATATCGACACAAAGCATTTCTTTTGTGCGAGAAACGTCAAAAGACAAGAGTATCCTTACTGAGTATGTTTATATATCAAGATATGTTACTAGACTCTCTTAAAATGGCTACTAAAGTATAGTCTTAACTTTTGAAAAATTGTTGTTAATATGGGTATACCGCTAAGAGCTATTCTAAAGCTTCATCTCTTAATAGTCACTCAATGGGTATTGTAATATATAATTGTGACTATACTCAATACTTGTCTATAAATTTATTTGTCTATGAATTATAAATAATTGCGCACACTTATGCAAATATAGACAAACCTTATGTGTAACTCCACATTTGATGGCTAATTGGATTACGTAGTGATAAGCTTTATAATATCGCTAGTGTATAATTGGTATGGGTATCAACTTAAAAGTGACATGTTGAACGTATCTCTTGCGTTCGTATTATTTTAAAGTTTTGACGTAGCAATTAAACTAATTCATGGCTAGCTTATTCTTCATCAATAGTCAACTAGCCAAGTGTGAGAATGTCAGAAACTTTTTGATTATGTGGCTTTGTTACCATTCAAGTTTAGTTATCATGTTTCAAAAATTAACCAATGGTCATTATTTGATAAGTTAGTGCAATTATTAATTTTCTATAATTGCACTTTAGTCCCTTTGTGGAAATATCTTGATGGGCAACATTGCACTTATGGATAACTATAAATAGGAGGTTTATAATTCTAATTCTTCTTAATGTCCGATTAATTAATCACATACATACATAATTTTCTCTAATCCAACATAGAGACACTATGAAGAACACCATAACAAAGAAATCTCCATCATAACTTGGGCATTCAAAGGAGATTAGAAATATTTTATATACGATTGTGTTATCAAGAACATGATCGAATCTCTAACAAGTTTTAGTTTCTTGAATCTTGATTATGTTAAAACTAATCAACATGTTAAGTGTTGTTGACGATGAAAGATTTGGTCGGTGAGAAAATGGAGGGGGAGGGGTTAGTTATAGAATTATAGAATTATTGTGTTTCTGAAAAGGTTTATCATAATACATATATCATAAGAAGAACCTAAATAAAATTTCCACTCAATAGATATCTTCTGTCTTTTTTTTCTTATTAAAGATGTTTTATGTTTTCCATCAAAGTCCATTCTTAAACATAACTATGAAGAAAAAAAGTTTAAGAGAACTCAAAACCAGTATATTTGGTTGTTTAGCTTCGATATAATTGTTTTCTTATGCGGCTTAAAAACCAAGAACTTGGATGAACATTAAAAAAATATTAAATAACTACTTTCACTAGCTTATAAACCATATATATAATTGATGAGTCAAGTCCGAACCAAACTCAAACTTGAAACATTACTCACGAATCAAGCTTAAGACTTAAAAATAAAGAATTAAACAAGTTAAGCTTGATTTATTTAGTATTTTTTTTCTAAATCATATGTAAAATTTGTTCTATTAAAATAATAAATCGAAGTTTGTAGTGAAGTTATAGAGCATGTGTTGAACTGTTGAATGAGTTGAATAGTTGAACTTGATGGTTAGTTATGGGCCTAAGGGTAGCTGAAGAGCTTATATAGTTAGGCCCATGATAAGAACAAACGAGTACCGAGCTGATCCAACTTTTTTTGTTTCTTATGTTTCTTTTTGCGTTAATTAGTGAATTTAACTGATAAACCGGTCTTGGTTTCATAATTTATTTATTTAAAAACTTTGGTGGAAATAAACATGTTGTGATTATATAAAAAAAATTTAAAATAACAAAAGATTATAGTTGTGGAAAAAAAATAAAAAATATCATATTTGACTCTTGGGTTTTACCATGTGGCGGTTTGTTATTAAATAAAAATTATATCAAAACACAAATAGAAATAAGCATGTAACAATGGTGAATTCGAAATAAAATATTTGACAGATGTATACATATTAATCATAATTGTTATTTGTAAAATTGTTAAATTTTTTTTATTCGAATGAGAAACAATTTACCGGAAACATTATTTTCAAGAATATGTTTTCTACAAGTTGATTTTTAAGGTTTAGCCGATGTTAGCTCAATTTCATATAGATAAAGGATTGATTTACGTAAGAAAATAAAGTTTGGTACAGGGGAGATGAAAGCTGTAAATAAAAAAATTAAAATATAAAAAAATTAATGAAAAGGATACTATCTATCAAACATCGTAACATATACATATCCTACCCCAATCTTAACGGCGAAAACGTCAAGATGTAAGGGTTAATATTTTCAAAGTCACATAACACTACCATTAAATGTAAATATCATTAAACATAAGTTTTAATGGGAAATTACAACCAATAAGTCTCAAGCAAAAACCAGAACATAACATAAATTCAACAACTTCAAATTTAAAGCATGTCTTTTATTTTCTAGGTCCAATCCTAAATATGTCCAAACTTCATACTCAAACATTAACCTTGGACATTTCATGAAACATATTAAAAATAAAGTCAACAATTGAATGTTGGTGAGTTTCCATGGGTTATACATAGATACATATAACAGTTTATAAGTAGCGTGTCTAGGTTATGAATAATGCAAGAATATAGATAGCATAATAATAAAATCAAACATTGACAAAGATGGCCACAATAAGTTATAACGATTAGCTAAGTGTACTTAGTTCTCATAATTAAGTTAATAGTTAATTAAATAATGACTTGATCAAAATAATCAATTATTTAAATAAGTTATAAAATAACTTATTGATTTAAAGAAAAAAACATTTTATAAAGTAATAAAAAAATAAACTTCTAAATAACCTTTGTCATTGTTTTTATATTATTAAAATACTAGTTTTAGTAACCCCGTGTATTACACAGGTTAAATAAATAAAATAAAAATTATTATTATAGAATAGTAGACTAAGACATTATATGATTGAAATTATGTATGAGTAACAACTATAAGTAATAAAATAATAATATGAAAATTTTATTTTATTTTTTGTTTTTTTTCAAAGATAAATTAAACATTTTGTTTTAAAATAACGTATTAAAAAATTTTCATTTTTAAAAAAATTTCTTACTATAACTCCTATTTTAATTATTTTTGGTAAATAAAATTTTCTTTAAAAAACCAAATTTGAAATATTACATAAAAATAGTTTTATTTTTTTGGAAAAAAATTCAGTTTATAAAAAACAATCTCTATAGAAATAGCATTAATAAAAAAATTCTCTTTCTTATTTTTATTAAAAAGCTAATTATAATTATAATGTAAAAATAAATAAATAATATTATTAGTAATTAATATGGTTATTTAATAGGAGAGAGAGAAGAATGAAACGTTTGATAAGAATGAGTGTGGTCGTGACAAGTGACACACTCATTTACCTTTTTATTAGAATAAGAAGATAAGAAGATTTGTTTACAAATGTAAATACAAGATTATATGGTTTAACATTTACAGAATTTAATGTGATAATTTATGGAATTAAAAATAATTTTTATTTAATTTCATAAAAATAATATTTTTTGTAATTTAATTTATAAGAAAAAGGCTTTAAAAAAAGTTGAGAGAGACAATGGTCTAACCAAGACCTTAGTTTAATGTGTACATGATTTTAACTCGTGGGCTAGTGGCCCAAATCGTTTATAAGTCCACCAGATATTTTAAAACCATTGATCAAAGGAAATCTCTAATTTCACATACACCTTAGATTCGATTTCAACCCCATTGAACAACAATTTGTGTATGTTAATCAAATTAACATTAGGGCTTTTAATCTCCAAGTAAAATTGAGTATATAGATGTGTTTAATTACCCGATTTTGTTCTAGAATGATGATGAAGAAGATAGAATAGTCGTGACCAAGAGCAGGGTATGATCGCGATAACGCTGATGCTATTGATTCAATTGATGCTTGTCTAAGCTTCAGGGGAACATGAGAAGTAAAAGTCCTATCTTAATTTTAGGTTAGATTGATCAGAAAGGGGCCTTCGATTGAGTTGCAGGTTGTGATGAATGGGTGGAATCAAATGTGATGATTTCGTGTGTTTCGAATGAAATGTAATGGGTCAAGATGGTTTTTCGCATTTAGAAGTTCAAAACGGTTTCAGAAGGTGATTTCAGTTGAATGGGTCAAGAAATTGAAGCATTTTGAGTGTTTTTGGGGTTCACCGGCACCGCGTCGGAGCTTTGTTGGCCAGTGGCCGGGAAATCGGGAGGATGGGTGAAAAGAAGTTGGGTTGGTTTTTTTAAGTTACACATTTGGCCCCTGTAGTTTTAATTTTATCATTTTATTTTAAAACTTCATTTCAAGTTTTAAATTAACATAATACCCCCTTTAACTTATCAAGATCCTATTTTTTTTCTTTTTCTTAAACATTCTTAAATTTATTGACTTATTTAACTTTTATAATTATTATAATTATTTTATTTATTTATTTATAAGTATTATTATTATTATTATTAATATTATTACTATTATTACTACTATTATTATTATTACCATTATTATTACTATTATTATTACTATTATCATATTGTTACTATTATCATTACTATTATTACTATTGTTATTACTATTATTACTATTATTATTCTTCTGTTGTTGTTGTTATTGTTATTGTTGTTGTTGTTGTTGTTGTTGTTGGTGCTGCTGTTGCTGGTGCTGTTGCTGTTGCTGTTGCTGTTGCTGTTGTGTTGCTGTTGCTGTTGCTGTTGTGTGCTGTTGCTGTTGCTGTTGCTGTGCTGTTGCTGGTGCTGTTGCTGTTGCTGTTGGTTGCTGTTGCTGTTGCTGTTGCTGTTGCTGTTGTGTGCTGTTGCTGTTGCTGTTGCTGTTGCTGTTGCTGTGCTAGTGTTGTTGTGCTGCTGCTGCTATTAAGTTATTATTATTAAATTATTAAATTATTAAATTATTATTATATTATTATTATTATTATTATTATTATTATTATTATTATTATGTTTACTTTAATAAATTACGTTATTAACTTTTAAATTAATTTAAAATAAGAGAGGCAAGCATAAATAAGCCCCCATAGTTTTGTAAATGACAAAAATACCCTTACAAGAACTTAACGAAGTTAACTTTTAACTAACGAAAACCAAAAGGTTACAGTCTCCCCAACTTTTAAGAACTTCGTCTCGAAATTAGAAATAGAATCAAACAAACTAATGCGGGTACTTCTTTTTCATATGGTCCTCGCGTTCCAAGTAAATTCAGGTCCACGCTTATTCTCCCAACGAATCTTGACGATTGGGGTGGTAATGGTTCTAGTCTTCTTCATGGTGCGATCCATGATTTCAACCGGTTTCTCATCAAAATGTAAGGACTCGTCGATCTGGATGTCATCCAAAGGGACATGCAAATCTTTCGTTCGCTAAACATTTCCTCAAATTTGAGACATAGAAAATAGGATGAACCCCGCTAAGATCGGAAGCTAGTTCAAGTTTATAAGCCACTTTCCTGACTCTATTTAGAATCTTGAAAGGTCCTACAAACCGTGGAGCTAGTTTACCTTTCTTTCTAAAGCGAACGACTCCCTTCCATGGTGAGACGTTAATGTCACACCCCCGCTTATAGTAGAAAAACGAGGATGTAACGAACGGGATCGTCATAACACATTGGTAATTAATAGAGATGCAATAAATGATGAAAGTCAACGTGTCATGACATCACCCGACACAAATGGAGACTTGTGTCGCAGTTAGTCAATTTCACGACAAACATAGTCATACACACAAAATAAGTATCAATCCCACAACCCGGGAGTAAGTGATCAAGATGTGAATAAAAAATAAAAGTCAATGCAATTATCAAGACATCCACGGTTTAAATAATGTAAGACTAAGGTCGTCACTAAGGCAGCATCCCTAGCAATCCTCAATGATTGTTACCTGAAAAGGTATGCTCAAAATAGTCAACACATTGTTGGTGAGTTCGCAGGTTTAAATAATAAACAAAACTTGACGTTGTGTAAAAGTTTAGTAGGACATGTGTGCATACAGTTATAAGCAAGTATTATCACATGTACTTATGAGCATCACAACTAAACCTATGACGTACACACAGAAGAACATATTCACCTTAGGGCCCGGTCCTGGCCACTGTCAGTCCCAACTAGTATACTAACAAACAAGGGTGGGGGTGTTAGTCTATTGATACACTTATGTACCTAGATCCTGATCTTAATGTAATATGTCTTGAATGTCTTGCACTTATGTAATATTGGGTTCTTAATGAAATGATAATGTTTGGTTGTGATTTATAATGTTAATATTTTATTAATGAGTTGAGTTACACATATTGACTAGATTATATAGGTTTGTAATTGTTTGAATTGATATACATAATGTTATAATAATGAATACATTCAAACTTTGGTTAAGTAAAGTTCACATGTGTCCGAATGGACTCATGCACCCAAACAGTGGTCATG
This sequence comes from Flaveria trinervia, assembly GCA_025506515.1. Taxonomy (NCBI): domain Eukaryota; kingdom Viridiplantae; phylum Streptophyta; class Magnoliopsida; order Asterales; family Asteraceae; genus Flaveria; species Flaveria trinervia. Next base: position 117,481,132 of record CM046442.1, on the reverse strand, counting down.
CGTCCGAATGGCCATGCGACTGAGTGTCCATGCGCCTAAATAGTTCATACGCCTGAACAGCTTCATGCGACTGACTCAGTCGCATGACTAAACATTCAGTCGTGCGAATGGATCAACCGCATGGCTCAATCGCACGAATGAACTTAATTTTTGACTTATTTAAGCTATTTATGAAACTTGGTGGGCTATTCCTGTATAGTTCCTTATTTAATTTAAAGTTCAAAGTTAATTAAATAATAATAATAATAATAATAGTAATAATAATAATAATATAATAATAATAAATAATAATAATAATAATAATAATAATAATAATAATAATAATAATAATATAATAATAATAATAATGATAATGGTAATAATAATAATAACAATAATATAATAATAGTAATAATAGTAACAATAAAAACAAAGATAATAATAACATTAATAATACTTTACTTAAAAATATTTAAAACTTAAAGTAAGGGTGTTAAGGGATTAATTTGTCATTTTATAAACTTGAAATGGAAATTTTATGCATAAAATAATAGAAAATCAAAGTTGAGGGACCAAAGGTGTAATTTATCAAAATCCAAACCCCCCTTTCTCATTCCCGTTTTTCCGGTGACCTCGCCGGCCGGACTCCGGCCAAGTCCGCGAGGCACCAAAACTACCAAAAATCGATGTTTTTTTGATCTAAAACCGTCCCCAAACCGTTCTTGAATTCGATTCGAACACAATCATGAGCTTTGATTGCATTTAAACATCGGTTATAAACCCAATCAAATTATTAACCAAAACGACTTAAACCCCATAGCCGTTCGAGCATTAAAACTTCTTAATAATCTAATTAAACCAATCTAAACGTTCACCTATCAATCTCTAAACGAATACAATCCTCAATTACACCTGAAACGACTTCAAACAACGAATTCAGTCACCATCTTCATCGCGACCTACAGCATAGTCGTACACCACCATCCGGGGTTCAAAAACCAAAATTTACAGAGGGCTTTTAGTCCAGGTCGTCATTCAAAGCTACTTGCAAGCTTAATTGGATTATCATTGAGGATTACTCATCCATTGAGTACCCACGTTCGCGATTGTTCTTCGTTAGAATCATCGACATTTCGAATCTAAATGGGTAAGTTACATACATGGATATGCTTGATTAATCATGGGGAACAAAAGCCCCATGGTTAATTTAGTTATCATCATCGTTTGGTTTATCAATTTAGTTCGAATCTAAACTAGGGTTTATGTGGAATTGGGGATTCAAAGTTTTTAGTAGTTTTAAGAAATAGAACCCAAGCTTAAACAGGCATAGGCTACCCAGCCTAATGGTTTCACACTCACATATTCTACCTAAGGTCACGGGTTCGAACCCCGTGACCTGCATAATTTTTTAAGGGCTTTTTCAGCCTTATTTTAACTATGAAATTTTTTTAATAAATATAAAATGATTTTTACAAACTTTAAATATTTTTATAGTCATCCAAATTATTTTCTGTAAATTTATTATTATAAATACTTCAGTATCTTTCTTTTCTTTTTCCATATTATCAAACATATATTAATGCTTAGTTTATTTTTATAAAAAATAGATTTTAAATAACAGTTTAAATTACTTATTTATTAGTCACTATATATTTATAATGATGGATTAATCATGATAATTATAGGACTAAAAACGTTTACATATATTTTATAATCAAATTTCACAAATTATTATAAAGGATTTAATTCCTTTAAAAAATTTATAAATAGTATTTTACCAAGGAGTTCACTAATCTTATTTATTTTTAATCCCCAAATTCTAGTACCCTAGTTCAAATTAAATCGTTAACCTCACTATTAATTTAAAACTTGTAAATATATACATATTTAGGTACCTCGTGAAGGTTTACTTTGGAACGTCGCTTATTATTATATTAAACATCTCTCATATACTTATTGAACAAGTGAGTTTTCCTTGCCCCTTTTTACATTTTTCACACTATTTTGGGGTGAAACATGATACTTATACATCGTACACTCATAAACGTTTGAGACTTGTAATGCACTTGCAATTCATTTTTATATTTTGTCATGGTTATTTGTGTGTTGTAAGTGATTATATGAGATACATAGTTTGTTTACAATCATTAACTATTGCTAGCCTGGCGACGTCTTAGATCTTTGGGCCTGACAAGCCTATTTGGTGCTAAAGCCGAGGTATTGCCGGCTCCTGATAACGTATGCTTGTTCATCATGGGAACCAAATACATTTAGCCAATCTTTTATACTTGTAATCAAGTCGAGGTTTGGTTGTAACGATATGTGTCCTATAACCTTACTTGCTTATAACCTATGACATGAATTCCTACTTGTAACCTTTTTCATATTATGTATGAAAATCTTGGAAACTCACCAACTATTTTTAGTTGACTCTTATTTTTATCATGTTTCAGGTCAACCTCAAGTTTAAAGTGATCCTTTTGAAGCATGCTATAATTTAGGACTTGGACCTAGTTAATGAAATAAAGGTTGGGGTGTGACAGTTCAGTCGCCCGAATGAGCAACCCTAACCTATAAATACCACTTAATTCATGGAAAAACGTAATTTTTGAGAAGCATTCGATCCACTTCGACTCCAGACGTACCCTAGCCGTCCAGAAGCCTCTAAGTTCTTACTCCAAGTTCATAGAACGTTGTAGATCGATTCCTAATCGGTTCTTGATGTTAGTTTCAATTCATTATTGTGTCTACGTGAGTTCTCACCGATTGGATCGTCAATCAATTAGGATTCCGCACTATTTGGTTTGGTTTAACACGTTAATCAGTTGGTGTTTCGTTCAAATACCAGATCCTAACACAGTCCAATAGTACTATCAATATCTGTCCATCGGCTCTAACACCGGAGTTAAATAGTTGTGAATGAAGAACCACACAGCTAACTCATGCATGCACAAGATATATACTTACAAAACGGTAAACACAACAGTCCAAAAATTGAATAAGTTCACAACATAAAAAGGATGAGCATACTTTTCCCCCTAATTTATAAATATTTAAATGAAAACGGGGCCGCGAAACTCACCTCGAAACGTGACGAAAAGTAAGTGAACAAAAGCTTCAAAGAATGCGGACAACAAGTGATCACACACCTATAATTAGTTATAATAAGATCTTATGACGAGTCTAAAGAGAATAGATACGTTCGGTTGGTTTCGGGTCGGTTCGATTTTGATGCGTGACACACACTCAAAATATAAGTACTTCGATATTCATTTAATACATAAGGATGTGTGAGTATGTAGATCATTATACACCATAATTCATTATATATAAAATATGAAGTAAAAAGAAAATTAAAGAAACACACCACTCACGCACACTAGAGAAAATTAAAGAAAAACACACACATTTTTTTGAGACAACTTCTTAAACACACACATATGCACAACACACACACGGTTCAAACCCACATACATATACTCAACACACACACACTTAACATTCACAAGCATATATACGCTCACACTCACACACCAAGATCAACACACAGCAGCCCAAAGGCTGTTGCGTTTCACTTCTCTCGGTGGCACACCCACATGCTATGCATCCACGCGACACGCATTTACACGCACATAATCCGAGATAGGCATACCCGTGCACCCAATATACATCCGAGAGCATACAAAGCAGCAACGTACGATCTTACAAGCCATGTCATACCCACATATATACATACAACAAGCACACACATGTGACATGTAGGCTGCAGAAAACATATATGTATATATATGCCTTATAATCATACACACACACATAACATCATATCTATACACATACTAACGAACACATACAAGCACACTGCCCGCACACACACCGCGCACCCACACACACACAGAACACACATATATACGTATATATACAGTCGGGTATATGTATATGCACATAATCGGTACATTCATATACATATACATACATACAAGCACACATATATGTATATATACACACACGAGCAACATTTATACATATATATAAATATATATAGATACACATACCTGCTCACGGCTTATATATACATACATACATACATACGAACGATCATACACATATCCATACGAGCAAGCACACACAAATATATTCACACGGATCCAACCGAACCGAACATCACGAAACGGAATGAAACGAAGTGTATTACGATCGATTACCTGCGGAGAGGCTAAACGACGAAACGACAACGTTCCACGACAGTTAACGGCGGTGAATTGGCGGCTGTTTCGATAGCGCAACGACAGGTGTTCGGGATGGACCTCACGGCGACGGCAATGGTGTTGTTTTCCTAGGGTTGACCAAACAATATATATATATATATAGATATATATATATATTAATTATTTTACACTTAGGACCCTAGACTTCCAATTAATTAATCCCTCAAGTTTGGTTCGATTACATTTGAAACCCTGAACTATAATTATAATAATAATAACAATATTAATAATTTTAATAGCAATACTAGTAATATTGGTAATAAAATTAATAAAATAAAATATTATTATTAGCATTATATATTATTGGGGTTGACACGTAACGAAGATACGAAGAGATTCGATTCGAAAACGAATTAATTACGCAAAAATAATAAAAGCATGAGGAAAATTAACTAATTCGAGTCAATTGAAGGACTTGATAGTGACGGATGTCACAGTTAAGTAGAACCATATCCCTAACTTGGAATTCCAACGGGTTGCGTCTTTTATCCACATAGCTCTTTTGCCGACTTCTAGCCACTTCAAGATTTTTACAAATCGTGGAAACTTTATCGATCTTTCCTTGTATGAGTTCAGTACTAGTGATGAAATTTTCACCAATGCACATCCAACAAATCGGGGAACGACATTTACGATCGTAAAGTGCTTCGAAAGGTGTCATCTTGATACTCGAGTGGTAACTATTATTATAAGAGAATTCCGCTAGAGGTAAATGCGTATCCCAGTCACCACCAAAGTCAAAGACACAAAGGCGTAGCAAATCCTCTAGGGTTTGAATAAGTCGCTCAGTTTGACCATCCTTTTGAGGATGGTAAGCCGTGCTTAAATCCAGTTGAGTACCCAAGAGTTCTTGCATAGACGACCAAAAGTGTGAAGTGAAACGAGCGTCTCGATAGGATATGATGTGCAAAGGTATGTTGTGACGACTCACAATCTCATCAATGTATAAATGAGCCAACCTTGATGTTTTGTAAGTGTCGCATATGGGTATAAAATACGCTGATATGGTCAAACGATTGACAATCACCCATATACTATCATGAACAAAAGAGGTGTGAGGTAGTTTGGTTATGAAATCCATGGATATATGTTCCTATTTCCATATAGGAATTTCGGGTTGTTCAAGAAATCCACTAGGATGTTGATGTTATGCCTTAACATTTATACATACAAGATGTAACACCCAGTCTCTCATACCACCAATATTATCTGCTTTGCTCACTAGGATCTCACATATTTGTTTTTGGGTGCCCGGGTGAAAACTTACCAGGGAGGTCACCCATCCCTGGATTGCTCCCACCTGAGCACGCTTAACTGTGGAGTCTCCTCTCATCCACAACCAATACGCCCAAAACACATTATTGATGTTAGAGGCCAGACATTCCTTATGAACCAGGAATCTCTAATGTCCATGACCGATATGAGATATTTGTAGGGTGTCACAAGCACCCCCTATTTAGACTCATTATCCTTAATGAGTCTGAGAAGTCACCATCATTGGTGAGGTATGTCCCACACCCCGAACGGCATAGGAGTGGCTCTGATACCATTCTGTAACACTCGGCTTCTCATACCACCAATATTTGCCCGCTAGGAGCTCACGGATTTGCTTTTGATTGCCCGGGTGAAAATTTCCCAAGGAGGTCACCTATCCCTTGATTGCTCCCATCTGAGCACGCTTAAGTATGGAGTTTTTCTCTCATCCACAGCCAATACGCCCAAAATGCGTTGTTGATGTTAGAGGCCAAACATTCCTTATGAACTAGGAATCTCTACTTTCCACGGCCGATGTGGGATATGTGTAGGGTGTCACACAAGACACTTGACTACGTAAGTTGCATGTATTTCTTCATTCCAGGCCACCAATATTGCCCATGCAGATCTATATACATATTATCGGAACCAGGGTGAATAGAGTAACGAGTTTGATGAGCTTCATTCATGATGAAGGTAAGAAGATTATCATGTTTTGGAACCCAAATTCGATTTTAAAAGTGCAACAATCCATTGGGTTTCGTTTCCAGTTGAGCTTGAATATTATACTCTTATTCTTCACCCATATTCCCTTCCGCTCGAACCGCTTGTTGAGCCTCCAAGACACGGGTCTCTATGTCATTCTTAATCCTCAAATTTTGTAACAGCATTGTAGTCTCATTAATATCCAAACTAATCTCCTTGTCGAATTTTCCCAAAGTATCAAACCATTGTCGTCAATCGCAAATTTCTTAAAACGATACTATCTTGTTATGAACCATATGATTTAGTGCGTCGGCTACAACATTTGCCTTTCCAGGATGGTAATGAATATCACAGTCATAATCACTAATTAACTCGACCCAACGACGTTGACTCATGTTGAGATCTTTCTTATTGAAAATGTGCTGAAGGCTTTTGTGATCAGTGTAGACTATACATTGCGTTCCATAAAGGTAATGCCTCCAAATTTATAAAAAACCACCGCACCAAGTTCAAGATCATGGGTCGTGTAATTCACCTCATGGACCATCAAAAGTCTCAATGCATATGCTATGACCTTTCCTTGTTGCATAAGAACGCAACCAAGGCCTTGCCTAGATGCATCGCAATATACGATGAAGTCATCATTTCCATCGGGAAGGGTTAAGATAGAAGCATCATATAGCTTGTTGTTTAATGTTTTGAAAGCTTCTTCTTGCTCAGGCGCCCACTCGAATGGTTTACTCTTTTGAGTTAGGGAGGTAAGCGGCTTCGCAATTCTATAGAAATTGGCAATGAAAAACCGGTAGTATCCCGCTAAATCAAGAAAAAACAAACTTCAATTGGGCTTTTGGGGACACACCAATTTTTCACAGCTCCCACCTTTGAAGGATCAACGTGAATTCCTTGGCTATTCATTACATGTCCTAGAAATTGGACCTCCTCAAGCCAAAATTCTCACTTTGAAAACTTTGCATACAGTTGTTCTTTCTTCAACAGCTCAAGAACTTGTCACAAGTGGAGTTCATGATCAGTTTTAGACTTTGAATAAATAAGAATGTCGTCTATGAACACAATCACAAATTTGTCCAAATATGGCTTGCATAATCGATTCATGAGATCCATAAATACAACAGGAGCATTTGTAACCCAAAGGGCATAACTATAAACTTATAGTGTCCATATCAAGTATGGAACACAGTTTTTGGGATATCATCGTCGTGAACTTGCAGTTGATGATAGGCAGATCGTAAATCAATTTTTAAGAATAGAGCAGCTCCTTGAAGTTGATCAAAAAGGTTATCAATACGAGGAAGATGGTATTGGTTCTTGACAGTGAGTTTGTTGAGTTCATGGTAATCCATGCACATGCGTAACGATCCATCCTTCTTCTTCACGAATAGTACAGGTGCACCCCATGGCGAAGAACTAGGACGGATAAAACCCTTATCAGACAGTTCTTGAAGTTGACTGGCCAACTCTTGCATTTCTGATGCTGCAAGTTAATAAGGTGGCTTAGCCAGAGGGCTCGCTCCAGGAATCAAATCAATTTAAAACACGACTTCACGCACGGGAGGTAGACCACTAAGGTCATCGGGAAACACATCCGAAAACTTTCATACAATCAGAATATCCGTAAGGTCTTTCCCTTTAACTTTCATGTTGACTACATAGGTCAAGAAAGCCATATAATTCTTACTTGGACATTTTCGGGCTTGAGTACACGAAAAAGCTTGAGCCCATTGGAGGATTTTTCACCGAAAATATTCAATGTATCCCATGAATGTAAAGTAATTCAAATACATTTCTCGAAGAAAATTATTTCTGCGTGATGTTTGGCTAACAATCCATGCTGATGATGACGTCAAAACTTCCAAGTTTCATGGGAATAAGGTCATAAAGAAAGTCATGCTCGTTCAAACTCAAGATACAATAACAAATAATGACGTCAACGGTGATGGGTTCTCCATCGACAACTTCAACGGTGAAAGGCTTTTTTAACTTTGTATGCGACTTAGCAAGTATGGGTTCGAATTCTAAAGAGACAAAACTCTTATCGGCTCATAAATAAAACAAGACGAAGCATATGAATTATTAACAAGGAACATACTTGTTCAATTTTAAGACATTTAATGATACAAGTAAAGCAATAGAAACTTAGATTATAAAGGTTAAGATTGGTTTGACATACCGTTCACCATGTCGTTATTTGCTTGTGCATGATTTGTGTTAATGTTGAAAGCACGACCTCGAGCTTGTGGAACGTTACCCACAAGACGAGAGCATTGTGGGCGAAAATGGTCGACTTCCCCATAGTTATAGCAAGCTCAATTAGCAACTAACATGGCATTGTTAGGTGCACGATGATAGGTAGCAACTAAGTGACCATATTTCTCGCACAGTGAGAAAATACGCATGGATTATCTCCCGCATGATGATACTTGCAAATGTTACACAACGGCTAAGGGCCAGCGTAGGCTCTAGCAGTAGGAGCTTGTGTAGCAGGAGCACATTGCCTTTGGGGTACTTTAGGTGTTGCCACAACAAAGTTTCGGGCTGGTGTAAACTTACGCTTCTTGTTGTTGTAGGACGGTTCATTCTTGACCTCCTTGGTTTCTCCAGGAACCACATTTTCAACCTTTTTAGCACCTTTAATAGACAAGGTGCCTGCTCCAATATGATTTTCACTGAGTTGAGCGGTGATGGTAATTGCTTCCTCTAGAGTTGTGGGTCTACTTCCCACCACAACATCTTGAATTTAGGGTGGTACCCCTTTGATGAACTTCTCGATATTGCGGGGAACTGCTCGATTTTCATAGATTAGACACAAAGTCTAGAGATTTAAATCCTTCGATATATGGCGTACGATCCAACGTGTCATCGAGAATAAGTTTAACAGATTTCATCGCCATGAGGGTAAAGGGTTAGGGATAAGTATAAAGAGAGACTAGGCAAACAAGGTTTCCAACTAAAGAGCAATTCTAACCAAAAGCATCATGTAGCATATTAAAAGGTCCTTCTAAAATAGGTAGCATTATGTAGCATGCAATAAATAGACTAACAAGATCATAAAGATTTTTTTTATATGGGGTTCCTATATTAGCTATAGTCTAGGCAATCATTTCTAATAATCTAAATCCCTATAGTTACGAGCTTTTATACAATCTATCACACCCCAACCTTAATGTCGGAAACATCGAGATGTAAGGGTTAAGATTTTCAAAGTCACGCAACACTACCATTAAATGTATATATCATTAAACATAAGTTTTGTAGGGAAATTACAACCAATAAGTCTCAAGCAAAAACCAAAACATAACATAAGTTAAACAACTTCAAATTTAAAGCATGTCTTTTATTTTCTAGGTCCTAGATGTGTCCAAAGTTCATAATCAAACATCAACCTTGGGCATTTCCTGAAACATGTTAAAAATAAAGTTAACAATTGAATGTTGGTGAGTTTCCATGGGTTATACATACATACATATAACAGTTTATAAGTAGAAATTCATGTCATAGGTTACGAATATGCAAGAATATAGATAGCATAATGATAAAATCAAACTCTGACAAAGATGGCCACAATAAGTTAAAACGATTAACTAAGTGTACTTGGTTCCCATGATGAACAAGAATACGTCATAAGGAGCCGGTAATAACCTCGGTTTTAGCACCAAATAGGCTTGTCAAGCCCATAGATCTATGGTGTCACTAGGCTAGCAATAGTTAATGATTGTTTGCACAAAATGTCTATCAGATAAGGCTCACAATATTACAAATAACCATGACAAGATTAAATACGAATTGCTAGTGCATTTACAAGTATCAAGATGTTTACAAGTGTAAGTTTATAAGGTTAATGTGTTTCATCTCGAAAGATGTGAAATAAAGTAAAAGGGACATGAAAACTCACATGATATATAAGATGCACTTTTGAATACTAATAAGAAAATTAGATTCTCCAACGGTTACTTAAAGATTCAACCTAAGGGTTAATATCTTAGAATTAGAATAATGATATGATTAAAAACTAATTATGATTTAGGGTTTAAATTGGAATTCGGGGTTTTGATAATAAAATCATTAGTGAAATTTAATAATCAAATATTATAAATTCATAAATAATGATTAAATAAATGTTGAAAGTGTGGAAAAAATAATTAAGTTAAAAGTTAATTAAATAATGACTTGATCAAAACAATCAGTTAAATAATTAATTATTTAAATAAGTTATAAAATAAAATTAAATAATGACTTGATCAAAATAATCAGTTAAATAATTAATTATTTAAATAAGTTATAAAATAACTTATTTGATTTAAAGAAAAAAACATTTTATAAAATAACATTTTTCATTGTTTTTATATTATTAGAATATTTGTTTCCAAATGAAAATACAAGATTATATTGTTTAACATTTACAGAATTTAATGTGATAATTTATGGGATTAAAAATAATTTTTATTTAATTTCATAAGAAAATATTAATTTTTGTAATTTTATTTATAAGAAAAAGGTTTTAAAAAGTTGAGGGGGCAAGGGTCGAACCCAATACCTTAGCTGAATGTGTACATGATTTTAACTGGTAGGCTAAAGGCCCAAATCTATTATAAGTCCATCGGATATTTCTTTAAACTATTAATCAAAGAAAATCCCCAATTTCACATAAACCCTATATTCAATTTCAACCCAAATGAACAACAATTTGTGTACGTTAATCAAATTAATATTAAGGATTTTAATCCCCAAGTAAAATTGAGTATAGAGATGTGTTTAATTACCCGATTTTATTCTAGAATGATGATGAACAAGATAGAATAATCGCGACCAAGAGCAGGGTATGATCGCAATAACGTTGATGCTATTGATTCAATTGATGCTTGTCTAAACTTCAGGGGAACGTGAGAAGTAAAATCCCTCTCTCAATTTTAGGTTAGATTGATTGGAAAAAGGGTTTTCGATTGAGTTGCAGGTCGTGATGAATGGGTAGAATCGAATGTGATGATTCATGTGTTTCGAATGAAATTGTAATTTGTAATAGTTTAGGAATAGTTAAACGATCGTTTAGTTTCCTATTAATTAGATTATTCTTGAGTTTTAATTAACCAACGTTTAGAAGGTTGATGACAATTAGTTACCGAGCTCGAACAACTCCATAATCGCCTTAAATTGGAATTAACACGCATTTATAAGTTCAAAACGGTTTCAGAAGGTGATTTCAGTTGAATTGGTCAAGAAATTGAAGCATTTTGAGCGTTTTTTAGGGTCATCGAAGCTTCGCCGGCCGACGGCCGGGAAATCCGGGGGGGAGGGGGAAAGAAGTTGGTTGGTTTCTTTTTAAAAGTTACACATTTGGCCCCGGCAGTTTAGATTTTATCATTTTATGTTAAAACTCTCATTTCAAGTTTTTAAATTAACATACCCTTTAACTTATTGAGATCCTATTTTTTTCCTTTTTTTAAACATTGTTAAATTTATTGACTTTTTTAACTTTTATACATTACTTGTATTATTATTATTCATGTTACCATTAATATCCAAAGTTATAATTATTATTATCATTATTATTATTAGTATTACTATTATGTTTACCTTTAATAAATTACGTTATTAACTTCTAAATTAATTTAAAGAAAGAGCGACAAGCATAAATAAGCCTCCATAGTTTTATAAATGTCAAAAAGACCTTTAAAAGAATGTAAAGAATTTAACTTTTAACTAACAAAAACCCGAAAGGTTACAATACACGCGGTCAATAACACACACTAAATGTCCTAACGTGATACGATAGGAAGTACAACACGTAAGATATACACTCGCGAATGGTTGAAAGATTAGAGTGTGGTTGTGTTGATACATATATGTCCCTAGATCTTGTTATCTGATTTGGATGTAATTTAATATGATTAATGAAATGATATGGATTGTTTGTGATTTGTAATGTCTAATATTTCATTAATGAGTCAATATTGAATGGTTAATTAGGTTAGTGATTGTTTGAATGGTTACACATAATGTTTATTAATTAATACATTCAAACTTAACATAATGAAGTTCTCATGCAAATGGCCCATGCGAATGGCCCATGCGAATGGACCACACGCATGAATAACTTCATACGATTGACTCAGTCGCACGACTGAACCAGGAGACTGGATCAGTCGTATGATTGACACATAAGATTGGCTCAGTCGCACGACTAAACACTCAGTCGTGCGGATGAATCAACCGTATGGTTCAATCGCACGACTGAATCATACTAATGGTTCAGTCGCACGAATGAACAATACTAACCTATAAATACAACCCAATTCGTGGAAAAACTAGAGAATTCATTCAATTACGACTCCAGATGTACCCTAGCCGTCCAGAAGCCTCCCAATTCGTTCTCCAAGTTCATAGAACACATTAGATCGATTCCCAATCGATTTCTAACATTAGTTTCAATTCGTTATTGATTCTTCGTGTGTTCTCACTGATTGGATCGCCAATCAAATAGGATTCCGCACTATTTGATCTGGTTTACACGCTAATCACTAGGTATTTCGTTCAAATACCAGGTCCTAACAATTGGTATCAGAGCCTTGGCTCTTGATTACGTGTGATTCAATCAAGATTGATAAAAAGTTTGTGTTTTTGCACTAAAAACGCAATCTTTTATGTCAAAAGTGATCTTGGACGTTCCCTGCTCATCAAAGATTGGTTTCTACGGACTTAGGCGATTAGACCTTGCGAAATTTCGAATTTTTACGGCTAAAACACGTTTAACCTAGAAATTTTCTCAAAACAGCAGCTTCAGTCGCACGAGTGAGCCATTTGCACGACTGGACCTCATTCGCATTGCTCAGACGCACGATTGGACCTAGTCGCAACTCCATTCGTACGATTGAACCATTCGTTCGCAGTGTTCATACGCATCAGCTTCATTCGCACGACTGAACCGATCGCTTAGTTCAGCCGCACGATTGAACCAATCGCATAGTTCATTCGCACGGATAGCCCAATCGCATCCTTCAGTCACACTAGTTGACAGTTTGTTTTAGTAGACTTAAATTTATTCGCCATGGAAGATCAAATGTCAGCATTTACTGTTGGGAAGGACTCTAGGATCCAGAACCTGCTGTTACTTGAGAGTGAGGTGGGTAATCATAATAAACCACCAAAGCTCTTAACGTTAGATGAGTGTAAGGCCCCGTTCCCGGGACGCTTACAGCTGGGTTTTCATCGCACATAAAACATATAATTACATTAGTATTTAATAAATCGCAGCAGAAAACTAAAACAAACTTTCATTTCCATGTAAATGCTTTTGCAAACTAATACAACATTCATTACAAAAATAGTTTGTTCGCATTATAATGCAAAAACATTAATCAAAAGAATGCCATCTCAAAAGAGCTGAGTAGTCGCCCGTGCCATCCTCAGCAATCATTACCTGCCAATTGGAAACACATCAAAGTCAGCGTTGCTGAGTGAGTTCTAGTTTTATAAATAAAACATACTTTACTTTCATATAAAACCGTTCGTTACTTTTACATGATCACACATCGTACGTACACATAGATAATATCATTATATCTTCCTCATTCGTTCATTCCTTCTTTCATTACCTTACTTGCGCATCGGACATCATCCCAAACCAATACCATATGCTACACCCCGGTTAGTCGTAGCTACCGGGCCGAAGTCAACGAATGACAGCTAAACGTATGCCACGGTACTAGGAGTAACCATCAGTCTTAGCTACTGGGCCGAAGTCAACGAATGACAGCTAAACGTATGCCACAGTACTAGGGGTGAGCGGTAGAGGTTCTACATTAGGGTCAATCACCAAGAAGGACCCCGTATCCGATGTGTGCAAGACGTTTCATTCGTTCATTAATACATGCATTCATTCATCATGTTCCTCTTTCTTTATCTTTCACTTTACGTTACATAATTCTTCGTTCATTCATCATAACAAGTAAAGCCACAGGAAAGATATTATACATCACATTAAGGAACATAAACATGCATCAACATCACATCATACATGGCAACATCATACATACATAACGTACAACATCATCACCCTCATCATGCCCAACATGCTTCTAAGACCTCGATCGTCATCTTAAAAACTCTTATGGGAACCTTTACATCAACACTTACATCTGCACTTTCCCCCGAAAGTCAGAAGTCAATCTACACCTTCCTCGGGTTCAACAGCCCTATTCGGGCGTATGGACAACCTTCAGTCGCATGGCCTCCATGCGACTGAACATCATGCGATCGAACTAATACGGATGAACACCTATGCGAATGAACATCCAGTCGTGCGAATGAACAATGCGGATGAGCACCTATGCGACTGGACCTTCAGTCGTGCGAATGGTCCTTCAGTCGCATGACCCCCATGCGACTGGCCCTCCAGTCGTGCGAATGAACCCCAATCGTGCGAATGGACCCCAATCGCACCCTAATCGGCCGTATGGCCTCCATTCGGCCTCAGTCGGTCGCCTAACCCTAACTGATGCAGAATGCAGTTCAACCCAACTGCAGCCGAGGGTTTTCGGCCTCCAAACTCATCTAACCCATTTTAAGCCTAAATCGACCATCCTAAACCTTAGGGATGCATACCATAACATCATTCAAGCACAACCAAGCAAGAAATCAAGTCATAAACGCATCATACATACACATACACATACACATACACAAACGGGTCAACTTACACACATACGAAAAACTCGATTTCAGATGTTTTCCAGCCCCAAATCGTTTGAAAACAAGTAAAAGAGGGGTCCTAGAACTCACCTAAACGAGCACAATGACAAGAGCTTCGATTCGGCTTGCTTCACGACGATTTTGGCGACCCGAACCGACCCGAACCAACACTTTTTCCTTCTTTTTCTCTTCTTTCTCTCTATTCTTCTTTTGTGAGCTGAAATGTGAGTGTGGGGAGAGTGGGCTGCCCTCTCCCTACATATATCACCACATTTCCCAACTTTTCTTCGTTGGCGAGTTTGGTCCCTCGAGTTTTGGACTTTATTTTCTTTTCTTTTTTCACGGCTTCAAAATAATAAATATCGGGTGTTACAAGTCCACCCCCCTTAAATAGGTTTCGTCCCCGAAACCTGTTATTCGTCGAACAAACGTGGATAATGCTGTCTCATTTCTTCTTCAGTCTCCCACGTTGACTCGGATCCCTTTCTGTGCTTCCACTGTACACGCACAAGAGGAACCACTTTATTCCTTAGCCTCTTTTCTTTACGATCGATGATTGCCACCGGTGCTCCACATAATTGAGCCTTTCATCTATTTCAATGTCCCCCAGTGGAACAATCATGTCTTCATCAGCTATACACTTTCTCAGATGAGATACATGGAATGTCGAGTGAATCCCACTTAACTCATCTGGCAACTCCAATCTATAGGCCACCTCCCCTACTCGAGCAATGATTCGGAAAGGGCCTATATATCTTGGGCTCAACTTGCCCCGCTTTCTGAATCTGATAATACCCTTCCAAGGTGAGACCTTCAGCATAACCCGATCACCCACCTGGAACTCAATTGGCCTACGTCGCTTATCGGCATACGACTTCTGTCTATCCTTGGCTGCCTTCATGAAGGCTTTAATCTTTTCAAGCTTCTCTGTCGTAGCCTCGATTACCTCGACGCTCCCCAATTCCTTCTGACCAATATCACCCCAACAAACGGGCGTTCTGCATCTCCTACCGTATAGCATCTCATATGGTGGCATACCAATACTGGCATGATAGCTGTTGTTGTATGAGAATTCAGCTAACGGCAGGTGGTCATCCCAACTTCCACCAAATCGATCACACATGCCCGGAGCATGTCTTCCAGTGTCTGAATGGTTCTTTCTGACTGACCATCAGTCTGGGGATGATAAGCCGTGCTAATATGTAACCTCGTCCCCATAGCGTCGTGGAATTTCTTCCAAAATTTAGATGTAAACCGAGTGTCACGATCAGACACGATAGACACCGGCACACCATGACGAGCTACAATTTCCTTGATGAACAGATCAGCCAATCTCTCAGATGAATACGTCTCGCGGATTGGTAGAAAATGAGCGCTCTTCGTCAGACGATCAACTATCACCCATATGGCATCATACCCTTTCGGGGTACGTGGCAGCTTCGTAATGAAGTCCATGGTGATGTGCTCCCATTTCCATTCTGGTATATCCAAAGGTTGTATCTTCCCATACGGCTTTTGATGCTTTGCCTTCACCTGTAAGCAAGTAAGGCACTTACTCACATACTCCACCACGTCGCGCTTCATACCCTAATCGGCCGTATGGCCTCCATTCGGCCTCCAGTCGGTCGCCTAACCCTAACTGATGCAGAATGCAGTTCAACCCGACTGCAGCCGAGGGTTTTCGGCCTCCAAACTCATCTAAACCCATTTTAAGCCTAAATCGACCATCCTAAACCTTAGGGATGCATACCATAACATCATTCAAGCACAACCAAGCAAGAAATCAAGTCACAAACGCATCATACATACACATACACATACACAAACGGGTCAACTTACACACATACGAAAAACTCGATTTCAGATGTTTTCCAGCCCCAAATCGTTTGAAAACAAGTAAAAGAGGGGTCCTAGAACTCACCTAAACGAGCACAATGACAAGAGCTTCGATTCGGCTTGCTTCACGACGATTTTGGCGACCCGAACCGACCCGAACCAACACTTTTTCCTCCTTTTTCTCTTCTTTCTCTCTATTCTTCTTTTTGTGAGCTGAAATGTGAGTGTGGGGAGAGTGGGCTGCCCTCTCCCTACATATATCACCACATTTCCCAACTTTTCTTCGTTGGCGAGTTTGGTCCCTCGACTTTTGGACTTTATTTTCTTTTCTTTCTTCACCGGCTTCAAAATAATAAATATCCAGGTGTTACAATGAGTTTCCCCACTGGAAACAACGTTTTGAGATCTACCTCAATGGAGTGGATCCGAATCTATGGGAAGCTATCGAGATTGGGTATAGTACGCCGGTGGGAGCCGATAGAGTAAAGCTAACCTTAGGAGGGATGACAGACGCGCAGAAAGTTAAATATAATGCAGAGAAGAGGGTTTATGCATTGATTACACAGTCTATCCCTAAAGACATTTTCCACCAGTACTCAGAGAATAAGCAGTCTAAGAAACTATGGGATGAGCTGGAAAAGAGGTACGACGGGAATGCTTCGTTGAAGGCAATCAAGGCTAAGGAGTTAAAGAAGGAATTCGATAACTTCTCATCTATGGGAAACGAGAGTTTGGACGATGTTATAGATAGATTCTACCATCTGATGAGTGAAATGCATACACATGGGGTGGCTACTACCATGGAAGAGAAAGTTACTAACTTTGCAGACGGATTGCTGGAAAAGTGGGTTTCATTCGTGTCTAACCTGAGACAGAATGGAATGCTGGCAAAGCTGGATATAAATGAATTCATTCTAAAGCTGCGAGAAGAAGCTCTTAGGATGAAGTACAGAGCTCAGAAGTCTTCGTATACTCAGAATCCAGCTTTGTACAATGCCACGCCTCAAGCTAAGACATCTGGAGCACCTCTCCAGACTACATTTATGTCTAGCTCATCGGGTCCTTCACATGCTTCTCCTTCGGGATCAGACTTGTACCCATCATATTGGATCTAAAACAAATGCTACTAGACTGAAGACCGAGAACCTCGGTAATGTGACTGTAGAAGTAGCTCGAGAACACATGGATCTTTTGGCTGCAGTGGTTCATTCTTATGATGGACTTGTTGCTGGGAAGATTGGAAACTACTATCTGGCAGACGAGGACTATGAGCAGGTGGACGAAATGGAGCTTGAGAGAATGGACATAATGTGGGCCTTAGCTAGTGCTGTCCGGAGGGCGAAGAAGTTTGTGAAAAAGACCGGACAGAACTTGGTAGCTACTAAGGATACCACATTTGGCTTTGACAAGAGCAAAGTGACCTGCTTTAACTGTGGAGAGAAGGGGCACTTCAAGAGAGAATGTTTTAAGCCAAAGAAGACGGGTAACGGGAACCCATTCTCGTCCTTCACTCGTCAAGACAAGCAAGCTACTAGTTCTACTTCATCAAGCAAGGATCCAAAAGCCTTGACTGCTCATAATGATAAAGAACAGGACTGGAGCTTTAGGTTTGTTTCTCCAGGGGAATCAAACATTGCTAGTGTAGAAGAAATTGATGATGATTCAGCGAGTGAAGGAGATCTAGCAGTTGAGATAGCGATGTTAAATATTGAAGAGACAACTGCAACTGAGGTCAGCTACAAGCCTAAAGAGGAGACTACCACAGCAAAGATAGAAAAGACAGAATCACAAGAACCAGAGACATCTGATGCTGCATTGATGGTTAACTCTTCTGAACCAACTCAGGTAAGTACCACTGACCAAATGTTTGATAATCATGCTTGTTCTGATTGTAATACGTTTAGAAATAGCATAGATGAGAAATTTTCTAGGTTATTAGATCATAATGATAACTTACTAAAAGATTTGCAACTGTATACTGAGGCTAATAGAGTATTAAAACAAAATGAGCATAGTTACAAAGAAAAGATAGACCTTTTGACTAAACAGCTTAGGGAAACCGAAGTAGTTGCATTTAACCAAGCTAATGACATTAGGTACTATCTAAACTCCCTAGAAGATACTAAGAAGCAAAAGGTAGTTCTAGAAGTAGAAGTAAACTCATTAAAACAGAAACCGCACAGTTGGACAAGTTCATCACACATAGTCCAACACTTAGTGAAAGAAAGAAACAACAGGGAGGGTTTGGGTTACAAAGTGGTTCCACCACCACCTGAGACCTTGATGAACACTAAGAGTGGACCAGTAAATAGTAACCCCATCAAGGATCATGTGGTGTTAGTGATCTAGATTCCTCATGTTCATCTATTGAATCTGGAAACAAACAAAAGGAGGCCACTTCAAAGGCAAAGGGTAAATTGCCTTGTGTTAATCTGGAAAAAGAATTTGAAAAGGTTAACTTAAAGTCATGGTCAAACAGAGTCAAATCAGAACCTAAAAAGACTTCTAATGTTAATCTTTCATATGTTTTAAGTCAAAAACCAGTTAACTAAAAGGAAAAAGATGTTAAACATGTTAAAACAGTTAACTTTGTTAAACAAGAGAAAACATCAAAAGAACCAGAGTCAAAACCTAAAGAGAGTGATGTTACTAGAGTGTCACACACGTCTCCACAAAGAAAGTTTAATCATAAAGTTGATAGCAGGTCATGCTACAACTGTGGAGAATGTGGACTCATTGCTTCCTATTGTCCTTATTATCAGACACCTAGGAAGAAGATTGAACTTCAGGACTCAAAACCTAGGTCTTCTAAAAGGAGTTCTTTAACTCCACCTAGAAAACTAGTGAACATAAAGTTCAACCCATTAGCCAGTCGAATGTTTATCACAAACAAGCATTGCACAAATCTGGATTATGGAAAGAAAAGTCATCCTCTATGTCTGGTAATGATGACAAGAAGGAACCTGAGCTACCCTCACTCTCTAAGGGTCAATGGGTTGAATTTCTGATGTGTGATGCCTCTGGGAAACCCAAACCAGTAAAGGCTTGGGTTCCTAACCTAAACTAATGGTTTTACTTGGTATGTGCAGGGTGTTCACTATAGTGCTGAAACCAACACGTGGATTGTAGACAGCGGAGCATCCAGGCACATGACAGGAAACAGTGCTCTTTTATCAAACGTAAAGCAAATAAAAAGAAGGGCATGTTTCGTTGCGGGAAACAAGGGAGGCTATATCACAGCTCAGGGAGAAGTTGGAAATCAGAAAGTTAAGTTTGATAGGGTGAACTACGTCCAGCAACTTCCAAACAACTTACTTTCTGTATCCCAAATCTGTGATAAAGGTTTTAAAGTCATATTCGACCAAGTGCTGATGACAGCTTCAAGATATAAAGACCTTTATGTTTTGGATCTCTCAACAACTTCTACAACGGATCACGAAGTTCAGTGATTTCTATCAAAAGCCACTGAGAAGGACTCCATCTCCTGGCATAGGAGAATGGGTCACATCAATCAACGGAAGATGAATCACTTGATTCAGAAGGATCTTGTGAGAGGAGTTAATGTCAAGAATTTCCAACTTCCTGATTTTTGCGTAGCTTGCAAGAAAGGCAAGCAGACGAAGAAGTCTCATAAGGAAAAGAAAGTTCATTCAATAGAACTTCCTCTTGACCTTCTTCACATGGATCTGTTTGGCCCAGTCAGTACAAAGAGCATTGCAGACGACTTGTACTGTTTTGTGGTTACTGATGACTACTCAAGATTCTCTTGGGTAATATTTCTAAAGTCCAAATCAGAAACATTTGAGTCATTCAAGGAGTTAGTGACCACACTGGAATCTCTCTACAAGCTAAAGGTGAGACAAGTTCGCTCAGACAACGGAACTAAATTCAAGAATCAGTGGATGGCGGATTACTGCAAGGAAAAAAGAATTGTGCATCAATTCACTTCTGCATACACGCCTCAGATGAATGGTGTTGCTGAGAGAAAGAACAGAAGCTTGATAGAAACAGAACGGATAATGCTGGCAGACTCAAAACTGCCTATCCAATTCTGGAATGAGGTAGTGGCTAATGCATGTTATACACTAAATCGAGTTCTGATAGTCAAGCGCCATGGAAAGACATGTTACGAGATACTACAACGTCGTAAACCGAATCTAGAGTATCTCGAACCATTTGGCGCGCGTGTACACTCCTGAAGAAGACTCAAGAAGGTAAATTCAGCGAGAAGGCTGATGAAGGAATCTTCCTAGGATACAACATACCGAACAAGAGAGTTTACAACAACTCAACAGGTCTAGTAGAAGTGTGGTGTAATGTTGATGTTCAGAGATATACCACACCACCTACTGGCAAAGGACCTGCCTACTTTTTTGACTATGATGGATTCTTTAAGTCCTTCAACATCCCTATCTCTCCTTCTGATGATGAGTTGGCTACACGGATGATAGATGATATCTTGAATACACCAACTCTTGATCCAACATCATCGACTTCACAGGGAGAATCATTTACTCAGTCAGGGGAAGTAGTCGACGATAGTGACTCCTCCTCTGAAGATGAGGCAGAAAAAGATGACCAGAACAGTCAGGAGCAACAGGTTTCAGTTCCTGAAAGTCCACAAGCATGTAACGGTGATGCACCGTCGACTTCGGAACCCCAAACTCCTTCTACCTCAGATGCAAAACCAAATGTTCATAATCTTGGCTCTGAGGTAGCTGTTCCTACTACTCCAGGATCACGTCTAAATGTCTATCATCCCGTGGATAATGTCATTGGGGATGTCAGATCGGGAGTACAAACCCGAAATCAACTATACTCAGCTGATTATGCCTCTGTTATGGAAAAGGGTTACATTCATGATGGTGCTTATCGATGTTTTGTCTCGCAGTTTGAGCCAAAATACGTCAGTGATGCACTAAATGATGAGACGTGGGTGAGTGCCATGCAAGAAGAACTTCTTCAGTTCAAGAATTTAGGTGTCTGGACTCTGGTTGATAGACCTAAAGGTGCTAAAGTCATTGGCACCAAATGGATCTTGAAATGCAAGAAGGATGACCAAGAGGTCATTATCAGGAACAAGGCTCGACTGGTTGTTCAGGGATTTCGCCAAGTCGAGGGGATTGACTACAATGAAGTGTTTGCACCAGTGGCAAGGATGGAAGCCATTCGTATCTTCCTTGCCTATGCATTGTATATGAAGATTAAAATCTATCAATTAGATGTGAAGAGTGCATTCCTTCATGGGGAAATTCGAGAGACAGTGTATGTCAGTCAACCAGAGGGATTTGAAGATCCTTATCATCGGGACAGAGTTTACAAACTCGACAAGGCCTTATGTAACATCCTGTATCTCTATGACTTTATTTATTTATGTTTGTGCGTGGGCTCGTTGTAAAAGTTAATTCATTAATAATAATAATAGTAATAATGATAACAATAATAATAATTTTAATAAAAAATAATAATATAATAATAATAATATAATAATAATAATAATAATAATAATAATAATAATAATAATAATAATAATAATAATAATGATAATAATAACTTTAAAAGTAACAGTAACAATTATAATTATATTAATGGCATAATAATAACACAATAATAATAATAATAATAATATCTATAACCATAATAATAATAATCATAATAATAATAATAATAATAATTGTAATACTAATAATAATAATAACAATAATAATAGTATTAATAATAAATTCTTAAATCAAAGTTCAGGGGGGTGTTATGCCAAGTTCTAAACCTGAAAAAAACAAAGTTTCAACCATTTAATCAACAGCCCAAACTTCAGGGGCTGAAAATGTAAAATGGTTTCTTAAACTCGTTTTCCGGTGGCTTCGGCCGGAGCTCCGGCCGAGCTCCGGCGAGGCTTCAAATCATCATTCTAAATGCAATTTGACCCATTAAACCGCCCAACCCCTCTCGGCCTTGCGTTTCGAACTCAACCCTAACCCATTCGAATTCCCACTCATGCTATACTTCCAAACCAAACGAGGATTAACCGAGTAAAAATCCGAATCAAATCTCGTCGGAATCACAAAATCAATCAAATTAAACACTTCCAAACTTAATACGCGGCCTAATCAATCCGCAAATCAATCAACATTGCAAGATAACAACCCGAATCTCTTAATTTTGGTAATCATCGAACGCGGTTTCAAACCGAGAGTGTTAAGCCCGTAATCATAAAATCAGAGCTATAAATTGAGAGCTTCGGACTCATTTTGAAGTTCCTAAACTCTCTAAACTCTCAATTTCGCAAGAAAATCTCCCAATTATAAAGCCCTAATTCGCGAACGCCCGAAGCTGAGTTGATCTTGAAATCACTCAAAACTTAATCAAAACAGGTAATTAGAACCGGTTAACTACTCGTTTTAGTCCAAGGATCAAAAGCCCTATGACGATTTGGGTGTCTAACATCGAATCGAGGGTCAATTGTGGATCGGTTGAAATTAGGGTTTATCGGATTTGGGGGAAAACCGGGGAAGCTTTGTTTAAAATTAAAACAAACGAAGTGAACCAAGGCCACGGCCCTAGTTCACTGGTTCCCGCATCCCATCTCCTAGGGGAGACCCGGGTTCGACCCCGGGCAAACCCCTTTCCCCTTTTTATTTTTTCTGTTCTTTTTCTTTCCCTTTCTTTTCTGTTTTTCTTTTTGTTAATATTTATTTCTTTTAATATTCAATTCTGAAAAATTTCTAAGAAATTTATTTTTTCAGAATTTATTTAAACATTTTTTTATTTTTTTAATTAAATCAAAGGTTTATAAATATGTTTGAATTTAAAATAATGTGGTATTATTCCTTATTTTAAATTATTTAAAATAATGTTGTTATGTGAAAAGATAATACTTGTGTAAAATTATTTTAAATTATTTAAAATATATGCATGGATATATATATGTATATATATGCATGTATATTAGCAAACAATTTGAATGATTACTTATTCTTACCTATATATATATACACACATATATATATATATATATATGTAATATATATGCATGTATATATATTGTCAAACAATTAGAATGATTAATTACTTATACATATATACTTATATTTATATAAACATATCAAAGTATGTATATATATGTATATATATATATATATATATATATTATATATATATTTTTCACTTATTATAATCAATATATACAACCTTTATAAATCGGTTTAGCGTGTGATTAGTTCTTATTTATATTAACCTTTCTCTTACGCGCAATAAATCTATTTATCCTTTCGTTCCATTAACCTGATCATTAATAATATAAATAAATGTGAATAGTTGTCAACCTCTATTCAATTTATAATTGAGAACCTTAAAACATAATAATTAATCATCAAACCAATTATAACACGTTACCTTTTCTTATTTAGGTGCCTTGTGATGTTTGTGTTGGAAATCTTATTCGTGGTTATTCTTATTTCATCTTCAAGTCTTCTTATTATCATGTGAGTTCTTATGCCCCATTTTACATATATTTTACACCTTTCGGGGTGAAACATGTTGGTTATACAAACATACTCATACACGCTTTGATTTATACGCACGTGCAATTCTTTACATAGTCGTGGTTATTTGAATATGTTAAGTTGTATATGAGATGTGGCATACGTGTGCAATCATTAACTATAACTAGTCTGGCGAAGTCTTAGATCTTTGGGCCTGACAAGCCTATTTGGTGCTAAAGCCGAGGGATTGCCGGCTCCTAGGAGCCGTATGCTTGTGCACTAGGGAACCAAATACACTTAGCAAATCATGCTTATTCCTATTATTCAGTCAAGGTTTGATTGTAACTATGCATGTTCTATATACTTACTATCTTGTGACCATTGACTAGAATTGCCACATTCTTTCTCATGATATATACTTATTGTATTTTAAAACCATGAGAACTCACCAACTTGCTAGTGACTTTACTTTCAACATGTTTCAGGTAATGTGCAAGTTTAATGATGACTGAAGAAACGCTTAAGCTTAGGATATGGACCTAGACTTAATGAACATTTGGATTCCTATTTTGTTTATTTATTTTTTGTAAGGCGTGGATGTATGTGATGTTTGAAAACAATTGATTAATGGCATTTATATTTTAACATAGCGTTATGTGGCTGTGAACAATCTTAACCCTCACACTTCGACGTTTCCGCCGTCATGGTTGGGGTGTGACAGATTGGTATCAGAGCCATAACTATAGGGAACTAGGTTATTAGAAATGGTGACCTAGACTATAGTTTATGCATGATCCATATAGGATGGTACTCTTATGAATACATACATATTGTTTTGCATGCTGCCTAACGCTATGCCTTATGTGCAATGTGATGCCTTAGTATAGGTGCCTCTTTGCATAAATACGTATTGTTACCCGTCTCCCCTAGACTTATCTTAAACATTGATTCTCCCCGAAAATACTACTCCTTAAATCTTTCTTCATCTCAAAGTGGAACTTATTGATAGAAACTCCTTAGACTTAAGCTCTAATCCTATAAATATCTCATCAAGATTTTTGATCCCATGAACCATAGAACTAGTATGGTACGTAGACACCTGTATCCTGGTTTTCCTGGCAAAAGGCCCTCAGGCTAAGGTAAGCATTTCGTATAAATCCTACGGGACCAGTCATGCTTACCTAGGGATTTTCGGGATGAGTGATAAACTATGGCCAACATACACCAGTTTCTGAGGCGAATGGGTCAATTCATCTTGACGTGTCAACGTTTCCAAATGGTGATGCGTCACCAAATGGAATCATTCCGTACAACCCATGATTCTTACTTAACTGTCCATCCTTATTACCCTTTTAACCGATCCTAATCCAATTTATATTTTTCCAGCATGTCTCGTTACCATGGAACCCGAGGAAGATCCGGCCGTAAGCTTGCCGCCATGATTGCCCGGCAAATGGCTGCGGTCATCCCGACTATGGTGGCTGAACTCAGCAGCACCATGATCGCCAACGTCACAAGCAACAGCAACGGCTAAGGAGAAAATAGTGCAAACCAAGGCCGTAACAACCAGACGTGCACTTTCAACACTTTAGTTCGTGCAAGCCTCCCAGTTTCAGTGGCAAGGAAGGTGCCACCGGTCTCCGAGAATGGTTTGAAGGAATGGAGAACACCTTCGTCAACTGTGAGTGTCCTGAAGCACTCAAGGTGAGGTATGCCACCAGTATATTGCAGCAAAGGGCCTTAACGTGGTGGAACAGTGAAAAGAGAAACCGAGGTCCCGACGCGATCTTGGCCTTAACTTGGGAAGAATTCAAAAACATAGCCATCGCCAAGTTTTGCCCGAGAAGCGAAATCCAGAAACTGAAGGAGGAATTCTGGAACCTGAAACAAGATGGCGGGAACCATCTGGCGTATTCTTCCCGTCATCACGAGCTGAGCATACTGCTGCCACACATGGTGGATACTGTTTCACGGAATGTGGAAAACTTTTATTAGGGTGTGCCGCCTCAGATTCAGGATGCCGTTGTGGGTAGCCGACCCGCAACACTGGAAGAAGCCATCACCATCACTGCACAGCTGACAGAGAACCACATCCGAGCAGGCACTATGTCTGCGAAGGGTGCTAAGAAAACCAAGAAGACGACCCCCGAGAAGTCAAGGAGGTTAAGCTCGATAACAAGAAGAGGAAGTTTGTACCGGCACGGAACTACACCATGGCCACTCCTAAGCCACCCCGAGACAGTGTGTTCCCGGGGCTGCACCGCAGCACAAGTGCCCGTGGCAAGGGCTTATGCAGGCCCTCTACCTATGTGCAACACATATAAGTACCATCATCCGGGGAATCTCCCGTGTCGCATCTGCACACTATGCGGCAAGTACGGGCATCTCGTGGCAACGTGTCGCCGAGCAATGGGGAACGCAGTGACGGAACCAAACCGACCTGCTACAATTGCGGAGAACCGGGTCACTACCGACCCCAATGCCCTCGTCTTGTGGGCAATGTTCCACAAGCTCGTGGACGTGCCTTCAACATCAACGCAAACCAAGCTCAGGCGAACAACGATGTGGTGAACGTACGTAACTTTCAACCCTATCTCCGTAGCATTTCTCTAAAAAAATTCCTGGTTTATGCCCTAAGTGCCTTTTAAACCTACACAGGTATGTTTCTTATTAATGATACCTATGCTTACGTACTATTTGATTCAGGTGCCGATAAGAGTTTCGTTTCTTTAGAATTCGAACCGACACTTGCTAAACCTCGTGCGAATTTGGAAAGACCTCTCACCGTTGAAGTTGCCGATGGGGAACCGATCACCGTCGACGTGGTCATCCGCGATTGCCTATTGTGTCTCGACGATCATAAATTTCTTATCGACCTCATTCCTATGAAGCTCGGGAGTTTCGACGTCATTATTGGCATGGATTGGTTATCGAAGAATCACGCTGAGATCGTTTGTTTTGAGAAGTGTTTTCGCATGCCCTTACCCTCCGGTGACACGATGAAGGTGTTCGGTGAACGGTCTTCCAAAGGACTCAAGCTTATGTCATGCACTCAAGCTCGAAAGTGCCTGAGTAAGAGTTATCCGGCATTCTTGGCTTACGTAGTCAACACCAAAGTCAAAGGGAAGGAACTCAAGGTTGTTCCAGTGTACGAGAATTCCTGAAGTTTTTCCCGACGACCTTAGTGGGTTACCTCCTGTACGGGAAGTTGAATTCAAAATCGAATTGATCCCGGGAGCGAGCCCCGTGGCCAAATCACCTTACCGACTCGCACCATCTGAAATGCAAGAACTCTCTCGCCAACTCCAGGAATTATCCGAGAAGGGTTTTATCCGCCCTAGTCTTCTCCTTGGGGTGCACCTGTCTTATTTGTGAAGAAGAAAGACGGGTCATTTCGCATGTGTATCGATTACCGGGAGCTCAACAAGTTAACCGTCAAGAACCGGTATCCCCTTCCTCGTATCGACGACCTCTTCGATCAACTTCAGGAGCTGCAATCTTTTCAAAAATCGGCTTGTGTTCGGTTATCACCAACTGCGAGTCCACGATGACGATATCCCAAAGACTGCATTCCGCACTCGGTACGGGCATACGAGTTTATGGTTATGCCTTTCGGCTTAACCAATGCTCCTGCGGTCTTCATGGACCTATGAACCGAGTGTGCAAGCCATACCTAGATAAATTTGTCATTGTGTTCATCGATGACATTCTTATCTATTCCCAAATCCACACACCGATCATGGACTTCATCTTCGCCAAATCCTCGATCTGCTGAGAAGGAACAGTTGTACGCAAAATTTTCAAAATGCGAATTTTGGATTGAGGAAGTAACAATTCCTAGGTCACGTGGTGAATAGACAAGGAATTCACTGTCGATCCTCAAAGGTAGAAGCCGTAATGAATTGGAGTGCTCCCACGACTCCGACGGAAGTTCGATCATTTCTTGGTCTAGCCGCTATATCGACGGTTCATTGCCAGTTTCTCGAAAATCGCAAAGCCACTCACGGCCTTAACCCAGAGAACAAGCCTTTCGAGTGGAAAGCCGAACAAGAAGAGCGTTTGAGACATTGAAGCATAAACTATGCAATGCTTCTGTTTTAACGCTACCAGATGGAAACGACGATTTCACAGTATACTGTGACGCATCGAGACAAGGTCTTGTTGCGTCCTCATGCAACGGGGAAAGTAATAGCCTACGCCTCGAGGCAATTGAAGTTCATGAGGTAAATTACACAACGCACGATCTTGAGCTCGGAGCGGTGGTCTTCGCCTTGAAAGTTTGGAGACACTATTTATATGGCACACAAGGTATAGTGTACATGGACCACAAGAGCCTCCAACATGTTTTCAATCAGAAGGATCTCAATATGAGGCAACGTCGCTGGGTGGAACTAATTAGTGACTACGATTGCGACATCCGATACCATCCGGCAAGGAAAATGTAGTAGCTGATGCATTGAGTCGGAAGACGCACCGAAAGACGGTTTCCGTTCAAGAGATTCGCGACTGTCGGCATGGTTCGATACATTGGGAGAGTTTGACACTAAAGTCCGAATCGATGTCAACAATGCTACACTTTTACTGCAAAATTGAGGATCGATTGTGACATCGAGTCAAGCATCCGAGAAGCCCAGCAGGCATGCAAGTCGAAGAGAGTATGAAAGATGAACTTGACCCAATCTTGTAGCCCAACTGGAAGCAAGAGCCAATGGTTTGATGTATTTCGCAACCGAATCTGGATCCCCAAACGCAATACCTCCGTACTTTTATCATGAACGAAACACATCGAACTCGTTATTCTATCCACCTGGGCTCCGATAAGATGTACAGGACTTACTAGTCAATATTGGTGGCCCGAATGAAACGAGACATAGCAACCTACGTTGCTAGTGCTTTACATGCACGAAGGTTAAGCGGCACCAACGTCCAGTGGATTACTTGACAAACCCGAAATTCACATGTGGAATAGGAGCATATATCCATGGACTTCATAACTAATCTACCTCGGACATCTCGCGGGCACGATAGCATATGGGTAATCGTCGACCGACTGACCAAGTCGGCACACTTTATACCCATACGCGACACTTATAAGACATCGAGGTTAGCACGAATTTCATCGACGAGATCGAAAGCCGTCATGGAGTGCCCCCTCACACATATCCGACCGAGACGCCCGATTTACTTCTCACTTCTGGTCTTCCATGCAAGAACTTCTGGGTATGCAATTGGATTTAAGCACGGCTTACCATCCCCAAACCGATGGTCAAACGGAGCGGACAATCCAAACTCTGGAAGACCTGTGCGTCCTGTGTTCTCGATTTTGGTGGCGACGGGATCACATCTACCACTCGCAGAGTTCTCCTACATAGTTACCATTCAAGCATCCAAATGGCACCATTTGAGGCACTTTATGGTCGTAAGTGTCGTTCCCCGATTGCTAGACCGACAGGGCGAAATCTTATCACCGGTCCCGAACTCATACAAGAGACGACGGATAAAGTTGCTATCATCCGCAAGAACTTGGAAACGGCTAGGAGTCGACAGAAGAGCTACGCCGATAAACGTCGCAAGCCACTAGATTCCAAGTTGGGGAGATGGTCCTTCTCAAGGTCTCACCGTGGAAGGGTGTGGTTCGCTTTAGAAGAAAAGGTAAGTTAGCTCCGAGGTTTGTAGGACCTTTCAAGGTTCTGAAAAGAATCGGGAGAGTGGCCTACAAACTAGAACTACCCTCGACCTTAGTGGAATTCACCGGTCTTCCACGTCTCGAACCTGAGGAGTGTTTGGCCGACGATAACTTGTATGTGCCATTGGAAGACATCCAAATCGACGAGTCCCTACATTTCGTTGAGAAACCGTCGAAATCATGGATCGCATTATGAAGAAGACTAGGACCTCTACGACCCCAATTGTAAAGGTTCGAGGGAAAACAAACGAGGAGCGGAATTCACTTGGGAGCGTGAAGAACATATGAAGAAAACATACCCTTCTCTTTTCTTGTAACCCTTTTTTGTTTTAATTTCGTGACGAAATTCTTTTAAGTTGGGGAGACTGTAACATCCTGTATCTCTATGACTTTATTTATTATGTGTTTGTGCGTGGCCTCGTTAGTAAAAGTTTAATTCATTAATAATAATAATAGTAATAATGATAACAATAATAATAATAATAATAATAATAATTTTAATAATAAAATAAAAATAATAATAATAATAATAATAATAATGATAATAATAACTTTAAAAGTAACAGTAACAATATAATTATATTAATGGATAATAATAACAAATAATAATAATAATAATATCTATAACCATAATAATAATAATCATAATAATAATAATAATAATTATTGTAATACTAATAATACTAATAACAATAATAATAGTATTAATAATAAATTCTTAAATCAAAGTTCAGGGGGGTGTTCTGCCAAGTTCTAAACTTGAAAAAAACAAAGTTTCAACCATTTAATCAACAGCCCAAACTTCAGGGGCTGAAAATGTAAAATGGTTTCTTAAACTCGTTTTCCGGTGGCTTCGGCCGGAGCTCCGGCGAGGCTTCAAATCATCATTCTAAATGCAATTTGACCCAATTAAACCGCCCAACCCCTCTCAGCCTTGCGTTTCGAACTCAAACCCTAACCCAATTTGAATTCCCGCTTGTGCTATACTTCCAAACCAAACCGAGGATTAACCGAGTAAAAATCCGAATCAAATCTCGTCCGGAATCACAAAATCAATCAAATTAAACACTTCCAAACTTAATACGCGGCCTAATCAATCCGAAAATCAATCAACATTGCAAGATAACAACCCGAATCTTTTAATTTTGGTAATCATTGCAAGATAAACATTTTTTTATATTTTTTTAATAAATCAAGGTTTATAAATATGTTTGAATTAAAATACAATGTGGTATTATTCCTTATTTTAAATTATTTAAAATAATGTTGTTATGTGAAAAGATAATACTTGTGAAAAATATTTTAAATTATTTAAAATATACGCATGGATATATATATGTATATATTGGCAAACAATTTGAATGATTACTTATTCTTACCTATATACACACACACACACACACACACACACACATATATATAGATATATATATATGTGTGTGTGTGTGTGTGTATATATGCATGTATATATATTGTCACACCCCCGCTATGAGCGGAAACACAGGGTTGCGACGAGACGGGAATCGTCATAACACATGGTAAGCGATAGAGATGCAATATAAAATGATGACAAGCGTGTCATGACGACACCCGACAACAAGGGGACTTGTGTCGTGTATAGTCAATGTTCACGACAACATAGCCATATACATAACAGGATAAACGATTTACATCATCACATAAAGATGAAATTGTAATGTAAATTCCCACAACCCGGGAACAAGTTTCAAAAGATTGTAATTGTTTACATAGTTCAACATTGTTCAAAATAACTATTTGTCAAACATGTTTAGTCCAAAAATGCACCTAGGGTCCCCACTAAGGCAGCACACCTAGTACCTCAGCTAGCTTGATCACCTGAAAAGATATGCTCAAAATGGTCAACAAATTGTTGGTGAGCTCGCAGGTTTAAGTAATAAAAGTGTAAGTGATGCTGTATAAAGTAAATGATATGGAATACCGTGAATACAGTTATATACACAAGTAAAATCACATGACATGAGCTTTGCAACCAAACCTAGCGACGTACACAAAGAAATTGTCAGCGTATATTCACCCAAGACCCGTACCTGGCTATTGTTGGTACTAACTAGTATACCAACACGAGGATGGGGGTGTCAACCCAGTAGTACTACCAATACCTAACCGCCGGTTCCCACACTGGAATTAAATAGTTGCAAAGATAGAACCACACAGCAGACCCAAGCATGTATCAGATACGTACTTGTAACATAGTATCACGTTGATTCCTTGTATGAAAATTGTATGTATGTTATACAGCATAGAAAACGGGCGAGCATACTTTTCCCCCATATTTGTAAATGTTTGTAAAATAGTATAAGCATAAAAAGGGGCCACGAAACTCACATGTTAAGTGGTAAGTATGAAAGATCGAGATTTCCAACAGTTGAATGCAATGATCGGTCAAACACCTATTGACAGTTATGGTCAAGCATTAACGACATGTATAAAGCGTATTGTAATGTTGTTCGGTTCGGGTTGTATCGGTTCGGTCGTGGGTAGCACACACACAAGCGGACACACGCATCATCAGACACACGACGGGACCAGACGCTCGACCCACGTTCCATTCATACGAATCAACCTTCAATCGTGCGAATGAGCTACCTCGTGCGATTGAACCTTCATTCGTGCGATTGGACTCAGTCGCACCACACAACACACCCATTCGCACGACCCAACCTCCATGCGCACGAATCAACCCTCAATCGTGCGAATTAGCTACTTTCGTGCGATTGAACCTTCATTCGTGCGATTGGACTCCAGTCGTGCGAAACACGCACAATCGCATTCACTCAGTCGGTCACCTGACTCAATCGCACACAATCAACCACACGCATGACTCAATCGCATACAAACACCCTGTTGCACGACTCAGTCGCACGACATGCCTAGTTGCACAACTCAGTCGCACGATTGACTTAGACGCATGATTCAGTCGCACGACTCACTCAGTCGCACGGCTCAATCGCATGACAGACCCAGTCGCCCGAACTGCAGAATCGCGACTGTGGTCGGGCTGAGCAGCCCCCGAGCTGCTCTAGCGCGGGTTTTATACCACGAGGACCTCCAGAAACACTCAACAAACATACATAAACATGAAACACAAGCAGAAAGGCCTCACACGCACCCACTCGACCTCATGTACTCGGATGAACCCGAGCACCCGAAACCCAGAAAACGCAGCAGTAAAACCGAACCAAAAACGGGTTGAACAAGGTTGTCTACCTGCTAGGAACGCGTACACACGACGATACCCAAGATTTGGTAGTGAAAACGCGACAATCGTGACGATTTTTGGTGCTAGATCGAGAGAAAAGTGGAGAAAAGGTTGAAAGTGAAGAAGATGAAGATGAGGATGGATGGCTGGAAATGGGGCTTATATACCCAGCCCAAGTTTGCAAAATTACAAGTTTAGTCCCTGCACTTAACCCTCAAGTTTCCCAAAAATTTGTTTCGGTTGATTACGATCTTAAAATGTTCGTTATATTACGGTTAAAGCGTATTTATTGGCATTTGATAGCCTAAAATAGTTTTATTAGTGACAATGGTCGAAATTAAAAATGATATATTTGGCGGTAATGGTGATGAAATTTATAAAAGTTTTATGCTTAACACACGTTCTCGAAGGAAGTACAGGCACAAGGAAAAATAAGCAGACATGACTCCGTGAAGCAGGAGTTCATGAAGAAAAGGAAGATTAATTAAAATATTTCCATGTTATTTATGTCGTTCGACGGACCTTAAGGTGACGGATGTCACATATATTGTCAAACATTAGAATGATTAATTACTTATACATATATACTTATATTTATATAAACATATCAAAGTATGTATATATATGTGTATATATATATATATATATATATATATATTATATATATATATATATATATATATATATAATATATATATATATATATATATATATATATAATATATATATATATATATATATATATATTTCTTCACTTATTATAATCAATATATACAACCTTTATAAATCGGTTTAGCGTGTGATTAGTTTTCTTTATTTATATTAACCTTTCTCTTACGCGCAATAAATCTATTTATCCTTTCGTTCCATTAACCTGATCATTAATAATATAAAATAAATGTGAATAGTTGTCAACCTCATTCAATTTATAATTGAGAACCTTAAAACATAATAATTAATCATCAAACCAATTATAACACGTTACCTTATTCTTATTTAGGTGCCTTGTGATGTTTGTGTTGGAAATCTTATTCGTGGTTATTCTTATTTCATCTTCAAGTCTTCTTATTATCATGTGAGTTCTTATGCCCCATTTTACATATATTTTACACCTTTCGGGGTGAAACATGTTGGCTATACAAACATACTCATACACGCTTTGATACTTATTACGCACGTGCAATTCTTTACATAGTCGTGGTTATTTGAATATGTTAAGTTGTATATGAGATGTGGCATACGTGTGCAATCATTAACTATAACTAGCCTGGCGAAGTCTTAGATCTTTGGGCCTGACAAGCCTATTTGGTGCTAAAGCCGAGGGATTGCCGGCTCCTAGGAGCCGTATGCTTGTGCACTAGGGAACCAAATACACTTAGCAATCATGCTTATTCCTATTATTCAGTCAAGGTTTGATTGTAACTATGCATGTTCTATATACTTACTATCTTGTGACCATTGACTAGAATTGCCACATTCTTTCTCATGATATATACTTATTGTATTTTAAAACCATGAGAACTCACCAACTTGCTAGTTGACTTTACTTTCAACATGTTTCAGGTAATGTGCAAGTTTAATGATGACTGAAGAAACGCTTAAGCTTAGGATATGGACCTAGACTTAAATGACATTTGGATTCCTATTTTTGTTTATTTATTTTCTTGTAAGGCGTGGATGTATGTGATGTTTGAAAACAATTGATTAATGGCATTTATATTTTAACATAGCGTTATGTGGCTGTGAACAATCTTAACCCTCACACTTCGACGTTTCCGCCGTCATGGTTAGGGTGTGACACCTTATACGGGCTTCATCAAGCTCCTAAGGCCTGGTATGAGAAACTCTCAACTCATCTTGTGAAACATGGCTTTCGCAGGGGAGTTATTGACTACACACTGTTCATCAAAGAAAAAGATAGAGACCTACTGCTAGTACAAATCTATGTCGATGACATAATCTTCGGTTCAAAGAACGAAAAACTATGCAAAGAGTTTGAAGCAGTTATGAAGAAAGAATTTGAGATGAGTGCCATGGGGGAGATGAAGTTCTTTCTCGGGTTACAGGTGGATCAGACTCCAAATGGAATATTTCTACATCAGACCAAGTATATAGGAGACATTCTCAGTCGTTTTGACATGGAAATGCTTCTGTTGCTGGGACTCCACTTGCTACGAATCACGATATAGCACCTGATGAAAATGGAGATCTTGTAGATGCCACAATGTACCGAGGAATGATTGGATCCCTCATGTATCTCACTGCCTCAAGACCTGATATCATGTATGCTACATGTTTATGTTCGAGATATCAGGCTAAGCCTAAGGTCAACCATCTGATCGGGGTCAAGAGGATATTTTTTTACCTGAAGGGTACACCCACACTTGGGTTGTGGTATCCTCATGATGATGACTTTGAGCTCACGGCGTATAGTGACTCGGATTATGGGGGCTGCAAGATGAATTACAAGTCTACATTAGCAGGGTGTCAATTCTTTGGGAGGAGATTAGTTACCTGGCAGTGTAAGAAGCAGACCTCAGTTGCATTGTCAACCTGTGAAGCCGAATACGTTGTTGCTGCAAGTTGCTGTTCACAAATCATCTGGATTCAACAGCAAATGCGGGATTAGGGTTTAGAGTTTTCTTCTACTCCTATCTTTGTTGACAACTCTGCTGCAATTGCAGTAACTAAAAATCCGGTACAACATCCAAAGACCAAACACATTGGTATTAAATACCATTTCATAAGAGACTGTTTTGTAAAGAACTTAATAGAGGTGGTAAAAATTAATACTGATTTTCAACGCGCTGACCTCTATACAAAAGCCTTTGATAAACCACGTTTTCTATATTTGTTAGAGGTCAACGGCGTTAAAAAGAAAAGTGATGTTATTCCTGATAATGATCATGTGTAGTCCGATGTTGTTTAGTTAATTTTCCTTTTATTTTTTATTTTTTATTTTATTTTATTTATTTATTTTGGTCTGTTTAAATTAAACTCATGTTATTTTGTTGTTTATTAAAATCCTAAAATAATTAAACCAGTTATGATTTTAGTATTTTAGGGGGAGAATAAGTCAGCAAGTAACATTAAAAAACGAGGGAGAAGGAGTGGAAAGCTGATATAAGGTAGATCGTATCTGTGATACCGATTCAAACCCTTTGGAATATGATAGTACACAGGAACAAATCAAGAGGGACTTTAAAATTTTAATTTAGAAAAGATGCAAAAATTAAAAGTATAAGTCTGTGTAGTCTAAGCAATATAAAAGGGAAGATGATAGAAAAACTGGTAACTCCTAAGGTAACACAACGAGAGTAGACCTAGAGGTTGCTAGACCACAATTGATATGTTGGTAGATTCAACATAATAGATGATTAGACCTGACTGGTGATCTCAAGATCAAACTAAGTTGTTCAACTGACTGTGGGCTTCCATCTTATCACTGGTTAACACAATCAACAATATTCCAATAAGGGGTAATGAACATGTAAACACCACAAATGTGTGCAGATGACCATAAATAGAGCAAAGCACGAAAAAAATGAAAGAAAAATGCTATCAAGCTAATGACTTATGTTATTGGTGTATTTTGTGCAAAATAAAATTAAGCTGCTTTAACAAGGAGATAGGTTGTGTGCCTCTCTGCTGTGCGATGGCACTGACCCGAGGATAAGCATAACCTAGATATTCCAGAATTCATTGTTGTTTGCCGCCTCTCTGCTGTGCGATGGCACTGACATGAGGATTGGCTTCTCTTTGAAAGCTCTAAGAATAGTCTCTTCTTGTAAAAATACCCGTAGACCGCTCAAAAGCTCCTGAGGAATGTTGATTACCATATAAGTGTGGGATCCACAAATGTTAGTTGAAATAATTAAACCTAAATCTATCACCAGTCTGTGTCAAAAGTCTGTGTATGGATTTAAGAGGACAAACATATTGACAATCATTGTGGCTGCAATTCTTGAAAGTTCAAATCAATATGGTAATCTAATAGTTCTAGTATGATTTCCTAAAAGTTGCTAACGACTCTGGATGAAAACCAAGAATAGAGCATCAAAAGATTTTGATAACAAGTCCCAAATGATTTGACTTGCCTGTATGATTCCAAAATTGAATTCGTCCAGGTGTAGTCAATCTAAGTTGAAGCTGCCTATTCCGGAACCAAATCCCGTAGATTTCCATCTTAGGATTTATCTCTCACAAAAAGCCAAAAACAAGTTTTATTTTTTGTATGTTAGTTTAGTTTTTTTTCCAATTCACTTAGTCTTTTAGTTTTGTTTGTTTGCCGGACTACATCATGAAAATCGGTAAGGGATCAACTCACTAAAAGGGTCATGTCTGAGATGGCCACATGTGTTTTCAAAGTTTAAAAGGGTCACGTCTGAGGTGACTAAATTGTGTAAAAGGATCACGTCTGAGGTGATCAAAAGTTTTTCAAGTTAAAATGATCATGTTTGAGATGATCAAATGCTCATAATGTTAATTTCAACAGGTAAAAAGGGTTTAAGTACTAAATGTTCATAAGTGTAACCCATTCGCACGACTGGATCATAAGTATGGTCCAACCATGCGAATGGATCCCATTCGCACGACTGGACATGAGATTGAGACATTCACCCGAATGGCTTATCAGAATGATCCATTCGACCGAATGAAAGGGTGCGAATGAGTCAGTCGACCGACTGAAACTCAGTCGGTTAACTGAGGGTGCGAATGAAAGGGCACGAATGAGTCAGTCGACCGACTGAGACTCAGTCGGCCAACTAAATGCGACTGACTGGGCCAATCGCACGACTGAGACTCAGTCGCCCGAATGAACTGAGCGAATGAGGCCAGTCGGCCAATCGAGCTCAGTTTCAGTATTTAAAGGGCCACAGTCGATCGTATTTTACTCATCACTCCCAATCGCTCCCAATCGCATTTCTTCCCGTTACTCTGCCAAAATTTCTCTAGACCTTGTTTTCACATTGCTGTTGAGCTTCTGACGTTCGTTGACTTATATACAGGTAGATGACATTGATATCGCACCGAAAACAGAAGGAATGGAATCCAAATTTGTGATATTCGAGTGAAACAAGAACCGGACTGAAAAATGCCCTAATAACCAACAAAAACTAAGCAAAATGTTAAAATTAAGTTTAATAGGTTATTAGTGATAAGATGACGAGTCTAATGGACCATTAACCATGTTAAATTACTTGATTTGGTCAAGATTCGAACCACAGGCGACTGAACAGTGGGACAAGCGACTGGTCGACCGGATGAACTCCAATCGCATGATTGAATCTTGCGATTGGATCAATCGGCCGAATGAACCATGCGAATGAGCTCAGTCAGCCGACTGAACCAATCGCAGACTCAGTCAGCAAATTGAACTCAGTCGCATGTCTCACTCGCCCGAACGAGCTCAGTCGCATGAAAGAACAACCGACTGACTTCAGTCGCATGATTCATTCGCACGAATGAATCAGAATGAATTTAATCATTACACTTAGAACTGAATTTTGATGTATTATGTACTAATGGTTCTGTGTCTTGTGTTTCAGGAAAATGGCTGATAGATGGTCCATTAATCCAAAGCACAACATATGTGCTCACTTGGATCATACTACTCGGAACGGGGCCGAGTTCACAGAGATTATAGCTTTCCTTAGACATTCCCGGATACATAAGGCTATATCCACACCTTGCACGCCCTACAGGTCATTACACCAGGCATTCTGGGAGAATGCCTCAGTTGATCGCTCTTGTGAGCCATACAGTATACGGAGTTCCATTCTGGGTCATGATATCGAGGTTACTGCTGCTGATATCCAGAGAGTTCTTGAGTTTGGGAACGATACGAATCACCCCACCAGATTACATCCACTGACTGTGAGAGGCTGCTTCCTCAGGATCAAGTATGTTGGGACATAAACTCGGGTGTGCTCAACAAGAGCAACCTGTGCCCCCACTACCACAGCCACCACATCTACCACCACCACTACCACTTCCACAGCCACATCATCCACCACCACATCCACCACAGCCACCACAGCTACTACTACCACCACCACACCTCCCACCACTGTACAGATTCCATCTACCACCATATCTTTCACTCCCACATCACCTCCACTATTTCACAGACCCATCTTCACTATAACCACCACCACCACCACTACCCACCAAGCTGAATCCTCAGCCCATCCATCTCATACTTATGGATCACCTCTACCTCCAATTGGGGTAGAGGAACAGTTGTCTGCACTCAACAGGATGGTGATGCGCCTATTAGCTGCAGATGAGGAGAAGGCGGCTCAGATCCGCCAGCTTGCTGATCTTACTACTGCTCAGTCTCACCAGATAGAAGAGCAGGCTCGAGTGATAGAGGAACAGGCCCAACAGATGGCTGCTTAGAGCCATGAGATAGTCCAACTCCAAGCACATAGTGTCACATCAAACAAGAAGATAGAGGAGTTGGAGGAGGCGAAGAAGACGATCATGTTAAAGCTAAAGGGATCTAAGGAGGAGCCCTTGAAGATCAAAGAGGGAGACGGAGATGATGAAGATGATGATGAGGATGATGAGGATGAGACAGAGGAGGATGAGGGGACAGAAGAAGAAAGGACAGAGGAGAAGGATGATGATGATGATATAGCAGGAGGAGATGCAGCTGCATTGGCCTCTGCTTCAGGTCAAGAGAGGATGTCCAAGAACAGACAAGACCAACCAGCTTCTTCCTCTGCTCCACCAAGTGACGAGACGATGATACAGGAAAAAAGTAAAGATTAGATGTTTATGTATTTAATTACTTTTGCATTTGAATCATGTATTGAAACATATGTATTCAATGTTTAAATTAAGTTTAATGCATTTCTATTTTGATTATTACTAATGGTCGATATGTTGAATGTGTAAATCAAACAGATCCAAATTACCAAAGGGATGAGTTTGATGCTGCTCCCCTTCAGCAGGTCAAGACTCAGCTAACAATGATTCTTGATCTGCAAGGGATCGTAAGGAGGTCGGTGAGTTATACCCCTGAAGAAGGGGAAATAATTCACGAACTATCAAACGAGCAACTCGCAGAGATCTTCAAGCTCGATCCAGATGAGATAGTGAAGGATGCTCCGACATGCAACTCGACCAGTGACGAAGAGCTCAACGATGTTGATGAAATCAAGATTGAAGATGTCACCGCCGAGCACTACCCTCAGTACGCTAACAATGAGGGAAATGTGGTCTCCAATCTGGGTGAATCCATCGTCAGCGATACTTTTGAGGTGTTAGACAAGATGGAGCAAGAGTCGGAGAAAGTAGAGGAAACGGCCCAAGCCTCAAATGATGATGTCGATATCCGAAAGGCTGAGTGGGCTGCGTGTTTTGAAGAAGTTAGAGACCAACGCGCTGCACCGAAACAGGATGCCTACACCAAACTCTACAAAGTCAAGAAACATCAAAAGGTGACTGGCAGGATCATAGCGTGGGCGTATTTTGAGGATCTTAACGTATATGCAGTTAAGAGGGAAAATGGCATAGAGTACTTCAGATTCCCACATGATCTGAAGACTCTACCAGGTTTTGAGCTCAACCAGCTGGCCAAACTAAAGCTTTTGTATGCTGACCCGAGGAAGATGTCAGGTTGGTTCGAGGCTGCCCTAAAGAAGGAGTACCACACCAGGTGGGTTAACTTCAGACCCCAACAGCCTACAAGGTATATCAGAAGGTCTAAGGTTGATACCATTACTGGAAAGCCGAAGATAGTGTTGAAGTGGAGTCCTCCGTGCACAATGTCAAGAATCCCGCTCAGGGAAATGCCACAGGACTTCACTCCACACTTTAAGTGATGGTACTACGATTGGAGAACAGCTGAAGTGGTCATAGTCCTAAACAAAGAGGGCCAAATGGATACGATCAGGGTATTCGACCCAATGTGGCTTACCGACTTGTCAGCAAATGATGTCTACACGCTATACAAGTGGCCACTGTTCTATGATACGCAAGATATTGTACAAGCCCTCCAGTTCCAAAATGTCATAAGACTCTGCTTCGCGTTTGAGATTCATGCGGGAGTCACAAAAGAGGACAAGTACAAGAAATATGAGGAGGTGATGCAGAAAACAAGACATTAGAAAGATCTAGGTCTAAGGAGGAGTTTGTTGATACATGTATGTCCCTAGATCATGATATGAAATGTAATAGATCTTGTTTATCTGATTTGGATGTAATTTAATATGATTAATGAAATGATATGGATTGTTTGTGATTTGTAATGTCTAATATTTCATTAATGAGTCAATATTGAATTGGTTAATTAGGTTAGTGATTGTTTGAATGGTTACACATAATGTTTATTAACTAATACATTCAAACTTAACATAATGAAGTTCTCATGCGAATGGCCCATGCGAATGGACCACACGCATGAATAACTTCATACGATTGACTCAGTCGCACGACTGAACCAGGAGACTGGATCAGTCGTATGATTGACACATAAGATTGGCTCAGTCGCACGACTGAACACTCAGTCGTGCGGATGAATCAACCGTATGGTTCAATCGCACGACTGAATCATACTAATGGTTCAGTCGCACGAATGAACAATACTAACCTATAAATACAACCAATTCGTGGAAAAACTAGAGAATTCATTCAATTACGACTCCAGACGTACCTAGCCGTCCAGAAGCCTCCCAATTCGTTCTTCAAGTTCATAGAACACATTAGATCGATTCCCAATC
Source organism: Flaveria trinervia (assembly GCA_025506515.1). Classification (NCBI taxonomy): domain Eukaryota; kingdom Viridiplantae; phylum Streptophyta; class Magnoliopsida; order Asterales; family Asteraceae; genus Flaveria; species Flaveria trinervia. The sequence continues at coordinate 117,439,253 of CM046442.1, read as the reverse complement.
GATTTCTAATGTTAGTTTCAATTCGTTATTGATTCTTCGTGTGTTCTCACTGATTGGATCGCCAATCAAATAGGATTCTGCACTATTTGATCTGGTTTACAAGCTAATCACTAGATATTTCATTCAAATACCAGGTCCTAACAGGTTGAAAAAAATTGAGATGTGTGGACCCTGAAAGGATCATACATGCCAATTTAGTTGGTGAGTTTATGGTTGTTCTGCCGAGATTCCCACAAATCCAAGAACTAATACGGATGAAGATCCTGCAGTAGTAGAAGTATTGGCTTACCACATTTATCAATGCGGAAGGCAAAGAACAAATGCGGACAAGTATTTGTTCTTCCGCATTAACAAATGCGGAAGACCAAAAGTAACGTGGACAAGATTCTGTTCATCCGTATTTGCCAATGTGAATGACCGGACAAGAATGCACATAAGTATTTGTTCATCCGCATTACCCGATGCGGATGACCAACATACTAATGGAGATGATCAAGTGAAGAAATGTTGATCAAGTCATCTCATCCGCATTTACCAATGCGGATGAACAAGCAGAAATGCAGATCAAGACTTAGACTAGTTCTGATGTATAGGTCAGAGGTAGTTTAGTCATTTTGTAAAAAGGCATCTTGTCTGTGTAAGGCCCCGTTCCTGGAAACCTCATAGCTGGTCAATCATAGCAATTAAAACATTAAACATTACAATTAAACAAGCTTAAGCAGCGGAAATAATTTATCAAAAGCCATGCACTTCATTTAAAACACTGTTGTTAAGTAATACATCATCATTGACTGTTTACAAAAGACTTGTTAATATGCATTACAAAACAACAGCAACACAAAGTACGAATGGATGTCAGACTTTCCCTGCCGAGTAGCGTCACCTCCGTGCCATCCTCAGCAATAATTACCTACCAACTGAAAATGTATAAAAGTCAGCGTTGCTGAGTGAGCTCTAGTTTTATAAGTAATAAAACACTTTCTATATGTTGTATATGAAAATACTATTTTCTGTAAAATACAACTCTGTACTGTAAATGCGAGCACGCATCAACTATATGAACAAATATTGTTCATTCTCTTTACTGTAGGCCTTGTCTGTTCTATAAACTTTTATCTTTATGTTTCACTTTCTATATGGACCAGTGAGCAATACCCTAACTATATGCGCGATGGAAAACGGGTGATGGGCCATCTATATCCCTCGAAAGGGTCAACTATATCCCCCTAAAGGGTCAACTGTATCCCCCGAAAGGGTCAACTGTATCCCCCGAAAGGGTCAACTGTATCCCCCGAAAGGGTCAACTGTATCCCCCGAAAGGTTCAACTGTATCCCCCGAAAGGGTCAACTGTATCCCCCGAAAGGGTCACTGTATCCCTCGAAAGGGTCAACTGTATCCCTCGAAAGGGTCAACTGTATCCCTCGAAAGGGTCAACTGTATCCCTCGAAAAGGTCAACTGTATCCCTCAAAAGGGTCAACTGTATCCCTCGAAAGGGTTCTGTGTACTATGTACAAGGCCAACCCAATCACCCAGGGCATGCTGCAAAGGTCCGGGTCTCGTGCGCAATATGGGGTAGCTAACACGCACACGGTTGAGCTAACGGCAACATGGCCGTGTCACTCCTATAAGCTTGCAAGACTTGTTAACATTTTATTAATGTCCCTCTTCTTTTCTTTATTGCTCTTTCACTTTATTATTACGATATACTTTACGTTACGATAATAACATACCACGTAAAGTCACATACTATAAGTAATAATAATAATAGCAATAACAATAATAAGGAACAATCGTAAACAATCATATCATGCATGAAATAACATCATTAATAAGCCCTTAGTCAACCTCGGTCAAAACCCTAAGGCACAGACTCTCAGAAAAGTTCTGTAAAAATTTCTAAGTCTTAGGCGCATGGGAACTATTTAGGCGCATGAGCCCTGTTCGGGCGTTTCATCACTATGTAGGCGTATCAGCCAACACTTAAGCATTTTCACTGTAGGAGCATGAACTATTCAGGCGCATGGGCACTATTTGCGTGTGTGAACACTTAGATGCATGAGTAATTCAGGCGCATGGACACTTAGGCGCATAGGCCACTTAGGCGCATGGACCACTTGGGCGCATGGGTACTATTGGGGCGCATGGCCTTTTACTTAGTCGTCCAGCTAACATTTCTAGACGCATGAGCTACTGTTCAGGCGCATGGGCTGTACTTAATCATTTCTAAGGTAATCTTAGGCGCATGGGCTACTGTTTGGGCGCATGGATTACACTTAATTCTTTCTAAGGCATTTTCAGGCGCATGAGCCTTATCTAGGCGCATGGACCTTCTGCTCAACATGTTTCCAGTATGTTTTCAACCTAATCATCAAATCCCTCTGTTCTAAGCTTAATGTGGCTATTCTAAACATGAATAACCTATAAGCATTCAAGAATCACATTCATTCATGCACAATACATACGGGCATACATGCTCAAACATTTGAAAATCTTTTACATACATTTTCAGCCCCAAAGATGTTTGAAAACAAGTAAAAACTGGGGTCTAGAACTCACCTGGTGCAACTTGGGTGTTCTTCCTTTTAACCCACTTGCAAAGAGTTCAAAACACCTAGAAACGACATCCAAACACATACACACGAGCACAAACACAACACATAAGATTATAACAGGGATAAAACCATCATAAACATGTAAAAACCACGAATTCTTACCTTGAATTCGTTCACTTCTTCTTCTTCTTCCACCAACCGAGAGTCTCTTCTGCTCTCTCTCTAGAACCGAAGAAAATGGTGATGTGAAGTGAGGGTGGGCGGCCATGCCCACCTTTACACCAACTTTTCAAAGTTTTGTCCTTTTGGACACTTTTGGTCCCTCCACTTGGACCTTATAGCTTTTCTTTCTTTTATTCTTAATTTTCTGTCTTTTAGAAAAATAACCGGGTGTTACAGTTTGCCTATAAATAGAATAGAAAATCTCGTACATGACACGAGGGTTGATAGACAATTAGAATATATTTTTTCAATTACTGTTTATGCTCAACCCCTAGCATTTACTGTAATCATCATCTCATTCAATACAAACAAGCATTTATGAGTATTTCTTCTGCATTGAATGTTTATTGATTGTTTGTTTCTGTCTTTCAATCACTAACTCAATCATTATATTCGATCCTAAATGAGAATCTCTATCTCACTACCCAGTCAAGATGTTCACTTAAGGGGTTTTTGAAATCCCTTACTCGGTCAGAAGGTGATAACTGGGTAATGGGTTGTTCCAATACTGACGGGTATGAGGAAAAATATGTATGAGTCAGTTGTGTCGGACCGGGTCAGATGTAAAAAAGTGAGAATCAAACATGCGGACCGGCAAAATGTCTGACCGGGTCAGTGGGTCAAACATTTTAACCGGATTAGAAGCAAATCAAATAGCCTCATAGTATTTTAGAGATAGGGAGGATATAATAACTTATTGGGATTTGATTATCTTAATTTGTATTATATCTATAACACAGATGTTCAGATAACTACTTACGATTGTGATTTCGGTTTTAAATAATATATAATTTATATAATACTAATTATCAATTTCTTTACGCATAATAGCTTCTATATTATGTTATTATTTCATACATTAACAAAGGGGACTTTCTTAGTTTAATATACAAGCATATTGGTTTGTACAATATGATATTATCATTGCACATTAACAAAGGGGTTTTTCTTATTAACTATATCTTAATTTCTAATTTTGTTTTGCATGGTTACTTGTATTTTTGGAATAGTTGGTTGTACTAACTTGATTTTTTACTTTTTTAATCTTTTATTTTTTATACTTTTAATCTCATACTTTTATATTTTTATAATTTAACTTCAACATTTGTTCACTTTCAGCTTTGGTATATACCCTTCTTATCTGTTACAAAATTTCTTTTTTTTACGAGTTAACTCTCTCGCAATGTGTGTGTATAGTTTAACGTTTTTACGCTCTTATATTCCCGTTTAACGGCCCCGTCGTAACGTTCAGATACTAGATCGACTTAATTATTGTTATCAATGTTTTACATTTCACATGTGTTATTTAATGTTTTTATATCTGTTTTTTTTGGCCAATTTTAATTATTTTTTATGAGTTTTTTCGGTGTTGATAATCGTTGCACATCATTTAGCATTTATGCTACCTGACATATTTTTACGTCCCCACCGTATCACGGTGGCCTTAATACCGGTTGGTATCAATTGGCAACTATTACTTTCTTGTTGGAATTGTTTATCTTTATAGCATTGTATCATATTAAGTTGTGATTACTTAAAACAACAATCTAGTCTGCTATTAATATTATAACCCTGTTTGTTACGAAACTGAAGCTATAGATCTCAATAAGATAGATATCATTATACGCATCAACAAAAATGTACTTTGATATGAGGTTTTGATTAAGTAATGTTTTCAGAACCGGATCGGACGTCGAATCGGACGCTTTACTGATTTGGTGGTCGGACCGGTATATATGTAATTAAATATAAGTAATGTATATATGATTTATATATATATTTTATAGTTATATATAAAACTTAACTATATTTGTATATCCGACATACTAATTTATAGTTTAACACCCCGTTTTTACCCATTAAAAAAAAGAAAAACCGGTCCGAAACGGTCCGGTTTCCCGGTCCCACCAGCGGTTCGGAACGAACCGGCCGGTTCGACCACTTCAAAACGAGTCACACCAGACCGGACCAGCCCCGATTCGCGGTCGAACCGGCCGATCCGATCCGGTCTCTGATTAAGTTATATTTTCTTGGTCAAATCTCATTTAAGGCAACTTAAGTTTTCAATTTCGAGGTTAAAAAGTTAATAGCTTACCAGATTTAAAGCCAACAAACAATGGGGTCATGTTTTAAGTGTACTTTATTTATTTATTTTTTCGTGGTCAATATTTAATTTGAGTTTTATTCTTTATTTTGCTATAAAATTAATTGCTTGCTAAATTAAAGGCCAACGAAAAATTAATTCATGTTAAAAATTTTCCTTCTTTTTTTATTTTTGGTCAAATTTCAGTTGAGATTATGATGTTACAAATTTTGAAGACACAATTTTTGGATCCAATTGATGAACCGTCAACGGTTGTAATGGTGACATCTTTGTGTTTGTAACTATCAAATTTGACAATAAATAGAAACTTTTTAAGGGTGATGTCACTTCAGGTTTCGTGTCATGTATTTCATAGTCTAGGAATGTTCATATGCTCGAGAGTTCAATGTAAGTTCTATTAATGGCTGCAGAACTTGTACGTTGAAGTAATATTTAAACTTGTGAACTTAAGACGATAGAGCTATTATCCACACCAATTGTTGTGAGTAAACCAAATGTCAAAATGGCCACCGACAACAATCAGATTTTAAGAGTAGATTTTAGAAAGTGTGTTTGTTTGTTATAAAAAAACTAAGGGAAACATCAAATTTTTACTATTAATTTAGATACCTAGATATTTATTAGACAATGGTTCAAATAAAAAGGGTTTTAATTCTAAAAATTATATAAGTAATTTCAATAATTAATCTACTTAATCGATAGTTGTGCTCATTTTATAGGAAAAAGTTTATTAAAATGGTATTTTAAAGCATAACTACTTTTGTTAATTTTTTTCAAGTTGCTCTATTTTTTAAATATTTATAACTTTTAAATACATTATCATTTTTCATAATATTTATACCATATGACAAGCATTTTTTATCTTTAAAGCGAGTAAAGTATCACTATTTATAAAAATAATAATTTTTCTTAACATTTTTAAGTTTATATGATTTTTGCTCGTTATTTTTTACTTAATTTTTTTATATTTTAAGTAAAGTATTGTTATTTATAGAAATAATAAATTTTTACATTTACAAGTTCATATGATTTTTGCTCATCATTTTTTATATTTTAAGTAAAGTATTGTTATTTATAAAAAATAATAACTTTTACATTTTTAATTGTGTCTTTTTTATATGATCTATAAAAATAATCATAAAAATAACACATTGTGTTATCTTGAAAATCATAAGTTTTAAAAAATACACCGGTAAAATAATACACTATATACTTTTAATTGTCAAAAAACAATGATAGATAATAAGTTTATATAAATTATTAAACAAGAACAAAAATAACAAAAAATAATTACAAACATAAAACAAAATGACGAATACATATAACAAATAATAAAAAATATATAACAAAATGAATTGATATTTAACACAATAAACTGACATATTTAACACAATTGCCAAAATATATTCATCTTTAAAACAATATAAAAACATATGTCAAGCTAACAATTCTTGTTAACCTTTTTAAATTAAATACATATGTTACCATCACTCTACGTTATTTATTATACTCTTAAAATCAGCATACATATCGATCTAAATACCTTTAACTTTTGATTATCCCTTTACCAACAACAAGATCCCCACATGAAGACAAATGTTAATTTAGTTGTGAGGGGCATTTTATAGAACATTTGCTTTATTGATGACCGAACATACAAGACATGATCATCTTGCTTCTACTTTATTGTAGTGTGAATTTGGAAAAGTTAAAGCGGTAAACAATCTCATGGAAACAAACCTCGGGATCACCAAATCTAACCCCCCTCCCCTCCCAACCAACTTTATCGAACCACTAAAATGTTTGTTGTTTCCTTTGGAAATTACATTAATTTATTGGAGTTTAGATTTATATCGAATTATAACCTTGTTGTGCAATAACTCCCGGGGCGTTAAAGATGAGCTAATCTTTTAACGGGCGTTAAACATCACTCTGCAGAACAAGAGAGCGTTAAAGGCTTCACACGTTGAATGACTTATGAAAATGAGTAGTGCGCCTTATACACATAATCAATAACTTTTAATGTAGTAATTTTTTTAAAACAACGTTAAAATTGGTGAAAGTTGATTTATGGGTGAGTGGGATGGAGAAAAAAAAGATGAAATTGTGATGCGGCTTTTACATAGAGTTAAAAGGCGTGAGAGTATCTACACACCTTATATGAATCATACAAATCATCCTTAAACCTTTAAACGATAGGAATGATCTTTCATTTTTGTGTCACATATTTCATATTGTTTTATTAGACATAAGTACAGTCATGTTCATACCACATTTTACATTACAACAATAACTTAACCAAATAAAAACAAAAAACTAACATGGAAAATGGTGAACACTAAAAGCTTTCCAAAGCTGAATCAAGGGTTTTTCTAATTTGTAAGTTTTCTCATAAGGAGTTTGAATCGGTGGTTTTGACCGGAAAATAAATAAATGCATCCGATTAAGATAATTCTAACAAACCTATACTTGTAAAAATTTAATCACACCACTTTTACAAGAAACATAAATCATACCACTAGAACACTAAATATAGATATTAGGGTATGTTGTTTTATACTTGGAATTCTAATGACATGTTTTTATAAGTTTTAGTACTCATATGATCATGGGGATGTAGAGATTCTTTAGTGTGGGACAACCATATTATTCCATGAAATCAATACGATCTTTGCATGCTTCTCATATAGTTATCATGATTATAATTAATAAATCAATGGTGATCTATAACTCTAATGCAAATAACAGTTTTAGTCTTTTAATTATTTTAATTTCACATTTACTATAATAAACAAGCAAACATTACCTATTAACTTGGTATAATCTATAAGTTGTAATATTATCTTATATATAAATGTCAAATTTATTATTTATGCATTCAAATACGTTTGTTTTGTGTATAGTTATCGATTTTCTCATAATAGTTTTTATATGTATATATATATATGTTTGTTGTATAAAAATAGATGATTTTTGAACTTATGGCATTCATGGTATATGTTTGCATAGATTATAAAAAATGATTTTCTAGTAATAGTTAGGGAAATAGAGTATTAAAACTACAGAAAAACATGCACAATCATGGAATGTCCGGTATATAATATACGACCAAAAGTATATATAAAAAATGTTAGAGGGATATTATTGTATATCCTCAAGATTTTGAACAATTTTGAACACCGTTTCTCAACATCTCCGTTATTTATGTAAATGTTACCACAATAACAAAAGCTAGACGTACACAACCATTTACAAATATACGATCGGTATACGATCAATACGTTAAGACTGTAAGAAGGCGTAAGCCTCGAAAATACTTTTTGTTTCTACATGAACGACGAACACATGCTTCCTATTATATACTTACTCTATTATTAAAATCACTGTAATTATACTCTTTTATAGGATTTAAACCCATAAATCTAATCGAATAAGACATCAAAAATTATTATATATAAAATCATAAATGTTGATAAAGGATGAAAATATTCGAAGTTGTGATAGAAAGCAAAAGCATTCACTTTCTCAAATCCCAAAGGCTAAGAAGAGAAGATCTGCCTCTTACTTTACAACCCATTTCTCGAATCTTCATTTTAACCCCTGCTTTTTTCTCTTTTACCCTTCACACCCTTTATCTTTTACCTTTTTTTACCATCACTCTCAACCACTTGGGATCTCCCAAACATAAAAAAACAAACGCTCTAACGTCCTTTTATCACAAGTTTTCACTTTTAATGATCATCCCATTTCACTTTTCTTTATTTGAAATGTTTTGAATCTAACATATAGCAAATTTAATACGTTTAATTAGCATTGTGATAAACTTATATTCATTGATCTTGATTTTTGATTGGGAGATTTAGTTCCCAATCAAACATCCACAACTTCCTTTTGATGGATTCGACTATTAGCCATTGTATTAAACGACCTGTTAAACTGGAAAACAACGTTACTATTGATATGTTTACTAGCTAAAGGTATAACATGTCGGTTTTAAAAGAAATGAACAAAACATGTGGTAAGTCATTTATATTGCTTCCTCCTTCTGCTAGCCAATTGTCTTTAAGGTCGAGTCGTCTTTTGTTATTTCAACCCTAATATAGATTTCAAAGCATTATAAATTGCAAAAACACATGAATCATAGATGCTTATGAAAATACAATGATTAGTTCTTCATAGAGTTAAAAGAATATTGTTCCATAATATGTATGACATACTAGCTTAAAACAAAATAAAAAAATCACTTAAATTAGGTATATATCAATATCACGATCTTTTATAATAAAATTAGCAAACTAAACCACTAGCAATGGCACGATTAGTGACCATATGAGTAGTTTCATAGACGGGTAACTCCTCACAATATTCTTCATTCTTGAAAATGACCAAATGATCGAGCTCGAATAAGTCTGAGCTCGTGTCACTTGCAATATCGTCTTCATCTTCATCGTCGGTTAATTCAATCTTTTTATCATTATATTTCATGAAACTCGGTTTTTCAGTTTTTGCCCATGGGAATGTTGTAAGACGAGGTTTTTCGTAACTGTGCTTGTTGCCTATTTTTTCTTGATCGTAGAGATGAGAATCGTCATGATCAAGAAACTGAACAGTTCTTCGTGCACCATTGTTGAGATGATCACTCGATCTTGGAGGGTTTTTGTTTAAACATGATCTTGAAAACGAAGAAGCCGATGAACATGTAGAGACATTGGTGGATCTTGATTTTCTTTCGCTTTGCATTTGGGTTTTATCTCCACAACTCAAATCTTTTGATTTTTTCGAATGCCCATTTGTAAAAATGGCATTGATAAATGTAGTCAGCCGACCTCCAGGTGAGATCGGCTGACTCGCTTTCTTCAAACTTGTATAAATCTTCAAAGCTCTAGTCTTTGACCGGACTAAACCACTATCGTCATTCTTATCCGTTTGATCATCATCAAACGGATAAAAGTCATTCTGCTTAAGAACAGAACGCGTTAAACCACTTGTTTTCATCCTGTTTAACGGACGAAAACAAGAGTGTTTAACTTTCACACCTTCTGCGGCTTCGGTATTCCAACCGAAGCTTGAGTCAGAAGAACTCGAACCAGAACTAAAAAACAATGCAACATTATCAACAACCGGTTTTTGATCAACTCTCTTAACTTTCTCATTACATTTCATTTTCATCCATTTCTCAACCAAACACGCTTGCCGGAAACCGGCAATTTCTTCATCTTCCACCGCGCTTTTACTCTTCAACCTCCCGCCACCGCCACCGCCACCACCACTTTTGAGTGTCTGTTTCTTTGTAACTTTCTGCTTTTGTACCTTAATTTCACCAAGTTTCTCATTACCTACATCAATTGAACTGTGAAAATGTGCCATAAGTTATGATTATGTGAGTAAGTTTTGGGTTAATAATTGAATTGGAAATTGTTGAGAGAGAAACAGAGGCTTTGAAGGAGAATGTAGGATGAAGATGAACAGGAAGAGGGGAGATTTTATATTGCATTAAGATGTGCTTTTGATTAGGAAGATGGTATGAAAAGACAATGTTACCCTCTTGTGTTCAATGTTTTTTATTTAAAAAACCAACTTTTATCATTAGTAAATTAGTGCTTTTTATTAAGACATTGAGGCCCCTATTTCACAACGGGTGATAGTTTTAAAACATACAATAATTGAACTACCAAACCCAAATTTTTTAACATTGTATGTAATAATTTGTTTATTTTTACTGAGTGTATTACTTTTTTATTTAGATTTGTGTCAAATGATTTCAACCTAGTGAATTGTTGTATACGTTAAATCAAACGCACCCCATTGGCTTGTAACTAGATATATAACCCCTTATTCTAAGTTCCGGCTCTATCATATAAGTTTTTAACGTAAAGAAACTAATTTTACTTGTCACATAAGACAATCCCTATTTATATATCGACCTGGTACAATGCACCAATGAGAGAAACCTAAAAAAATTATATTTTACATTGAAGAAAACTATTTTATATTAAAACTAATAATTGAATAGAAATTGTTAATTAAGATTTTGTTGATTTTGGAATGGGGTCAGAAGGTGGGGATTTAATATGACAAAGAAAGATCTTGCTTGGGAAAAGTGCGTATTAGTGGGTGGGCAGCCAACGATCAGTTGTACTCAATGGCTGTTTTAACAACACAATAATTAAAAAGATAAAATTTGGTTGTTTATAAGTTTTTCACTTTTGATAAATACATATATAGCTAGTAGAAACCCATAAATCAATAATCCTAATCTCAAATAGTTTGAGATAAGGTAATCTAAGATTTCATTAAAAGAAAAGAAAATGTTGTATTCAAGTTACATTTGTGATAAAAAAAGATAGAGTTGCAGGTTGTATCAAACTAGAGTAATATGACCGCGCTTTGCCGCGGGTACACTTGTGACTTCTAGTATAATAATGTTTAGTAAAACATATATGAAAATGTTGAGAAATAAACACGTTATGAAATCCAATATAAAAAAGTAAGAAAATAAGAAGATAAAAATAATTTAAAGATAACAAAAGGACATGTAGTTTATAAACAAATCAAGATGGATATGGATATTTGTAAAATGTACGGAAAAAGGAATAAAAAGTAAAAGAAATGAAAATTTGTTAGGAAATAAAGAAAAAAGATATAAGATGGCAAATGAATATTTGAAATTTAAGAAAATTCTACGTAGATACGAAAATGACACTGAATAACACGAAAGCTAATTTGGTAAAGAATAAACACGATGGATTTTATAATCCCAAAATCAAATTAACCATAAAGATGCAAAATAATTAAAAACTTAAAATAGTGTAAAATTAAAAAAAGTTAGTGGTGTAGAAGAGTTACATAAATGAAAAAAATAAAGATTTAAAATAACATAAAAATATCCAAATAAGAATAAAAGAAAAAAATGAAAAAGAAACTGTAAAAAAAGAATGAAAAAAACGTATTTGTTAGGATTAAATTCAGAAGAATAAAAAAAGAAATGCTTATATAAACTCCTTTTAGAAGCATTAAAATTTTGTTTCATTTGTGTTGAGAGCTGGCAAACAAAAAAAACTGCAAAAAATAGACAAATACAAAATAGGAACTGTTCATCCCTTTGCTAAATGTATATATGTATAATGATTTTTTTACTTGTGTTGAGTTTTCTTTGAGTGTGGTCTCAAAGTTTCGTACTCTAATAATGAAGATGATCAGGTGAGTAGGTAGTGCGTCAATGATCCAATTAGTCATGCAAAATAAAACTAGTAGAAAAGGATAGAAAATATTTTTAACGCAAGCCTCAAGCCAAAGCAACGAAGCAAGAAAAACGAAATTACCACTTTACATAAAATTAAAATCTATCCAATTCATTTATTGAAATGTATTTAGATTTGTGTTATTCTTTAATTCAAAAAAAACCAAAGTTTGGATTTCTTTTATAACATTTTCCACCTATAATATTGAGTTTAGGATCGTATATCATTCATTGCTTTTCAAATATATCAATACACAACTGTTATATACCTTCAAAAATTTTCTTTTAAACTTCCCCTATGATCGTTGAAGAATGTAATTCAGTTAAGTCTCTCTCCATTGAGACATAGATCTAAGGAATTTTACACCAATTGCTAGTTTGTCATGTCACCGAAACCACAAAAAACATGAAGTAGATAAGTGTTTCGTTGTCTCCGAGCTTCCCCCCAAAGGACACTCATGCGAGAATCAACTTGAATGTTTCTTATAGATCACATCGTAACAATTAGAATCCGGTTCATCTCTGCTCTCCATCCAAAGATGTTACATCTTTGGGGACTCATCTGTTTCATTGCTTTAGAGCTTTCACCGGATCCTTTTTCCATCTATATTTTGCACATAATTATTAAAAAAATTATAATTATTACAACTATTCAAAAGACCTCATGACTAGAAACTCATTTGAAAATAGCTCAAAAAAACTCATTCGAAATAAGATAACAATTAAATGAGCTGAGCTTGGGCTTGAGTTGAGGTCCATCACTTGTTGACTTGTGCAAAGATTAAATCGAATACCCAATCACAAGTCCAAAGTCCAAAGTAAACTTAAATGAATAGATTTCTAACTTAATCTAGTAGCTTAATGTAGATCATTCAAATCACAAACCATACATACTAGCACCTCATAAAAACATATGTCTCAACCATACACGAAATATAGGAACTTAAAATCTCAAAATATATGCATAACATATATATATATATATATATAATATATATATATATAATATATATATATATAATATATATATATATAGAGGGTTGAGATCATATGAAAACCCTTGGTTTTTATAATAACCCATTAACCCATCACATAACCATTGATTTAATGTAAAATAACAAGATTTCAAATAAAGGGCTAGGATCAATCCAAGGGTAAAATGGTCTTTTGTATTGTTGTATCTTTTGTCAGATTTCATTAATATTTTTTAAATATCTTTAAATTTTTCTCAAAAGACTCATCATATTCATTATCATCATAAATGCATTTTTATCTTCACCACCACCACAACAAACACCACCCACCCACCACCACAACAAACACCACCACCTACCACCACCACCAGTCGAACACCACCTTACACCACCATCGCTATCACCATCGTTTGCCTTCCCTTCGTCATCTTCCACTCTATGCTGACCATCAAACTCCTCGTTAAGCTTGTAATCGATCATGTCGCTCACCACCAGCAAACAACAAGCCTTGAGGTAGATCTACCCAGATTTTTGGCACACAACTAAGCGGTGGTGGTTTTAACATAATAAGCATCACCTCTCATCGTTGTAAGAACAAACACCGACATGAATTCATAGTTACTATTCATTTTCTAGTCGAACAAAAAATCCACATGGTTTTTCTGGTTGTTGTTTAAGGTGCGAAGTATTTTCATATAAAACACCCACTTTCAATCGTTGCCACTGTATTTTTCTTCTTGTGATGGCCAAATAATTAGCAATTTAAAATTTAATTTTGGCTTTATTTGGGGGAGCAAGAATCTTAAAGTTCATTTTACGACAATGATGGAGATAAAGTGATTTTGATATAATAAATAATAAGGGCAGTCATTTTAGGGAATTTTACAAGTTTTTATACCTAAGTAACATATATTGCTAATTCTTATTTTGGATAAAGTTGTAAGGGGTGATCTTTTCATATGTTTTAGTTATATTGTATTACTTTTGTTTATTAGTACAGAAATAATGTATTGTTTTCATATGTTCATAGTTTACATTGATTTAATTTTGTTACAGTGGTGCAGTTTTGTTACTTTGGTTTCAATATAGTGTAATTCTAGTATACTAACGTAATTACAGTGGTGTAGTTTTTTATTTTTAGTTCAGTTAAGTTACATTAATGTAATTACCTTGATGTTTTTTTTGTTACAGCGTAGTTTTTTTTGGTTAAATTTCGGTGTTGAAGTTTTGTTACAATGTTTTGTTACAGCGTAGTGTTTGATGTAACTCACTGTAAGTAACCAGAAATATGTTGTAATTTAGTATAAGCATTAGAACTTTACAGTCAAAATAAACATAATGTAATTTATTTGTAAGTTATTGTTTCTGTTACATGACTTTTATTGTAATAAACATAAGGTAATTTATTTTTGTATAATTACCCCATGTTTACATTAGTTTACTGGATGATAAGGGACTTTTGTCAGTTTGGTATAGCATTTAAATAAATATGAGGTAATTCGATGTACTTTATTGTAAATAATTACAATATAAAGTAATTAACTGTAAGTATTAGTATTTTGCATTCAAATGGATTGTAAGTAAAAGATATGATGTAAGGAATTACAATATGATGTAATTTGTTGTAAGTATTAAGATTGAATTCATTAAAACATGATGTAATTTACTGCAAATATTAGTTTTTGCATATAAACATGATGTAATTCACTGTAATATAACTCACTGTTACTATAATAATTATAATTATGCTGTAATTCACTGTAAGTAATTACAATATGATGTATTCACTGTAATTTACTGAAATTTAGATATTTTTTAAAGTTTATGCACTGTATTTTTTGTATGAATGTGGATGGTAACGATAACGTATATATTAGGTTTTGTTTTTTACAACCCTACATTATTTTTGCATGATTGATGTAAAATCATTTTATTAGGATTTGTTTATGCTGGTTTGTATATATGTATTTCGATGTAATGCATTGTAAGTAATTATATGTAAGGCCCCGTTCCCGGACGCTTACAGCTGGGTTCTCATCGCACATAAAACGTATAATTACATTTGTATTTAATAAATCGCAGCGGAAAACTAAAACAAACTTTCATTTCCATGTAAATACTTTTGCAAGTTAATACAACATTCATTACAAAATAGCTTGTTCGCATTACAATGCAAAAACATTAATCAAAAGAATGCCATCCCAAAAGGGCTGAGTAGCTTCACGGTGTGCCATCCTCAGCAAACATTACCTGCCAACTGGAAAACATATAAAAACTCAGCGTTGCTGAGTGAGTTCTAGTTTTATTACAAAACATACTTTACTTTCATATAAAACCATTCGTTACTTTTACATGATCACACATCGTACGTACACATAGATAA
The DNA here is from genome assembly GCA_025506515.1 of Flaveria trinervia. NCBI lineage: Eukaryota > Viridiplantae > Streptophyta > Magnoliopsida > Asterales > Asteraceae > Flaveria > Flaveria trinervia. Next base: position 117,423,776 of record CM046442.1, on the reverse strand, counting down.
TATCATTATTATCTTCTTCATTCATTCATTCGTTTATTCATACTTCGTTCTTTCATACGTAATCTTTTGTTCCTTTACACGTTCGTTCCTTCGAGTCTGTTGCGACAACAGGGTCGCTCACCTCATTAACAATCCCAAGGACTTCGCGCTAACCGAGTCTGTTGCAACCACAAAGTTGCTCACCCCAATTGCCAGTTTTTAACGATAGCATGCTTTCCGAGTCTCTTGCAACCATAGGGTTGCTCACCTCATGGCAACTTCACAATAACGCGTTGTCCGAGTCTGTTGCAACAACTGAGTTGCTCACCTCCTTTCTCTGGCCATCTTAATGATGCCTATGATCCGAGTCTTTTGCAACCACACGTTGCTCACCCCATGGCAATCTCCATGATTGCCTGTGATCCGAGTCTTTTGCAACCACACGTTGCTCACACCCATTGGCAATCTCTATGATTGCCTGTGATCCGAGTCTTTTGCAACCACACGTTGCTCACCTCATTGTATGCTTGCAAGCCTTTCCTTTATTCATTCGTCATTCAATAATGCATGCATTCTTACTTTATGTTCCCCTTTCATTATCTTTCACTTTACGTTACATAATACTTCATTTATTCATTAACATGACACATAGGGCCACAAGAAAGATAACATACATCATTATAAGGAACATATCATACACATTCATCATCATCATACAGGGCAACATCATGCATACATAACAAGCCTTAATCATGCAACATCATCATCATCATCATGCCCAACATGCTTTCTAAGGCCTCGAGCGTCATCTTACAAACTCTATGGGAACCTTTACGTCAAAACTTACATCTGCACTTTCCCCCAAAAGTCAGAAGTCAATCTACACCTTCCTCGGGTACAACAGCCTATTCGAGCGTATGGACACCCTTCAGTCGCGTGGCCTCCATGCGACTGAACACTATGCGAATGGACTCATGCGGATGAACACCTATGCGAATGAACATCCAGTCGTGCGAATGGACAATGCGGATGGACCTCATGCGAATGGGATTAATGTGAATGAGCACTTATGCGACTGGACCTTCAGTCGCATGACCCCCATGCGACTGGCCCTTCAATCGTGCGAATGGACCTTCAATCGTGCGAATGGACATTCAATCGTGCGAATGGACATTCAATCGTGCGAATGGACATTCAATCGTGCGAATGGACATTCAATCATGCGAATGGACCCCAATCGCACCCTAATCGGCCGTATGGCCTCCATTCGGCCTCCAGTCGGTCGCCTAGCCCTAACTGATGCAGAATGCAGTTCATCCCGACTGCAGCCGAGGGTTTTCGGCCTCCAAACTCATCCAAACCCATTTTAAGCCTAAATCGACCATCCTAAACCTTAGGAACGCATACCATAACACCATACAAGCACACACACGCCCGGAAACATACACGAAACGCATCACACACATCACACCCAAATGGGTCAAACACATACACATACAAAAACAGGTTTTTATGCTTTCTAGCCCCAAAATCGTTTGAAAACAAGTAAAAATGGGGTTCTAGAACTCACACAAACGAGCACAACGTTAAGGGCTTTGATTTGGCTTGCTTCACGATGATTTTGGCGACCCGAACCAACCCGAACCGACACTTTTCCTCTTTTTCTCTACTTTCTCTCTTCTTCTCTTTATGAAGTCTGAAATGTGAGTGTGGGGGAGAGGGTAAGGGCTGCCCTCTCCTTATATACTCCCCCTCACCGACTTTCTTTCGTGGGCGAGTTTGGTCCCTCGACTTTGGACTTTATTTTCTTTTCTTTCTTCACGGCTTCAAAAAAATAAATATCCGGGTGTTACATTATAATACGATGTAACTCACTGTAATTATTTATGTTCTTAAAAGAATTGATATTTTGTTGAGACTATATTGGAATTAAAGAGAAAAAAGAGACGAGTTTAATGGTGTACTTATTATAAAAAAATAACAATTTGTAAAATAGTTATAAAGGTTTTAAAAATAAAGGGGGTAAAATTTTAAACAAAAAAAAGAATAATAGAGATAATAGGGCAGGGACACATATCAAAATACTAGTGAATCTGAATTTTAGTGAGGTGGGTTAAATTGCCTTCGTACCCTATTCTATTAAAAAAAACAAAAGAACAAAATGAAAAGATCTTATCCATTGAAATTTTGATCATTGGCCCAAATTTAGTTAATGGGTTTTTACAAAAACCTAAGGTTCTCATATTAACTTCATCCTATATATATACTAGTTTTAATAACCCTATGTATTACACGGGTTAAATAAATAAAAAATTATTAATTATAGAATAATGACTAAGACATTATATGATTGAGATTATGTATGAGTAACAACTATAAGTAATAAAACAATAATAGGAAATTTTATTTTATTTTTTGTTTTTTTCAAAGATAAATTAACATTTTGGTTTAAAATAACGTTTTAAAAAAATTTTATTTTTAAATTTTTTTTTCTTACTATAACTCCTTATTTTAATTATTTTTTAATAAAAATTACTTTAAAAAACCAATTTTGAAATATTACATAAAAATAGTTTTATTTTTTTTGGAAAAAAAAAATCATTTTATAAAAAACTATCTCTATAGAAATAGCATTAATAAAAAAATTCTTTTTTTTATTTTTATTAAAAAGATAATTATAATTATAATATAAAAATAAATAGATAATATTATTAGTAATTAATATGATTATTAATAGGAGAGAGAAGCGGGAAAAGTTTGATGAGAATGAATGTGGTGGTAACAAGTGGCACACCTATTTACTCTTTTATTAGAATAAGAAGATATATATATATATATATATATATGTATATATATATATATGTATATATGTATATATATATATGTATATATGTATATATTATATGTATATATGTATATATATATGTATATATATATATATATATATGTATATATGTATGTATATATGTATATATATGTATGTATATATATATATAATATATATGTATATATATATATATATGTATATATATATATATGTATATATATATATATATATATATATATATATATATTAGTATCATCAAAATTAAAATATATGAGCTATGTGTCCTAAGAGTTTCTAGCTGATCCGAGCTGGATCATTTAGTTTCTAATCCGAGCCCAAGCAGAAGCCGGTGCAGCTCAATTTGGCTCTTCAACCAACCCAAGTGATATGAACTAAATGAACACTCATTTACATTTATTTATTGAAAATTGCATTTAATATCAATTTAATTTTATGTCCAAGGTAAAAGTGAAATTATAAAAGAAAAAAACAAAACTCTTACAATTACACATTTACGTTTATAAATTATATTTAGTTTTAATCAAACTTTTATTTTCCTATAATTTAGTGTTTATTTTAATCATGTCATAAACTCTATATAGCATTAACTATAAGATGCGTTAAACCATTTAATGGGAAAAAAGAACAAAGGGATGCATGTCATGGTTACATGATGTGTTCAACTTTTGCATGTTTGTTGGTAAGTTGTAATTTGACATACATGTTTTATTCACTATTTCCATGTGTTTTCAAGCAAAGCTTTATACATGTATAAGTTTGATTCATTGTTGTAAATCTCTCACTATAAATGGTTTTTTAATCATGCGTTAAGATCATTATAGCAGTACATAAAACTTTAAGAGATTTACTATTCTAGTGAATTTGTTGTCTTTGTATGAAAGGTTCATCAAACACACTATACATGTTACGTCAAATTCATTATAACTGTGCATCCAATGTTGACACATGTTTTTAGTGGTACGGCAAGTTCATTACAACCAGTGGCGGAGCTTGAAAATTCTCGTAAATGGGGTGGGGGTGAATATAATTTTTGTTAGGAGGGCAAACTCAAGTTTTATATAAAAAGGTTACACTGCTGGGCCTATAATTTATACTACCGGACTAAAGTTTAACACTAACGATGGGTCAGTGTCATTATAAAAAAAACGATAAACGGTTGCATAATTGTAGAGATTATCATAAATCAGGTACATGCAAATTACTAATGTACCCTACTCTCAAATTCAATGGACATTCATGTGGATCATCTCTCGTTTTTTTTTTCTGATTTCAATTCCCCTGTTCAGATAATCATGGATTTCTTCAAACCAATGTTTGAGTTCTTTGATTAACATCAATTTGCATTCATCTAACGTTTCAATTTCCAATTTTGTTATTGTTTCATGCTTTGATTCGATGAAACAAAACTTCCTCTGTTTTGATGCTGTTAATGCTCTGTTTCGCATCTTTTTTCGTTGTCAAAGATTGGTAGATTTGAATTTGGGGATTGAATTGATGTATAATGAAGAACAAGTATCATAACCCACATGGGAATTTGTTACCACCCTCTTGTTGGAATTCAAATTTTCCATTAAATGGTAACAATGACACAAAGTGGCTCGAATGTGCTACGGATTTGAGCCATTTCAGTCATGATATAAGCAAAATGCCTGATACCCCACCTAAGTACAAGTGGCACCGACGAGCCCATTCCGAAATCGTCACTCTACCGGATGATATTAGCTTCGATAGTGACCTTGGTGTTGTGGGTTGCTTCAATGGTCCTGAAGAAACCGAAGAAGATCTGTTTTCAATGTACATTGATATGGATAATAAGTTCGATTCTTCATCGAAAAACTCTTGTAATAAAGTGGAGTCATCTTGTTTAGAAGATCAGATTTCAAGAACCACCACAATGCCGCCTGCAATGCCGCCACCTGATGACCATGGTCACAGCTCCGGCGACAGGCCCAAAGTTAAACATGAGCACAGTATGTCTATGGATTGTTCCACCACATTTAGTACAGAAGATGCAGCATTAACTGATGCTAAGAAATCAATGTCTGCAGCCAAGCTTTCGGAGCTTGCTTTAGTTGACCCAAAGCGCGCTAAAAGGTACTAAAAACATAATAAGCAAACACGCGATCTTAGCAATAAACAGTTCCAAACACATGATGATGGTCTGTGCATATATAGATACGCGTTATATTAGTGTTTGTTTATCGTGTTTATTAGGGTATGGGCGAACAGGCAGTCGGCTGCAAGATCAAAGGAAAGGAAGATGAGATACATAGGTGAGCTTGAGAGGGAGGTTCAAATACTGCAAACAGAAGCAACAACATTGTCTGCTCAATTGACCCTTTTGCAGGTTTGTTTGTTTCATACAGTGGTTTAATGAATCATTATGCAGCATTGTTTATGTTATGTTTTTGTTTTGGTTGTGTTGTTACAGAGAGATGTACATGGTTTGACAGTTGAAAACAATGAATTCAAATTGCAGTTGCAAACCATGGAGCAACAAGGCCACTTGCAAGATGGTAACTTCTTGACTAATCGTTGTCTCGATAATATAATAGCATACATTATGCGGGTCTCATTCAATACATAACCAGTATTAAGTAGAGGATCGTCAGAACCACATAAACACTTGTACGCGGTGCTAGCCGGATACAATAGGAGAGAGATTGGTTTACATGGTATATATAATCATATCTTATGTATTACATTTAAAGCAACAAACAGATATGTTTATTTGGTTCTCATAGTTCTACTTAAAATAACTTTTTATCGCATCATATAATAAATGAGTAAGTGGCTCATGGATAACCCTAGGATAATTAGTTAAAAATTGTAACTAATACATTTATTCATGTTTAACATTGTTAATTTGCAATCTAATCAAGTGAAATGTTTCTTTGTTTTCCTTTGTTGGTGTACTTAGCTTTAACTGATGCATTGAAGAAGGAGATGCATCATCTAAAACTACTTACAGGTCAAAGTCTTACAAATGGTGGACCAATGGTCAACTTTCCTCCATTGTTTGGACCGAATCCGCGGTTTAACCCCACCAACCAACCCATGCACACGATGTTGACAGCTCAACAGTTTCAGCAACTTCAGGTTCAGTCGCGAAACCAGTATCATCGTCCATTTCAACCACCACAACTTCACCAGTTCCAGCAACAGCAACAACTATATCAATTACAACAGCAGCAGCAACAACAGCGAAAACTTGGTTAAGAGACTATTGCCAAATTGGATGGCATCTTTAGATACTTTTGGTTGCGACTTGTGTTTTATAGTTGTTAGAAGTTCAAATTAGATCAAAATCGGCCACGTATATGGCAGTGCCCTTCGAAAATGAGCATATATTTTACTTTTGGTGAAGTTTGTTATATTACAGTTGATATATATAGGGTTCACTTTATTAACTAGAATCATTTTGTTTGACCATTTTACACATGGGAAGTCCTACAAATGTTAAACATAAGTTCTTCTGAGGTGTTGAATGTATATGAAATCCCACATGTTTAGCTTTCTTCATTTTCCACAAAATGAGGCTATGCTACTGCAACTATTGACCAACTAGTTTACATTACTGAGTACCCTGGACCGCCCCCGCCTTCTGGAACCATCCATTCGATGTTCTGCTTTGGATCTTTAATATCACAAGCCTGCAGCTCGAAAATAAATCAATAATCATCTTCAAAGAATGTGCATATATCCAGCCCGACCCGTAATACAAAATTAAGCTGTGACACGTTACCCATGTGCTTGTGACCCGCCCCTTTTGCTATCTATACTACTGGTCAACTGAGTATTGATTTGATTGCATTTCACATGTATCTATTTTTGGCGTTGGTGTAAATGGTAGGGGCCTATATCAAACTAACGACTTATGAATGGGTCAAACAACCACATCAGGTTATGAAAAATGTCTGAAGGGTTCTATAAAAATTATACTAGCCCTAAACAAGCCTAGAATTAACCTAAAACCGCCTAAACTAGCCCAAAAACAAGCCTAAAACATGTCTAAAACCCCTAAAATGATATTTATATATCACAGCCTTGCTTAAAAGAGCGTTGCTTTTTAAGCGCCTTGTGCCTAGGCCCAAGGATCACCCTTTGCGCCTTCGAAAACTATGGTTTGGGGTCAACCCAAACTGACGTGAACTATTTTGACTTGTACCAAAACATCTGAAAATGTTAACCAACCCGCCCAATTTGCAACTAATAGTAAACAGGAAGGCAGGTCACCTTGCAGTGTAAGCAATTCTGGGCATTAATCTGCAGCTTCATCTGCCCGTTATCATCTGATACATACCTGAACTTATAGTTTAAGTTTGAAAATTCTTTAATCGAGGAAAAATAATAAGAAGCTGAAAAATACTAAGAATAAGCAACTTACTCATATACACGTGCAGGGCAATATCGCGATTCAGGACCAGCATATTTTGGCAAATTTACAAGTTCAGGAACTTTAGGGTCCCTCAAGCGAAGGTGAGCACGTTGGTCGTGATCATGATTTGTATTGCTCCTATCCAACAAGTTGAAATAACAGATTATGCTAGGAATTTAAAATATGAACAATATACAGAGTTCTCTGTTAACTAGGTTTAATCGCGCAAAATCTTATTATATATTATGCAAAAAACATATATAACAAATTATAATGGCACTTTCAAAAGCACATAAATTTGTAATCAAAATGATGAACTTATTTAAAGTAGAATTTAAGACGAACAATATGCCGAATAGAAAGAAGCAAATAAGATTAATAGTTAATACCTGTACAGCGAGGTCGGTACATCAAAACTAACAATCCCGTCTGGCTTTGGGTATTCAATTGGGGAGCATTTACTTGCTTCCTGTGTACATAGATGCATTTGCAAGAGATTATATACATACAAGCTTTTGGGAGTGTTTATATTTGCATTTGTGAAAGATTATATACTCAACAATTTACTATCTGTATATTACAAATTCAAATAGTAGAAGCACATCCAAAAAACTAGTTTATACAGCTTGTTTTGTTAATGATGATAATCGAGTAGTGATTATTCAATATCAGTAAATCTAAAACTTGAACACGATATGCATATGGAACTACCGAACTACTTACATGTGTTGCTTCATGATCTGGTTTTCCATGCTTTAATGTATATGGGGCTCTTCCCTTCAGTAAATAACTGCAAAAGTTAAAGTAGCCATATGAAGATGTATCACCATAGGAAGAACGTATGTAGGAAAAATGAAAATTTAAAAGTTAAAGTAGCCATATAAAGACATATCACCACATGAAGAATGTATGTATGAAAAATGGAAAAAACTAAATATAAGAACTTACTGTTCTAATGCACTTATAGCCAAACCAGGTAAAAGCCCATACTCAAATGCCTGCAAACATAAACCGTAACTCGCTATAAAAATGAATGATCAAAAAGCCTGTTTTTTTACATTTTCTTATAATATAAGAAGCAACTAATGCATTACTTATGATAGGCTAAACTACTAAAACACTAATCTATTTTATAAAATATCAATTTAGGAGGCTATGAGCATTTGGATAAACTTCAGGAACTTCATCCTATATGTGTGGTTTCATTTTTACCTAATGTTTACAACTGTACTCCTTTGACCCATTGGGGTAATGAGGTAATGAGTTGAAATGATCACCTCTAACAAAAACTCATGATCAAAATTCAACATCACCAACTCGTTTTTAAGATTAAAAAGAATAAAAAGATGAAATAAAATTCAAAATATATATATATATATATTACAAATATGAATAAATTCAGAAATCAGAAGAAAAAAAAGATAATAATAAAACAAAGAGTGCTTAACTGGGCGATAATTCCTTGCACGGTGAAGTTCTTCCCATATCCATGAACTTTTTAAGCTTTCCCAATATGTTTTCATATTTGAGCCCTTGTGAAGTACTCCAAAAGCAGATTCAGCTGCTAGCATTCCTACAACAGAATAAATTGATTTCTTTAATAAAATAATATTTTACACTTACTATGTTTGTTTATGAATTATGAGTACTTGAATCCTAATAGATGATGCATTCTTTTTAACCTGATTTCATAGCTGTATGTGTACCCTTTATTTTTGGAACGTTTAAGAAGCCAGCCGAACAGCCAACAATTGCTCCCCCCGGGAACACTGGATATGGAATAGACTGAAATTTAACTAGCATTATATTTTTATTCAGTTTTATCACATGATTAGAGAATAGAAGTGTAGAAAACAGTAATGGTTTTGAAGCTTGGATAATTTCTTTTCACATCAATGCAATTTAAAATGAAAATGCACCTGAAAACCGCCTTCATTTAATGTCCGCGCACCATATTGAACGACCGACCCGTTTTCAAGAAGAGGCCTGATTGCCGGATGGCGTTTGAGATTCTGCAGAAAGCAAATGTCACATGCTACTAGAATATAAAAAAATATATGAAAAATACATCCAGTTTAACAACTTTAAGTTACCTTCAAACTGAAAAAACCAAAATTATATGAATTAGATCTAAAAAGTTACCTGAAATTCTTCATAAGGGTTGAAAAATGGATTATGGTAATTCAAAGCACACACGAGTCCAATGGAGACCTGCATGCATTTGCCACACAAACATTTTATTAACTATTTGCGACATCTCAAAACTTATACCATAAAGAAACATAATTTTTTAAATTGCTGACCTGTCTATCTTGCATATGGTATAAAAAGGATCCACCATAAGTTTTATGATCCAAGGGCCAACCTAAGGTATGAACAACAGCGCCAGGTTTATGCTTGTCAGCATCGATTTCCCATACCTACAAAGTTCACATTTTCAACATTTTGTAAAAATAAATAAGCTGAAAAAAAAGAAAGATATAAACAAGAACGTTAAATGAAAAAGTAACCTGCCTCCTTTATTCCTAACGCGTAAGTTTGGTGCTGTCCCTGCCCTTTCTTTCTGAGATCATATTTTCTTATTATTTTCTGCCCATAAAATACATAACATTATTAACATTTCATACATCATATTGCAGAATACAGAATACAAATAAATTAACATGACAAAATAGGAACTTATTTATTCCTGCAAACCTCTGACAGTGAACCTCGACATCCTTCAGCAAAAAGATTTACACGCCCTGAAATGAAAGTGTCATCTTCCGGAATGTTCGTAATTAGAATAAAAAGACGAAGCCTATAGATGGATTGTACCTTTTAATTCTACACCGGGCTGATAATTATCTTTCTTAGAACCATCTTTGCCAATTCCCATGTCATTCGTTGCAATACCAATAACGTTTTCATTTTCATCAAATAGAACCTGTATGATTACGTATCTCATTATAAAGGTTTAGGACGCGTTATAAATAGACCTTGGGTGATTATGACCAGTTAGACGTGTTAAATTTTAAGCTTATTCTTTTTTCACTTATGCCCGTTTGAGCCTTTAGAGATAAAACATAACCCGAATCAACCCATTAGTACCTCTTTAGCTGCAAACCCTGGGTATACTTCAACTCCTAATTCTTCGGCCTTCTGTCCCAACCAACGCACAAACTGACTTAAACTGAACCAGATGTAATGTGTTATACAAATGTACGTATAAGCACAAATCTAACTAAATAATACATAGAATATACGGTTCATCACAGCTTCTTAAAGAACTAAGCAAGGTCATTAATTTAGTTACCTTATAACATAGTTTCCTTTATTATCAAAAGGATTTGGCATTGGGATGGCATGCTTTTTTGTAAGTAACATGAACTTATCAGAAGAAACACCAACACTGATCGGAGCCTGCACAAGTGTTCAAATACATACCGGTCAGTTTGATGATCTAGTCATCACGCAACAAAATGTCACCAAACAATAACGTTCAGAAAAAGATAATGATACAAAATCTGTTTGACGACGTAGTAATTGAAATTAACAAAAAGCACATTTGGCATCCTCAAGTTCCTTGTGGATATATACCAAGCAACTAAAAACACTAACAAAGCTAAAGAAACCATAATGTACCTCCTCCTCTCTCCAATTTGGAATGAGTTCATTCAACGCACGGGGCTCAAATACATTACCCGATAATATATGTGCACCTGTGAACAATTATAGCATCAATCTCACAAATGAAACTAGTTAATTAGTTAGAGGACCGATGAGTTTGACCTTAAAACACAAATCAAGGCAAAAACAGCTATATAATACTATCATAAGTCATAACAACATCATGTTACAAGAGTATGATAAAAATTGAAGCTAAAACACAAAAACATCCATGTTGATTTACATTTGTACAACTACAGAGTATAAACTCAAATTCCCAAATCAAGAGTTAACAATTTTAAAGCCAAAACATTCATCAAAAATCAGTTTTCAATTTTCAAATGCATCAGATCACACGTTTTAAATCTTTAACAAAATCCAATGAACAAAACAGTGTTTGAACAAAAGATAGTAATCATACACCTAAAATAACATCAACAACAATCACCATTTCAATTTTCAAATGCAACTTCTTGAGCTTAAACACTCATAAATCAAATTGCAAAATCAAGCATACCTACTTCAGCCCCTTTTTCCACAACACACACAGACAAATCCACATCATTCTCACGACACAACTGCTTCAATCTGATCGCCGCCGATAAGCCCGCCGGCCCTCCTCCGACGATAACAACATCATAGCTAATCGACTCACGAGCTGCTTCACTACTGAATCTCCTACCCAAATCACCAAACCCATTTCGAATCCCTCGATTTTGCGTCGAATTTAATCGATACCCAGATGATAAAGATCGAGTGAACCTGTTTAATGGATTTGGGGTTATATCGAGTGGTTTTTGTTTGGGGGAATTGGGTTTTGATGATGAAGAAGGTGGTTGTGGTGAGTTGTTGTGGGAGTGTTTAACGGATTGAAGTGATATGGATTCAAAGGTTCTTGATTTTGAATTTGTTGAGAAAGATATGATCTTTTTGAACATTATGTAACTTCAGAATTCTTGAAGAACTGTTTCAAGATGACTGATTTTATGCTTCGGTGAGTTTTAGAGGTGTGGAGTTTGGGCATTTTGAACCCTGAATTCCTGAAATATTGAAATTGTGTTGTAATAATTTTTATGAAAAATAAGATTTACTGATTTATCAATAGTTAAAACTATTACTTACCGGTCAATAATAATTTACATCTCGGTCAATAATAATTTACATCTCGGTCAATAATAATTTACATCTCGGTCAATAACAATTTACATCTCGGTCAATAACAATTTACATCTCGGTCAATAACAATTTACATCTCGGTCAATAACAATTTACATCTCGGTCAATAATAATTTACATCTCGTATGAAGTGAATGTTAATAATAGTCTAGCTTTGGGAAAGATTTGGATGCGGAGGTGATCAATAGTAAATGATATTACAAGTTTAGTTTTGTCATTATTAAAAATCATGATTGGTGTAGATTATATTTAATTTCCATTTGTTTTAGTTGGTAAAGTTGGATCTGATGCGAAATAAGAAAACATACATTTTTTATCCGGATAGTATAATTTTTTATATAAATATCGAGTTCGTCCCCTTAAAAAGATAATTTCATCCCTGCTCCATTTACAAAATTGATTAAGCTCCGTCACTACAACTTTAAAACATCATTTGATGTTTAACATGGAGTTATGTTATTTACATTTGATTAGAATTAAGATGGTCAATGGATAATGTTGTTAAACAATGAAAATTGTCATTAAAATAAGGTTGTCATATATATAGGTGTAATGTAATATTAGAAACTTCACATATATATTTGAGATAAAGAACATTAGCATGAAGATTGTTTAGGAAACAAAGCTGTCATTTGAGCATAAGACGTGGATATCTAATCTTATGGTGACGTCACTTATTTTGATAAGCTTCAAAATGATGATTGTGTGTCTATTGTTGCGTATAAAAGGAGAAAACGTGGAACATGATAATCAAGATGATCACTTCAAATTATTCAAAATCAAGAGATAAGAATAAAAGGCTTAAAAAATATGTACATTTTAATAGTATGACATATTTGTCTTTTTCTTTTAAAAAGTAAAATTTTAATAGAAAAAACCTTACACGTGATCAAATGAAGAGGAAAATGAAACAACGTAAAGGGAAAAATTGAAATCGAAACCGATTGACTAGTTATTTTGATCAAATGACACTATAGATTTTTATATTGTTTGGTAAATAAATAAATAGACAAAATAAATGATAGATTTAATAAACATATAGAAAACTATTCTCGTATATTAAGGTTACACATAAATTGCATTATACATTGATAAATCTACGTAGTAAATGAATAGTAAACTTTAGGTTTCTTTATTTTTAACGACAAAAGTTTTGTATATAATATTTTGGTTACCAGACTATTTATAGTCGTCGCTTTTTGTGAGTTTGTTCATTAAATTTTATTTTTTTATGGTCTGGTAGCCAATATGTTTTTTAACTTTAACTATTAAAGTTTAAGATGTTAAAGTTCGATCATACAACTATTTAGAGTGAAGTTTTATTTTTCTGCTTTGGTCACTAAAGTTTAGTAATTTAGAGTTTGGCACCAAGCTTTGCTTTTATAGTTTATGATGGGCCAAAACCATAACAACCAAAATATGTGGTGTTGCATGTTGGAAATACGACCAGCCTCCCACCCCGTATTTTTTCGAGTATGGCCACTAAAGTTTACTACATTATTGTTTCGTCATAGACTTTGTTTTTATAGTTTTCGACGAGCCAGCCCCATAACGACCAAAGTGGCGCAACGTTGTGTGTGAAAAAAATGACAATACATTGCCATCAAAGACTAGTCGGGACATCCTCGGCAAGGGACCTCGGGTATTTCGGTTCAATACAACGGTTTCAAAAACATATAGTCTCTTCCCAATTTTCTCTTTTCAATCTCAAATGTAGTCAAACTTAGAATCATTACATTTAGAGCCAAAAGACAAATACAAATCAAGGAATGCATCAAAATGGCTTATTACAATCGACATGTTATATAGGAACCATCATCAAGGGTAAGGTAAAGTTGCAATGTGATTATGAGCCACGGTCCCGATCCACAACATCCCTTTAGCTTCCCGAACTTCACTAACTAACTTCATCACGACACCTTGCTTGTCATCGAGCACATCCAAAATCTGCCCTTTGTCGTCGAAAAGGGAAATCACCGAGTACATTTTCATTCCCATTGCTCGAGCCAAATCTTGCATCCTAAATGGTAACCGAAAATATATACTCCTCATCCAAGGGTTGTTGGTCAAGATTTCTTGAGCTTTAGTCCTACAACAATCAATAGCCACCCAAAACTGGCCCTTTTCGTTTATTCTTATGTTGTCGGGGAACCCGGGTAGGTTCGCCACGAGCTCGACCTTCCCCTTCTTTTCACCCTCGATCCATAGTTTCATCAGCCTAAAGCAAATTCAAGAAAACTGTCATATCTGATAATAAGAGTGTGAATTTATGACAGAATAAACCTAAAATAAAATCTATGGGTTTGGGTGTAGTGTAAGCGAGTTTAGGTCAATTTCAAATCCAACCCGCAAACATGTTTAGCTAAACAGATGTGTTCATGTTAGGTTTATGGCTTGGCCCGTATGAATCGTTTATTTTTTCAAATTATAAATTTATAACTAAAAATAAAAGGGAATTATTTTTTCCTCAAAATTTAAAAGTTAAAATGAAAATTTTAGATCAAGTTGTATAACTTAAACATGATTGTTTCATACACCTTCTTATTTTTAGTTATAGATTTATAATTTTGAAGTATTTAAAATGCAAAATCATAACAATAATAATAAATCATGTTAAACAGGTCGTGTTTGTGTCAACCCACAAATATTTGTGTCGTATTCATGTTATGGGTCGTGTTTGTGTCAACCCACAAATATTTGTGTCGTATTTGTGTTAAAATTTGTGTCGTATTTGTGTTAAAATTTGTGTTAAAATTTGTGTCGTCAATCCGTGAACATGACCCCTGTAACACCTTAGCTAATATCATCAAGAAAGTTAGAAAAACTATTTTTATGACGCGACACGCGACATGTAAACCCGACTAGTTTACAACATACCTGCAGTTTGTAGTTTCTGTGAACAAAAGAAATGATTGATCCTTAGACAATTGAACTCCATTAGGGAAAGCCAATCCATCTAACACAACATGAGTTGACTTTGTAGGAGGGTCATATCTAAGCAGTCTTCCAGTTGCCTCTCCTTCCAACATTATAAAAAAGTGGTTCCTAAGACAAAACAAAACCAACATCATACACAAGATTCAGGCTACTTCCTATGCTACAACGATAACCTTAAACGAGTCGAAAGCGCGCAAAACAGGCTTATGGAACTCACACTCTATTGTACTTCATGCTGGTGTCTGTAAAGAAGATGGAGCCATTGCTATGAATGTCAAGATCATTTGCGAAAAGTATGGGCTTCCCGTCAATCTGGGTCGTTAGTGGTCGGGCCAACCCACCGTCAGGACCGACCACTAGTAGCCCGTGGTACGCGTCAGCAATGTACAAGTTTCCACTACCTTTGTCGAACCTCAAACCAAGCGGTCGACCACATTTCTCCTCGTTTTTCCATTGCTTGTATGTCGTCGAGTCCTTTCCCGTTGCACATAACTTTTCGGACCTTTACATGTTGAAAATTAAACTTTGTTACAAGTGTGCATATGCATGTATTTTTGTTCGTAAACATTATGTTTTCTATAGTTGTCAGCTTAACCAGACAACTAAGTAAAAATCATAAATTATTATATAATTTAACACGTATGTCAAAAAAACACATTAAAAAATATAAAGACATAACCTAAACATATTAGGTTTGAACACACACCACTTTTGTGAGACGAGAGCGAATGTTTCCCATCCTCGATCTTCGCCTGACCATTTCACAATCCGCCCATCGGCTAAACCACTATAGGGTCCATTTCCTAGGGGATCAAACTCCAACGACTCGGGTCCAAACACTTGATCCACATGCTCTAGGTTCCCACGTCCAAGCCGACTAAGATTGTCATCAGGCCAATTCGCCATCACTTGGTCATAAGGTGCAATATCGTTCTTCACGGGTCTGAAATCATGTTCACCAACCGGACTCATATGAAAAGGATCCATAATCACAAACCCTAAAACAACAGCGACGAGAAGGACCACATGTTGTTGCAACCGACCATCTTCGTGTTCTAATCTCGTTTTCTTCTCCATATGTCAATACAAACGCGATAGGTTCGTCGTGCTTCGGTGAGAGACAAAAATGGTGAGAATGAAGAATATGATGTTGAGTTTGAAAATGGTATAAAAGCATGGATTTATGTTGTTGGATAATTGCATACACTTGTTGTGAAGTCATAAATTGGTTGTGTTTAGGTTGTCTTTTGTTGATCATGGATTTGTAATGTGATTCACCTATGTTACTTTACAACATTTTTTTCATCTTGCATGAATTCATGTTATCCTTCTTTATAAAATTCTTGCTTGATTCTTTCCTTGTTTAACTTTTATGTGCATACTTATGTTAACATAAACCTACGTCACTTTAAACATTTTCCTATAATTATAAGTAAAAGATAATGATCTAATTGTTTTTTTAGTGTGCACGTATAGTTTATTAATAATACAATATATTTTACAAAGTTTTTTTTTTCAAATTCAGTCACTTTCAATAATAATAATGATAATAAATATACTCTCAGTACTCGTGAAAAATATATGAGTACCGTATACAAAATTCTGCTAACTATGTGTCTGAACTCTTATGTCTTAAAAAGTTTTTATTCTCAACTGAACCGTCTTGTTTTTGTAATAATCAAAAAAATGAAAAACTAAAATGCAAGTTAATAAGGTAATAACATAAACTTAAACTACATTCAAATATTAGAGTTTAGTGGTTATGAACAAAATTGTTCATGATGACATTAGATTTCATCAAATCTTTACATTGCTCTCATGTCCCACACACATGCGAGTGTGAATTACAATGCCTATTTGTGTCTTCACTAATGAAACAATATACAATGAGTATTCCTTCTTCTTATAAGCCACATCAAGTTTTATTTTCTCCACTTATGTAGGAGACAATGAATACATTTCTTTCAACTTTTCATGGGTTTGGTCATTTTAATCACTAAATATCAAGTATCGATATCTCATCTATTTTGGAACGATCAATTTAGGTATTGCCGGAAATACCTTTTGGGACGGTTATGTTGCTAATCCAAGTATAAGGAGATCAGAATCAAAATTGATCGGTATATGATTTTACCTACCAACATTGAGAAGTTCAAATCGTCAAAATGCGTTCAGTAAAAGATGAACATGTTTGGATGGAGAGTCTTTATTATTCGGATACCTTCTAAATCGGGTCTGTCAAGATGGGATGTTACTCAAGATGCTTCTTCAAAGAAAACCATGATCATAATTTTGTTAATTGTTTTATTGCAAACAAGATATGCTCGGTGACCGATCTAATTCATATCACCAACTCGTGGCTGAACTCGAAGGGTTACGAGAACTTAAACTACGAGATATCGCTCATCGGGTTGTGGTGTATACTAAAAGAATGAAACAATAGAATTTTCAGTCATTCTCCATAGAAGGTTGCCGGTTGCAACAATGTGAGGGACATCAAACATTATTCTATTTTTGGTTACAAATGAAAGCAAAATGTCTAGTATTGATTGGAAATTGTGTGTAACTTCTCATTTGAATTCAATATTCTTGTAAAAAAATTTAACGTCTTGTCATTTTTATCTTGTATATGATAGCTGTTAAAAAAAAGGTTAGCAAGGTTTGCATAATTAATAATTCATATAGAGAAATATAATAGATATAGTCAGAAAGGTTTGCATTGCTAAAAAGTTCAAGATACACAAGTAAAATCAATCGTCAGTTTTTCGTTAACTTTTTCCTTTTAATGTGTGGAAAATAAAAAACAAATTTGTTTAAATTTGTAGTTTAGTTTTGAATGATATATTAAACTTAATAAATTCATATTATGTTTTTTATACTTATGTAAAGTTTTCATTTGATTTCAAACTGATAAATTTCTTTCAAATCGAAATCCGGATCCAAACCTGTCTGGTCTGTGTTAAAATCAAAACAAGTTCTTGGTGGAAGCAGTTTTTTAATAGAGAAGTGATCAGTTTATTTTGGTTATAGTTTTTATAAACGGTCCTGACACAAATGATCCATATGGTAAGGCCAGTTTTTAAGTTTCGTCCCTAAATATCACTTATAACAAATTTACCCACTAAGTATGTCAAATTATAATATAATTGTTCCCAACTTAGATGAAGGTTATTTTTCTGTTAACTTTATGTGAAAATTATTATTCTACCCTTAAAAAAACTTAAAGACTCTAGAGTTCGACCTTTAGGAGTCACAACCACCACACATACACAAGATACTTCCAACAGTCACCACCACCACATGCCTTCAAAAGCCAGCCATGGGACACCAACGAGCTCACATGTCAGCTATGGGCAACCGTTGTTCACTAGAGGTTCAGTGGATTTGATGAGGTTTTGTTGAGTTTTCTTCACTAGCTTCAAGATCTGAACCATCTTTCTCATTTCACATTCATTTTCCAGGGATACTTGTAGAGATTAATGAAGAGGCTGATGTAACCTAAACATCTTAAGTCCATCCTGCATGCTGCACAAGTGCATTAACGAAGAAGCTTAGGAAGTTTCACACATGAAACAGAAAATACTCTAAGTGTGAAATCTTCTGAAGCCAAGACCAATATCTTCCGAAGCCAAACATGAAGTATTCCAAAGCCTCAGAGACAAAGTCTTCCGAAGCTTCAAGTTAATAAAGACAGATTTCTTCTGAAGACTTTTAGTAACATGCTTTATCTGATGTACTGTTCCATAAAGCTGGACACCTTTCCGCTGCATCTCTGCAAGTCACCAACTTACATGAGTTGGTGAAAAGGTCCTTGCTTTTGGTAATTGTACATTGAGGTCTTGAGTTTGTAACTTTCTACTTTATGTACTTTATCCTTTTTGTAATAGATAAGGATGTGAGCTATGGCATGTCATAGTCACAAGTCAAAAAGCAATCTGCCTTTTGACTCTACAATTGATTTTGTTTGTGTCTAGTCAATTGTATCCAGCTGGCTTTCAAAGTATAACCGGCTGTAGGATGTAGTATAAGTATCTCATGTTCTTGTATCTTTCCATAATGCTTTGTAACACTTGTAATAGAACATAGAGAAAGCAATATATTGCATTCTTGAAAACCATACACTTGTGTTCTTTGTGTTCTGTCTCCTGCATTACTTGTGTTCTTAGTATCTCAACTTGGTTAATCCAGTATTGTAACATCCTGTATTTTTACGTTAATTAAAAGTTAACGTCGTTTATTCTTGTAGGGACTATTTATGCCCATTTTGAAATTGTGATTTACTTATGCTTACTTGTTAGTTGCCATTAATTTTTTTATAACACTTAATAATATAACTATTAAGTAATAATAATAATAATAATACAATTAATGGTAATAATAACAATAATGTTAACAATAATAGTAATGATAATACTAGTAATAATATTATTGATAACTATAACACCTATAACAATTTATAAAGTTGTTAAACTTAAAAATGTTTAAAGACTTGAATTACATAAGTCTAGGGGGTTGTTATGTCAAATTAGAAACTTAAATGAAAAGTTTTCATATGAAATAACAAGAACCCAAACTGCAGGGACCATTTGTGTAATTAACCAAAACCCAAACTTCTAAACCCGCAATTCTGGCTTGGACTCCGGCCACCCTCCGACCGAAGTCCGGCGAGCTCCAAAGCACCAAAACCATCCGTTTTTTTCCCCAAATTGATCCAAATCGGTTCGTATGCATGATTCGAGCATGAACGCACTTAATAATTGAGATTAAAACATCGGTTACCACACAATCAAGTGCATAATCGAAACATCTTAAACCCATAGCCGTTTGGACAATAATTGTAATAATAAACTAATTACACTGACCTAAACGATCGTCTAAGTGGTACTAAACTTGCCCAACACCTAATTTCACCTGAAGCACACAAACATCGAATTCACTCTCCCCTCTCATCGCAAGTCTGCAACTTGATCGAGGCCTCTCTCTGAACAGTTTGACTTGAAATTGGTAAGGGGCTTTGAGTCCTGAATATCATCCGAAGCTTCACACGAATTTAATTTGGTGTTCATCATCGTTTGCCCACAAATCAAGTCAAGAATTAGTCGCGGTGGTGCTTCGTCATGTTTATCTCGAACCCACATTCAACTGGGTAATTAAACTAATATACAAACTCGGTTACACTATGGAAACATAAGCCCCAACTTAATTCGATTGATAACATCGATTTGGAGCTCAATTTGATTCAAGATGGTTCTAGGGTTCTTGAGAATGGGGGAAATCCTTGGGATTTTGTTTAAATTCATTTCAAAACGATGATAACTGCGGCTGTATGCCTTGGTTCACCGGTTCCATGTCCATCTCCCAACTTTGAGGTCCCGGGTTTGAACCCGGGTATCCTCATTATTTTTTTAGTGCTTTTTCAGCCTATATAAAATGATATAAAAATTTCTAAAAATTATAAAAATCTATCTTATAAATTCTAGTTATTTTAAAGGCTAACCAATTATTTTCTGAAAATTTATTTTCTTATAATAACCTAACATGTTATTTTGTTAAAACAAAGAATATAATTAGTTAAATATCTTGTTAAATAGAATTTAAATATTATTTATTTTATAAAAACATTACAGGTTCAAACATACAATTGGATTTTTTTGGTTTTGGTTTATTTTAATAATAATAAAACATTGATCCAAATGCTTTTCTTTAAATAAAAAAAAACTTAATTATTTTTCTATGATCATTTAACTTTTATATATTTAAATGGTTTTTTAAAATAATTGAATAATTATTTACATGAATATGGACTTGATGCAATAATTTAAAAATCATTTAAAATACTAATGGGCACAATAGTATTTTTATTTTTTAAAGGTTTACTTTTATAATTATGATAATGTTATATTATTCTTAGAAAGCTATAAAGAATTAATTACATATTGAACTCCAACTTTGTTATATTTAAATTCATTTCTAAAATATTTACATATATAATTCTTCTAATGAATTAAAAATGTAAATAATTACTTTATAAACTTATTACTTATTAAAAACCCCCATAATTCTATCAAAACTCTAATCCTTGTTTGAACGTTAACCTTATTATTAACCTTAAACTTGTAATACATATGTTAGGTGCCTTGTGATGGATACTTTGGATTATCTTTTGACTTTTTATATCATCTAGTAATGCATATATCCATATGAGTATTTCCATACCCCTTTTTGCTTCTTTTCACACTTTGGGATGAAACATGTTAACTTATTATCATTGCACTTGTAAACCTATTTGAGACTTGTAATCTTTATGGCAATTCATCATGCAAAGTTGTGGTTAGTTGAACTTTTGTGGTTACCATGTTACGGCGTTATATGTACAATCATTAACTATTGTTAGCCCAGCGAAGTCATAGATCTATGGGCAAGACAAGCCTGCTTTGGTTGATCCAAGTACACTTAGCTGATCGTATAATCTTGTAAACGTTTGAGACTTGTAAAACTTTGTCGAGGTTTGATTGTTGCATTGTCCATAACATCCCTAATCACTTTTATTCACTAACTTATGACTTGAATTGCCATCTTTTATATAATCTATGTATTAAAAAAACTATGGATTGCTCACCAACATTTTTATGTTGACCTTTTATTTTTAACATGTTTCAGGAATACCTCAAGTATGTGTTCTACTCGTTGAAGCTTATCACATCTAGGATTGGACCTAGAGATAAAATGGATGTTCATATTATTTGTAGCATTTGTACATGATGTATTCTTTGTTGAAACTTTTGCTTGTAATGTTACAATTGAATCTTATGATTAATATATTTGGATTTAATAAATAGCGTTATGTGGCTGTGAACAATCGTAACCCTCACATCTCGATATTTCCGTCATCAAGGTTGGGGTGTGACAAGTTTACTGTTTGATTAAAGTCTAGTTAATCTCCTCTTTGTGTTGTTGTGTTGTAACTTACACCCTTCAACGATCCTGCATTTGGTATCAGAGTATTTCAGGCTCTTGATATAAGATCTCACCATCTTAAGATCCCTCACACACACAAATACTAAACTTTTCAAATGGCAGCCATTTCCAAGACTGATATGGAAACTAGAACCATGAACAAGTCCCCACTGGTCACTCTTGATGAGTTTGATACCTAGTGTTTGAGAATGGAAGGTTTCATCAGGTTTCTTGATTCAAGAATGTGGGAGTCTATTGAGAATGGACCTTTCATACCCAGCACCCCTTCTGCTACTGGTGCTGGTATGATTCCCAAAGATGTGGCTAACTACTCTGATGAAGATAGGAAGAGAGTAGAGATTGACAGAAAAGCCATGACAACACTTCAAACTGCCCTTCCAAACTCTATGTACAGAGGTTTCAAGAAGTGCAAAATAGCCAAACAGCTGTGGGATGTACTTAAACTGATGTATGAGGGTTCCTCTGAAGCCAAGGAGAACAATAAGGATCTCCTGAAGCAGCAGTTTGAAAACTTCACATTCAAAACAGGTGAAACCATGACTCAGCAGTACTTCAGGTATCTTGAGATTGTGGATACCCTAGTGGATGGAGGAGTTTCTCTTGAGAATAGAGACATTGTAAGAAAGTTCATGTCCTCACTTCCTAGGAAATGGACACACTACTGTGTGGTGATCAAAAGAACTAAAAATCACAAAACTCTTACTCTGAAAGAGTTATATGGGATTCTCAATAGCTACCAGATGGAGATGAACATGCAAAGCTCATCTGGAAACTCCAACAATCAAATGGGTTCAGCCCTACATGTGGTTGAAAAAGATAGCATAGAACCCAAACATCATCTCATATGCTACCCTGACAACTCACCCAAGGGTC